>CM053785.1:616668509-617268509 GCA_028749045.1 Cupressus sempervirens | reverse complement strand
AAAACAAATACAGTGATCTCGGGCATATGATTGATAACTCTTATCAATCAATCATTAAATGCCTTCTTCACAGTTCGAATACCCCTGCTATGGTCAGAGTTCGAATACAAAACATATAATGCTCTAAGCATCTTACAGATACCACTAACACAAGAAAAATGTTTCTTCAATAATATACTGATCACACTCAGATTGAATGCAGAAAACAAATCTCTAGCGTACAACTCTCTCGCTAATATATTGCATTCTCTGCTTTATACTGAAGTCTCACAACATTCTCAAGATTGAATCCCATACACGGTAACTTCACAATGCTTTTACCTCCCTTTGAAAGAGTAATAAATTAATAACCGACAACTCAACAAGCAGCGCCCGTTATCAAAGTTATCATATTCGCTTCTGAAAGGTCAAAGTCGACATTTTAGAGGAAGTTATAGTTGGTTCATATCCTTCTCAAATTTTCCTATTTCCTAACAAATTCCATGCAGATTCGCAGTTTCGAACCCTAGTTGACTTTGCAGGAATTTCGATCGAATTTGGGAAAAGTCTGACAAGCCCTAGTGGAATGTCAGCGAGCAAATTTGGGGAAAGTGCCAACATTTTGTTGACATTTAAATGTTTTAATAAAGCGCTTTTTGGTCTATTTGATTGTTTCGAGATCCCTAGACCTAAAATGATGCCAATTTTTGATTTTAGTATTTATGTAGTGGAAGTGTTCACACTTATATTTATGCAGCAACAATGTTCGACCTCCCTTTCCTTGTGTTTTGGATTTTTATGCGGCATTTGACCTTCCTTTGCCTATGACCACTTCATCTTTGGCTGATGAAAACGTAGACGTTCAAGCAGTCATCAAACAAAGGAAAATGCAGTAAGCAAACAAATACACAACAGTGACATGTATTTTACTATTTTTGTTTGTTTTTAAATTTTTAATTATAGTATTGAATGGCATATACGTTTGAACTCAGTGCTAGACCACCAAGTTCATTTGGATGAAAAATGCCTCTCTACCTCTTCATTAGGATGTTGCTACCTTAGTTGGAAAACTATCACTTGGCAACAACTCGCCAAGCCCCTAAAAGTTTAATTGGGAAAAAATCGGCCAATGTTTATAAAAAACTCAAGAAAACTCAGGAACCTAAAAAAAGCGCTAAAATTTAATTAAGAATACATTTTTTGTTTTGCAAATTTCAATGAGAAGATGCATTTAATGAGTTAATTAATTCGAACACAAAAGAACCAAGCAGAGTTTAGATATATATAAATGCCTCCCAACGAAGAAAATTAACTGGCAAACAAAACGATATCGTTTTTTCCCTTTATCTTGTTGTCTTCTAATGCGGCCGAGTCGTTTTCAAAAACTCGCTGATTATATGATGATTAAATGCAAAAAAGGTGAGGTATTATCCTGCGATTAAATCTGCCAAAAACTTGCTTGAGTAAAAAACTGGGCGATTAGTGGCAAATCTCCGATTATTCGGCGATTATGCCAACTATGGTTGCTACTATTGTATATTAATTTTTAATTTTATTATTATATACTTAGTTTATTTCAGCAAGATGCATGAGAGTATATGGATTAACCTATGATTACAAATGCATTTTGATCTTCTGTGTATAACAAAAAGTCTGGAAGTTGTTTGTTTTGTATTTTTCTCAAAATAAAATGATTTGCTTAGGTTTATTTTCTTGAATCTTTTCTCATTGTTGCAACTTGTTTTGTTTGTTTGTAGTTTCTATCATGGCTGCAAATGCTTTTGGTGGCGGAAACTCCCACTTCAAAATTGACAAATGTTCCCCACTTTGGAATTATGTGTAAATGATTCGACCAATGCCAGGTAGAGGAGGTTATTTTTGGATTTGTAGCCACTGTAAAGAGGAATTTAGTAGCTCTTATAGTAGAGTGAAAGCACAAATGTGCATTATTCTTCGGAAAGGCATTAAATTTTGTACCGGGAAGCCAAGAGTAAATGGAATGCTACCTAAAACCTTCTATCTAAATCACATTGTTAGAAAATACATTCAAGAACAAAAGCAAAGGAAGCTGCTTGGAGGGAAAATTCTTCTCATTTGTTGGAAAGTGTCAACCACTCAAAGAAAGGGAAAATATCATCTATGTGTTCAACAACCACTCCCAGTGAACTACTTGCAGAGGGCCATGTATTATTGCGTTCTCCTCAACAACAAATTGTAAGTAAGAGAGCAATGGGACCCTTGGAAACATCATTTCAAAATGATTTTAGAGACATTACCGATCAAGCTATAGCAAGATGTGTCTATGCAAATGGATTGTCATTTAATGTTGTTCTCTCACCATATTGGCAATACATGGTGAGGGTAGTTAATGAGGCTTCTAAGGGGTTTAAGGGCCCTGGTTATGAGAAGATACCTACCACTTTATTGGATGATGAGGTGGCTCGTGTAGAGGATTTGCCATGCTTCCCATCAAGGATTCATGGGTTGAAATAGTTGTGACAATAGTATCAGATGGATAAAAAGATGCAAGGAACTGCCCTTTGAGGAATGTTATTGCAGTGTCTACAAGATGTGCAATGTTTTTGAAAGATGTGGATTGTGAAGGAGAGGTAAAGGACTGTCCTTTCATTGCAATCATTCTTATCCTACCTATTGAACAAGCTTGCCCTCAAAATGATGTTCAAGTAGTAAACAACAATGACAAGAATTGCAGGGTTGTCGGCTTATTGGTTGAGGAGTGGTACAAACAGATTTTTTGGACACCTTGTGCTGTGCACTCACTCAACCTAATGCTGCAAAAAATTGGCACTAAGGTTGAGTGGATAAAAAAAATGTACGAAGAGGCACAAGATATCCAAATGTTTGTTATGAACAACCACATGATGCAAGTCGTATTTAGACAATTCTAGAAATTGGAGCTCTTGAAGGTAACTTCAATTGTTTAAAATTTAAAATGTTTTAGAAATCTAGTCACTTTAGTTTAGTAAACTTTTTATATTTTTATTTTTTTAATCTATTATTGTTTTGATCTTAAAATAGGTTGCTAAGACCCGCTTTGCCTCCAACACTATTGTTTTGAGATGCCTTGTCAAGGTTAAAGAGCCATTGTCTAGAATGGCAACCGATGCTAATTGGAGCATATGGAGGCAATCTAATAGTGCAAAGGCAGCTGCCATTAAGACATTAATACTAGATGACTCTTGGTGGGATTGCGCCGAGTACCTTTTGAAGATCACTGAGTGTATATTGAGCATGATCTAATACACGAACATGGATAGGCCTTGCGTGGGTGAGGTATATGATGGCATTGACTCCATGATTGAGGATATTAGAAATACCATAAATGAGAAAGAGTAGGATCTTGATGAAAAGTTCTTCAAGGAGCTACAAGTAATCATGGCAGAGAGATGGAACAAAATGACTACCCTTTTGCATCTACTTGCCTTTGCATTGAGCTTGAAATTCTATAGCCAATCGGTCCTCAAGGGGAGTACCACTAGAATTGCCCCATAGATAGATCCTAAAGTTGCTCAAGGCTACAAGGCAGCCGAGCACCTACGACCTGCAGTGAGGTCTGAATTTATGAGTTTTGCGAGCACCAATGATTGTGGTCTTGAAGCTCTTGAATACAAGAACAATGCTGATGCTCATAAGTGGTGGTACTTCCATGGACAAATGTACTAGCACTTGCAGCCCATTAAGATCAAAATTTTATCATAGGTAAGTTCTTTAATCTTAAGTTTCTAATTTCTAATTTCTTGTTGATAAATATTCAAAACTCTTCACTCTATAATATCAAATTTGTAAAATTTGATAGGTTGCTAGTTCATTATCATCTAAGAGGAATTGGAGCACGTATTCCTTCATCCACTCAATAAAACGCATCAAAGTAAACTCCAAGAAGGCAGATAACTTGGTCTTTGTGCATTCAAAGTTGAGGTTCACAACTCACAAAGAGAATACCTACAAAAAGGGGAGGCAAAACACTGGGATGTCGAACCAGAGTCTGTGGAGTTTGAAGCCCACTTTCATGCATTTGCAATTGATGATGGTGATCATGAGATACATAACGATGTTGAAGCTGATCTTGAGGCTATAGCCGATACTACTGATGGTAGTGGCACAAATTGTGCTTCTAATCAGCAACTGAGATGAATTCTTTGATGATTTTAAATCATATTTGATCACATATGACTGATTAGTAATGTTGACATTACTGTTTTTGAACTGAAACATTGATATGGTGGTGTATTTTGACATTTTGTCATGTCGTTCGAACTAAATCATTAATATATGTGGTCATGTATTTTGCTAAACTGCTTTAATATTAACATAGTAGTGTATGAGCTTATTTGCTGCAGCATATTTTTACATATATATAATTTTTTAAAAAAAATCTCGTATAGACGAACCCAAAACAAACCCGAACCCAGCCCAAAAAAATTGAGCAACTTTTGAACCCGAATGTCAAATCCGCATCCCAACCAGAATCTAAACCGGCAACTTAGCCCGTTATTCAATATAATGACATGATATTTTTTCTGATGAATGCAAATGGACACACATTACATAAAAATGAACTGTTGCTGATAAGGATGTCACTGCTCATCATAAACACAAGCTACTCAGGCCTTAACCACAAGCCGACGTACACCCATATCGTCGAGTGTAAGAGAAATGGCAGAAGCCACATCTTCTGGGTCCATTATCTTCATTCTGGGCAGTTACAGTAAGAGAAGAAAAGAAGTCTGAGAAAGCTGAAAGGAACAACAAGTGTATGCAAGATTTCTCACGCAGGTACCAGAATATTAACATTCTGATGCATCCAGACAAAGTTTGCATTTGTTAACTGTTGCTTCTAAAACTCCCATTATTAATGGAATCAATCTTAACCAAGAAAAGCAAGCTGCAGTATAATGGAATCAGGGGGCAGCAGAATGCTGTTCTAGAAACAGTTATTTACCTGTTGGATATATGATCATTTTTAAGGTGACCTTATCAGTTCTGCAATGAATGATCAAGAATTTCTGGATTTGTTTGTGTTCTGGCAATTGATTTTAAGCAAAACTAATAAGAACTATTTTTGTATGCCAGAAAATTTGGAACCATAGTTTGCGAATTCTGCGATCACTCTCTGAGCTGTTTAGTACTCTCTGTTTTCTTTGCCCCATGATTTTTTACTAGTTCAACTCTCACGCATTTATACGCACATGAAAAAAATGGATAAAATTACCAATGCGAATGAAATGCTGGTTTCACATGCTTCTTTTGTTATAAAAACTATTCATTCTCTATTTTGAGATGTCAAGTTATTATTTGAAAAACATTTTTTGATTGAATTTTGCATAAAATTTATTTTTTTAAAGATATTTTAATTTGTTGTACTCTCTAACTCGCCAAGTTTTTGTCAAGTCATTGCTGAGTTTTTACCGAGTCAAAAATTGTGGGCTTGCTGAGTACTCTCCGAGTCGGAGTCTGCAAACTATGTTTAAAACTACTACCGGACAAGTGTATACTTTTGATGGGTTGAGGTAAGGTCCAACTGAGAGGATTCTTTTAACTCTTACAGCCTATAGAAATTTCTTTTTATTCTACTTCACTAAGTGTTTCAACTATACTAGATACGACCTTGCGTGAGTAGGAAATACCAGGGTTGAAGTTGCTATTTCTGCCAGAGAAATGGATTACTAGCTCTTTTAAGGCAAAAGAGCAATTTGTAACAATTACTGCTAGAGAGTCTCTACTTTTGATGGATTCAGGATCAATTCTATAGAAGAGTGTCAAGTTTTGAATCAGAATACATAATAACAAAGAACAGATAATCAGAGAACACAGAACACGAGATACACTGGGAAACCCTCCTTCTCAAGGGAAAAACGCAGCCACACCAAAAGATGATCCTTCTTTGAATAATCAGTAAGTCTGAATACAAAGCTCACAAGCTCAATCAGTATTAAATCCTTTACTGTGGTTGTTAACACTTAAACAATCAATATTCCTCATGATCATATATGTACTGTCAGACTTATTGCAATACTGAATCACTCTCAACTTCAGCATCATGTGATGCACATGAATGTCAAGAAAATCAGAATAGCCAACTTTTGCTTTCCAATCACAGTATATCATAGTTGGATGACATATACACATAACAATGAGCGATAATGATCTCAATCAAGAAAATCTTC
This sequence comes from Cupressus sempervirens, assembly GCA_028749045.1. NCBI lineage: Eukaryota > Viridiplantae > Streptophyta > Pinopsida > Cupressales > Cupressaceae > Cupressus > Cupressus sempervirens. The sequence continues at coordinate 617,262,342 of CM053785.1, read as the reverse complement.
AGAGCAATAAGAAAACAAAGACTCTCTGTCTTCAAACCATTATGTCGACCAAATAATCCCCTACATCATCTCAACCTGTGCTACACTCAACAATAGTCAGACCTGCGGAGAAGAGAACAATGGCAGAACAATTGACAAGAATCATATGCTGATCTCACTAGTATGCTCAATACTAAGCAATATGATAAAGCATAAATGAATCGATCATATACAGATCAAATAGAGTACGGAACTAATGAGCTTTGGGTCCAACAAAATTATTTGCTCAGAACAATATATTTGCACAGCCCCAAAGAACACACATCAAAACAGCGCTCAGAATAATATATCTTCACACATTGAAGAGGCCCGACCAATAAAAGAAGAGACAACATGAGTGAATGAAGAGGCACCCACAATTGAAGTTAAAGCTCCAGCCGTTTCAAAGGAGCAATATAGTGATGAGCACAAGGAAGATAAACCAGTCTATAAACAATGAAGGATGACCATCAAGCAGGAAACTGACACCATTCATAAATACAATGGTGAGCTGGATGCCATGTAGACACCCCACTAAGTGATAGAGAAGTCTAGTAAACATAAAACTTCTATACAGGATGCTGTAAGAACATCATCAGACAGTGGCACGGGCATTAAATACATGTCTATGACACTACTAAGCAAATCTTCCATGAATAGTTCTGATGAGCTACAGGTGAAGCATGAACGGCAGAATGAATCAATGAAAGCACAGAAAACTAATGACGAAATAGCCATTGAGAGAGGGTTGGAACAATTCAAGCTTTGCTTGGCATACCATTGAGAAAACCGCTGGTACATAATGTCGTGGAAGCAAGGATGTGAACTGACATGATAATGTGAAAGCTAAACCTCTAGTTAGCAAAAATGTGGCACAATGACTAGTCAGCAACATACATAATGAAGCACAAAGACCAGCCAATTCAGGGAGTTATAAAATGAAGATTGAAGACCTGTTTTGAAGCTATAACTTCAACAAAGAGGTTTTGCTTCTTATTATTAACCTATTTGGTGATGGTTGTGATGATATGGCCAATGAAAAGCTGAAAACTATATCCAAAGACATTGATTTATTGGAGAGTTTGAATATTGGGGTCATGTACGAGATTGCATCCACAAAAATGCTGCATGTTTGGAAAGCAGACTCACTGCCTGAAATTGCAGTTAACTTCCAAACAATGTTTTAGTCCATTTTCTGAGCCTTGAGGAAACAGCAGTTATAAAGTATCCGGCTGTTATATATAATAATATTGAGTTTTGAAGAGTTATGGAGCACAACACTGTGTGGAACATAACTGCAACAAAAGTATTGGATTTACATTCCTAATTCAGGAGAAGGAAACAAAGGAGGAGGAGGAGAAGAAAACGAGCAGAAAGAGGAGGTGCTGTTGGAGGAGGAGAAGCAAAGCAAACTGAGACAGAGAAGACCGACAAGAAAAGGGAAAGGAAGAGAAGAAGAAAGGGAAGGAGAAGGAGAAGGAAAAAGAAACGAAAATAAGAAGAAGACCTAGAAAAAAAGGAGAAGGAGAATGGGATGATAAAGAAGTAGGAGCAGAATATAAAGGAGGATAAGATGAAGCAGAAGACAAAGAACCAAGGTTTATCTTGCTATCAGCGTAACCGTTGTACCTCTTTTAGGTGCAAGTGCTAGTATACCAAATTTGGCCCTCCCTTAACAAACAAATTTTAGGCTTTTGCAATCAAATATGTCTGCAGTGGGAGGGGAATTATCATGTAGATGCATTGGCCAACTTCAGTATTGATCATGACGAGACATTTATCTGGAGATAGCTTATGCCCTTGGATATGCTGATTCCCTTCTTTATGTGCACTTACTACCAAGTTAGCAACCAACTCACTATGATGACGTAGAATGATTATAATGTATGTAGATACATTATCTTCGCCTTTTCAAGGATGCACTGCTGATGACTGCAATTTATGGGTTGAAATGTTACGTTAGTTTCTAGAGGGCTTTCGTTTAATTTTCTACAGAACGTGTCTAAACATGGGTGCAATGGATGCCACAATGAGGTTATATGCCAAGAAGTAGCAAATGTCCTTCATGGGAGAGATTTTTGATCTAGGTTTAATGACAATTTACTAGGTGACTACTCATAGATACTGCATAAATGCTAACATAGCCTCAATGTTTGTGTAAGTTTGTATTTAGAGGCAGTGGAATCCTTTGACATTGTGAGTTTGGTATCAATGGCATTGACTAAGCTTGTCTGGCACTTAGGTCTTAATTCTATTCTTGAAATGGCTATTCTTGGGTTAGGTTTTACAATTAGGAGTGGGATGTGGTTCAATCTCCTCACCGTTGTAGGATCGCCATGATATCCTTTTGTCATCTCTGCACATGGTTTTAAACATTAGGAGAAATGAGGCATTGCAGTCGCTTGGGAGTGATGCCAACTGATGGAGTTGATTGGTTGTTATGAGTGGATGAGGAGACTTTGGACAATGAGGGTGACGATATTGATGAAATAGGGATACAGTGGTAAATCGTTTATATAGAAAGACATAGGGGTTGTTTTTATGTTTTGATGATAGGATATTAAGAACATTGATGATAGATTATTTTTGGAGAAAGTGTCCCTGTGGAACATGTTAGATGCGTAAACTACCAATTATTGACAATTATCATTAAATAATTTTAAATTTATATAAAACATTAATTCAACTCATCAAACTATCAATGAACAAGAGCTAAACATAAAAATGTAGTTCAAGAGCAAGAGAGTTAAAATTGTTGCTGAAGTAAAGCTTAAGGGGCAATTTTTTTTGTGTATATGAAGGTTGAACCTTGCTAAATGTCATCATTCTAGGTGGCAGCAACTTTTTAATTGTTTTGTAAGTACACCGAATTGGGGCTTTGTGCAAACTGCGAGTTCAAGGCACCCCTTTGGTACTCCACAACGGTAGAGGTGATGTCTCCAGAAATATACCCAAAAAAAAGTACTGCACAAATTTCACCAATTTTTCGCCCTATTTTGGGAATAGGTCGAGGAATGTTTTGTCTCAATGCATATCCCCATTCTACATGTTAACATATATAAAGAATTTTTTACACCTTTAAAAATTAAAACAATCACAATGGACATCATATGTTATCTCGTTGGTTGTCTGTACACGAAGTATAATGATTCTATTATGTAGTTTTTTTCTTTGTTTGGGCGCTCAATTTAGGTTTTTAGTAGTTTTTCTTAAATTATTTTTAGTGTCTTTTGGGGTATGTGGAGAAGACAGATTGGCGGGGATGATCGAATGCCCTTGTGACTTTCAAATGGTAATGGTGACACAAGGGCTTTTGTCCCTTTTGAGTTGTGTGTTTTAGGGAGCAACATCCCCATTTGTTTCAATTTTTGGCGCAAGTAATCTATTGTAAATATTAGAGTGTTTCTAATATTTAGTGAGCTGTAGTTCTCTGTTAGCTTTGTTTAGCTTTCTTTTAGCTAGAATAGAATGTTTCTATTCTTTATGATCGTTTCCTAAGGAAACATCTCTTTATTCTTTTATACATAGAGACCTCTCGGTCTTTGTTGATAACAAGCAAGTATTTTACCAATTACTTCATAATATGGTATCAAAGCCAATATTTCAATTTTTTTTTGAAAAATTTAATGATTTCTTTAGATATTATTTGGTACAAATTTTCGAAATTATTTCATAGTTTTTCTAATGATGTCTAGGATTTTTTTTTGAGGAAATCATCTGTGCACACTCGGAGCTTGGCTAGGTCTGGAAATCTCGGTTTTTCTCTATACGATCTATCTAACTCACGACATTCATGACAACCTCCAAAAATCGTGATTTTTTGGACTTTCTCTTGCAACTCTTACAAGTTCAAATCGTTTTTTCCTTGGGCATTTTTTTGCACATCAAGTTTCTTTGCAAATCGTAGCATTCAAACTTTGGAAAAGCTCGCGTTTTTGCTCTGCAACTGGTGTCAAAACCTTAATTTTTGAGCTCGGACAATTTTTTGATATAAGATTCTTGGTGGGTTTTTCGAGAGCTCAACTGGGTTGTCATATTTTTCTGGGTGCGTTAATATTTGTACCTCGATTTTTGAGCCAGTGGATAAAAAATCGACAACATATTCTTTATGGGTTTTTTCGAGCTTTCATTTGGGTCAACCGTCAATATTTTTGGGTCTTTCATTGCTTTAAAGAACGTACCTTCACAGAGTTTCACATTTTTCATTGAAAAACATGGCATGGTATCTTTGATAAACATTCTACTAAAAAATGACTCAAAATTCAATAGTTAAAATTATGGCACTTGGAAGCAGCAGATCATAGCAATTTTTGAATATTGGAATATCGATCAAATTGTTTTGGGTGTTACGAAGCATCCAACTGCCCTTAGTATTGATCAGGATACATGAGATTTGAATAATCGAGAGGCGGTGATGCTTCTCAATTTATTGGTAGTTGATGATCAGCTCTCTCAAATTCCATCTAGCAAGATAGCTGCCAAGATATGGGCACATATCAAAGGTCTTAATGAGACTTCTGACAAAAGCAAAGCTTTCTTCTTAAAGAACACTCTATTTTCTATTATCATGGATGAGTGAACCTCACCCAAGGCTCATTTGAATAGGAATTAGGAAATCCGTGATCAATTGCTTCCCAATGGTCACAAGATGGAGGAGGAGGCCATTGTGGTTATCACTCTTCGGAGTTTACCAAAGTCCTATGAGCATTTTATCGAGACTCACAACATCATGTCTTCTAGTGTTGATCTGAAGTTCACTAATCTTTGCACACTTCTACTTTAGCAAGATCGGTGAAAACAACAGTTCGGTAGCAACTCCAACTCCACCTCCACAGAGCAAGCCTTTGCTGCTAAATCCTTTCTGAAGGGATAAAGGCAAGTTTCAACAGTTGTCTCAATAGAAGCCTTCTGCTCCATCTTTAGACGACTTTTAGAAGAAGAACATTCAATGCAACTATTGCCTCAAATTTGGCCACATGAAGGTTGAATGTTAGAAACACTTAAATGCACAATATAAGCAATCAGGTTTGCAGCCCAAAGCGAACAGTGCAGAGCACACTGAGCAGACAAAATCTACCTTTTACGTCTTCATGGCTAAACAATCAGCAGATCATGTAAAGTTGTCTGCCTAATACATTGATTCAAGTGCCTCTCGTCAATTCACCCACCGCAGAGATTGGTTTACTAACTACCAGCCTTATTCAGATTATGTTATTTTTGGTGGCAAAGAAGAGTACCCTATTGTTGGCAAAGGCAACATTCATATTCAGTCTATTGGGAGGATTCTCATTTTCCTCGATGTGTACTACGTTCCAGGGATGGAACTAAATCTACTCTCAACTAGTCAGTTACTGCATCATTCTCCACACTTGGATGTCACCTTCAATTCACATTAGTGTACCATCATTGATCGAGCGACTGAGTCTATTATTGTAGTAGGTCTTGAGGATCATGGTCTTTTTCGACTTATTGATTCTAGTGATTCTCAGGACTTAGCACACTTTGGCATCAATGATATGGGCACATAAAAGTGCATTATCTCTCCCAACTTGCTCGGGATGAGCTTGTCCTTGGATTGCTAGAAATTCAGACTCAACAGCTTGGAGTTTGTGATGCATGCCAGGTTGGGAAGCAACATCGCACACCTTTCACCAGTGGTGATTTATGGCGAGCTTCTCAGGTACTTCAACTTGTTCATGCCGATATTTACGGCCCTTTGGCCAGTCCTTCTATTCTTGGGTCCAAGCATTTTCTGCTGTTTGTTGATTATTTTAGTAGAAAAATGTGGGTAAATTTTCTAAAAAAGAAATCAATGGCATTTCTTGGATTTCAGAAGTTTAGACCTTTAATTGAAAAAGAGCCTGAGAAATCTATTATTACCCTTAGATCAAACAATTTGGGGGGGGGGGGGATTTTGTTCTAATGAATTCTCTAGCTTCTTAGATACTCATGGCATTAAACGCTAGTTAACCCCATCCCACACACCACAACAGAATAGTGTAGTTGAATGAAAACACAAAACAATCACTGAGATGGCTCATTCTATGCTCGAACACACATGTTTTGAACAAGTTTTGGGCAGAAGCAGTCAACAATGCAATTTATCTTTTGAATTGGTCGCCCACAGTGGCGGTCAAAGGTAAAAGTCTAGAAGAGACCAGAATCGGTCACTTGAAAGTTTTTGGCTCCCTTGCTTTTGTTTGGATCCTTGATGTGTCATGCACCAAGTTGGATGCCAAGAGTCAGAAACTGATGCTTGCTAGATACAGTAGTTTTCAAAAAGCCTATTGTTTGATCGACACTGAGACATCTCGTCTCCCGTATAGTCGTGATGTAATCTTTGATGAGCAGCAAGGACCATTCATGCCTGTTTCTCCTGTTCATGATTCAACATACTAGCCTACGAAGGCTCATGATTTGAGAGTTAGGCTTCCATTAGGTCCACCTGATGGAAGGGCTCCAGTAGCTCCTAGAGCTCTAATTATACCAATGATCTCTGTACGTACACCTCCAGCTTCTCTTGCAGGATCACTTTGATTTATTGATGCTTCACCTGAGTTTGATCCCAATTCTTCTGGCGAGGAACCTGATCACCAAGCATCTCTTGATACAAATGTTGGTCATTCTCCTCTCCGACTTAAGTAGTGGGCTAAGACACTTGTTGATCTTTGTGATGATGAGCTCATTGATGGGAGAATTGCTCGAAAAAGAGCAAACCTACAGAGTCTGTTAACTTTGCTCTCATGGCCAACATTCATAGCGTGTTTGAACCTCAAACATATTCTGAGGCTACAGGAATTCCAGAGTGACAACAGGCGATGACATCTGAACATCAGAGCTTGTTGAAGAATAACACTTGGGTCGTTTATGATCTTCCACCAGGGAAGAAACCTATTGGCTGCAAATGAGTTTACAAAATCAAATACAAGTCTGATGGTACTTTGCGAAGGGCTTTTCTCATCGTCAAGGCATTGATTATGAGGAGACCTTTGCTCCTATTGCAAAGATGAGCACAATTAGATTAGTCCTAGCCATTGCAGCTCAATTTGGTTGGAAGGTCCATCATATGGACGTTAAGAGTGCTTTCTTGAATGGCGATCTCCATGAAGAGGTCTACATGATGCAACCTCCTAGTTCAAGATTGCAGATAAAGGCCATCAGGTTCTTAAATTGGTGAAAGCTCTCTATGGCTTGAAGCAAGCCCCTCGAGCATGGTACATAAAAATTGGTAAGTACCTTTGTGATCAAGGCTTCAAGAGGAGTTCTTCCGACTCAAATTTGTACATCAAGACTACTAACAGTGAGATCATCCTTTTGGTTATTTATGTGGATGATTTGATCATCACTTGCTGTTTGACATCTCTGATTTAGGGAATCAAACAAAATTAATGACAGTATTTTGATATGACTAACCCTAGGCTCATGCATTATTGCTTAGGTGTTGAGGTTTGGTAATAGTCTTTTGTGTATTCATCTTTCAGTCCAAATATGCTAGGGCTCTGTTAGATAAATTCCATATGCAAGATTGCAAGCTTGCATCTACATCCATGGAGAAAGGCCTCAAGTTATTAGCCAAGTTTGATTCTACTCTTGTTGATGATACTACATACAGGCAACTAGTAGGCAACCTCATCTACCTTTCTGCTACTAGGTTTGACATCAGCTTCACAGTCAGCAACATCTTACACTATATGACAACTCCCAAGGCTGATCATTGGATGGCCACAAAGCATGTGTTTCGTTATGTGGAGGCCACTTCAGAGTATGGACTTCTTTACTCTCGAAGTTCTAATCCTCAACTTAGTGGGTTTACAAATTCAGATTGGGCAGGCTCTGTTGATGATAAAAAGTCAACTTCTAGATATGTGTTCATTTTGGGATCCGTTGGTGTCACATGAACTAGTAAGGAGCTGGCAGTTTCTCTCTCCTCTACAGAGGCCGAATACAGAGGGACTGTTGAGGCAGGATGTGAAGTTATTAGGCTTTGTCGGATGCTTGGGGATATGTAGATGTCACCAGTAGGACCGACTACTCTGTTTGTTGATAACGAAAGTGTTATCAAGTTATCTCGAAATCCAGTCTTCCATGAACGAACCAAGCATGTGGATGTTCACTGTTGCTACATAAGACAGCTGGTTGAAAACGAGACAATAGACTTGCAGCATGTTCCAACCACAGATTAGACTATAGAAATTCTCACCAAGCCTATTGGTTGTGATAAGTTTGTCAAATTCAGAAGACAACTCGGTGTTGTGGATAGATTAACCATTAAGGGAGGGTATTACGATAATAGATAAATGTCTATTATTAGTTAATGGTAATCTATTTGTAATCTATTGTAAATATTATATTATTTCTATTCTTTATGATTGTTTCCTAAGGAAACCTCGCATTATTCTTTTGTATATATAGACCTCTTGGTTTTTGTTAATAACAAGCAAGTATATTACGAATTACTTCGTAATATGATATGCCTCATCCTTGGCCTTGAGTGCCTAGGACAGCTTGGATGTCTAGAACAAAACAAAACCTTGGTTGTGTCTCTAGTGCATGCTAAATTTATCAAGGAGTGCATTACACTTTCACGAATAAATTAATTATAATTATTATAGAACTAGAAATCTGTTATGTAAGATACTTCATTTACAAATTCTTGATTCGAGATCTTTTGCATCCTTGAATAACCTGTGCAACCTTGCACACAATAGATTTCACCCAGTGCAGCTTGATTTCCATGTGTTCCTTAAGAAAGTCAATGGATTTTAGAATATTAAGAGTGGTTGACCACTCGTTAGAACATCTGCTGTCAGATTGATTTTTGGATAACTTGTTAGTCGTGGTTGGTCAAAATAATGTCACATTCAATTTTATTAAAGAATGGTTGATTGTTGTATTTTCAAATAATACCCATGTTGATCAGATTTACTTCTCATTGCACACCTATAACAATGAATTGCATCAGTTGTGTTGTGAGGTTTCACACCATCACCCCATTGCAAATGTGAACTCGCTCTTTTCTTTCTTGTAGTTGTTATGTTTGTTGGGGTTTGGTAGTAAACAGGAGATTTTATAGCTTTGAAAGACTTGAGCGGCGTTTAAAAAAGCAAATGGCTAAGTTGTGATTTTAAAGTGGGAATGTAAAAAATCTGTCTATTGTGGTTATGTTATAATGGGTTGAACATAAAATCCTAAGTGTATTTAAATTTAACTAGTCAGTTTGTCAGAAATCCCATATAAAGGCATATTCCATGCATAAGGGCCTTGAAATCCTTATAAAAACTGTTTTTTCACATTCAAAATGGCCAAAATCCTAAGGAAAATAAAATTTTTAAAATTAAAATTTAAAATACACAGAATCTGGACCATACACGAGTTTTCCTTCGTATTTTGATCAAAGTCTAGACAATGCATGATTTTCTCTTCATATTTTGATCAAAATCCAGACTATACATGATTTTCCCTTCATAGTTTGATCAAAACTCAGACTATACGTGTATTTCCTTTCATACTTTGGCATTTTTAGAGAAAATTCCAAGTTTTGGAGGTCAAAATCCAAGCATACCATGATTTTCCACCACTATGGATGATTCTACTTGTTTGAAAAATCTAGTCAAGGGTTGATTCTCTCCCAAGTGCGAGTTTGAGAATTTTCGAAGTTTGGAAATTGTCTAGACTAGGGTCGTTTTTCCCATGAAGAAGTTTGGAACCTGAAATTTTTTCTTAGCTTGGAAATTGTCCAAACTAGGGTCATTTTTTCCTTGGTGGCAAGTATGGATTCCAAAATTGTAAGTTTCAAATTTGTCCTAACATGGGTGATTTTCCTCAAGAAGAGGTTGGAATGTGGAAAACTTTCAGAGTGTTGAAAATGTGTAGACTAGGGTGCTTTTTCCTTCAAAAGGAGTTTGGAATGTGGGAAATTTTTTCAGTGTTGAATTTGTCTAGGCCAAATTCGTTTTTCCCTTGGGGAGAATAAGGAGTGATGCGAAATTTTCTAAGTATTGAAACCGTTTGGACATGAGTGTTTTTTCCCTCAAGGGGAGTATGGAATGCAAATTTTTTTTGTGTGCGAGTTATCTGGACCATGGTCAAATTTCCCTCCAAGAGCTATTTTTTTGAATTTTTTGAAGTACCAAGGATGCCCATACTAGGGTGGATATTACCCCCTTGTGATGACAAAGAGAGATCAAATTTTTTTCTAGGTAAAAGATGAATCCTATCCAAGCCTTGATCGATTTTTCACACTTTGCATGACTGGAATTAGAATGTGGATGTGCCCTTTGGATCCATGGATGATGTGTTTGAAGAGGGAAATGCAAACTTAGTCAAATTTTTGGGTGTTCATACCTGAGTCGTTTTTTTGCTTTTAGGGACTTTTTTATTATTAAATAAAGCAAATAATGAGAAATTAATTAAGTAAAGTGAGAGGCTTTCTACAAGGGTATTAAATTTTTATCCCACATTGCTCGTGGGTGGTAAAGCAACATCCCAAATCCCTTTAAAAGGCCATCAACTAAGCGAAGAAATCATATGGATTAATAAAGACAAAGGCTAAGTGGCTGAAAAGTCTGGAGCAAGTGACCAAGGTGAGGCATGATCCAACATTGGTTATTGGAGTCTAGGTGACGAAGGAAGCTGGCTGCCATTGAAAGGAGGCTTGACATTGCTGTAAGTTTGAGGTAAGCCATGAAAGTGACTGAGTCTGAGGATGACCTCCGTGGAAGTAATTTGTGCCAAACTTGAGATACACATCCTAGCTTTGAAACTCGTTCAGATATGATTGTAGACTAATGGAGAGTATCTTCTCAGACATTGAAGGCCACTGGAGGGCCAAAGACAAGGATTTTATAGTCCAAATCTGCAGACTTCTGAGATTGGTGATTATTTTTAGGAAGTTGTGGATTTTATTTCAAATCCCTAGATTGCCAAGCACTCGTTCTAAACCAATCCCCTATCCTTAGACATCAACTTGGAGGCCATTAGAGGGTTAAATCTGAGGTATGCAAGCTCAGATCCAAAAACATCATGAACAGGTATTTTGAAAAATCATAGAAGATAACCAAAGGATGTTAAGTGCCCATACTTGTTTTCTGAGTCTTCCTTGGTCTAGTGCCAACCATTTGCAATCAATTTCAGTCATTGGGAGGACAAGGTAAGTTAGTTATGAGCATATATCTGAAAACTACCTTTGAAAGTTATCTTTTCTTGTCTAAATCTGGGTTTTTTTTGTGATGGACTTGGATTATAAATGTCCCACAGACCTTTTGGGGATTGTTTAAGTATCATTTGAGTCATTTTTAAGGTCTGAAAGTACAAGCTGCAGACCTAGGTCTGTAGATAGCCTACAGCAGGGTTGTTTTTTAATAAATCCCTCACAATTTCCAGACTTCACCAATTCGTAAGTTTGATATTGCAGAGTCTTTACTGGTCCCTTTGGCATCTAAATCACTAAATTTGCAGCTTAAATTCACTCAAAAAGTGCAGTTGCAGGTATGTCTTCAGACATGACATTGGTGATAAATGTGATCTTGGTGCTTAATGAAGTCATTAGTTTAATCTGCAAGTATATATCTACAGTAAAAGAACCTTGAACAGGCTTAGCATAATAAGTGGCTTTATATCGAGAGAGTTGAATATTTGGTGTTTCCCTTCAAAGCATTGAGTGTTTGATTCTGCATGTTGTTGTGGAACAAAATTCACATCAACAAGTTCGTAATGTGAAATCATATGAGATCAATGTTTGCACTATTTATTGGGGTCTGCAGTCATTTGAAGGGTCTCAATCTGGCTCAATCTTCAGTTGCACTTGGAGGAGTTCAATTCCAAAGCATTTGAGTGGTCTATACATAGTATTTAGGGTCAGGTAGCATGGTGGGGTCAGGTTTCACGTTTTGGTAGCTTATTCATATTGCACTTATTTCATTTTCCACAATTGGAATATATGCTGTTCTCTTGTTGGATCTTGATGGGTTTTCTCCCATTGTGTGCCATGCTTGCTCACTTGCGAGTTGTTCATTGGCCTCAGTTGTTGCACTATGCAGCCTGTGCCCAAGTAAGGGATTCACTAGAGCATAGAACTTGACAAAGAGTTACACAACAAGTTGCAGTTCCAATTTACTTTTAAGGAAATCTAAGTTACTGATTCTCTCAGGAAAGCTTCCAGGATTGACTCTGGTTCGTTCCTGGTCAAGCCTAGTCTGCTGTGAGAGTAGACTGGATGTGAATTTTAGGCCTTGGATTTGACTGAGTATGATCATGGATGTACCATGGACTAAATTCTGTGGTCAATGCAAACCCTCTGCAAGATTCAACCTTCTTAATTTTACTTATAATTAATTTCTGCTTTCCTGCTTTTCACTGCACCCTATTTTCTTAGTTTGCCATCAATAGTTCTTTTGTTGACTGAGCTTTATTTCTTGATTCCTTTCCAAACCCTAAAAGAGAGGGTTCAACATATCCACTATGATCTCATAAGACAATGGTACTGCTATGTTATTTGTCAAACAGAATTGCGGACAAGGAGGCAAGGAGCATAAGAGGAGATGACTTAGGGGAGACCTTGATGGTAAATGTTTTTGGGCTGTTGAAAAGACAGGCTGCGGGGGACATGCTGATGCCACTATTACTGTTAATTGGCTCTACTGAGAGACTGAAGGTGGCTTCTTTGAGTTTGAATGGCTGGATTATCCCCCCCTTTCACAATTTTTAGACATGGATGGAATGTGTCATCCTCATCCCTGAGTACTTGGGACATCTTTGGATGTCTGAGTTGGCCTGAAAATCTTAGGGATATGCCCCTACGGTATACTAACATAATTAAATAATTCATTATAATTTAGTGTATGACATTTTGATAATTAGTACAAAACCAGAAATTTATGATGGACAATGCTACATTTACATGTTTTCAGTTTTTTTATATAGGGCCACTTTATAATTTCTGTTTTCTCTTTAGGTTTAATGGTGTTGAGCCTTTTAATGTAGCTAACAATTAATTGAAGTCATGAAAATTTGAAAATAATTACCAATCTTATGAAACATGGCAGTATCATCTCAATTTCATGGAGCAAGTCAATAACCAACCCAGAAAGCAAGAACTGACAAAAAATGTTTAGCTAATGTAGTTTAACTAATGTCAATTCTTGCATGTCAAATTTTCTTTGCGAAGTCATTTTACATCCTCTATACAAATGAGCTTCAAATTTTTCTGCCTCATCTCAATGACAATATTGCAAGCTATAAAATGATCACACTAATTGTTGAGATGATCTGCACATACACTAGTTGCAATGTTTCGTTTCGTAATTCAATCCCCTTGAAATAGGAAAAAAGGATATACAAATCCCAAAGTGTCAAATTGGTAACAATATGTAGATGTCAAAGGCAGCGTTTTGATGTGGAATCCTGATTTCGAATTTTTAAAATGTGGATTTCAGTTTTTAATCATTTTTTGTACATTGGTTTTAAGCATAGTTGGAAAACTCGCCAAATGCAAAAACTCGCCAAGCCCCCCAAAAGTTTAATCGGGAAAAACTTGGCGATTTAAAAAAAAAACTCGGGAACCTAAAAAACCGCTGAAATTTAATTAAAAATACATTTATTTTGCAAAATTTAATGAGAAGATGCATCTAATAAGTTAATTAAAGACAATACAAAAGAAAGAAAGAAAGTTTAGATATATATAAATGTATAATGCGTACAAAATTGCATTCTCATGCAGAATGCTCATGGTAGGAAGCAAAATAGTAAATTACTAAATAGTTTCAATCTGTCAAACTAGAAGTAAATACTAAAAGTCTAAATACATCAATACAATTTGACAATGTCAATCACATCTTCCTCTTTCCACTTGCACTAGCAGGAAAGCGAGGGGATCTAGTCCTAGAAGAAGTGCCCCGCACTGGGATAGGGCGTGAGCTGCGTGACTGTGAACTCTGTGGCTGTGCCCCCTCGCTCGACGTCCCTACTGACTGGCTGGGCGTCCTAGAAGAGGATGCATCTCCTCCTAATGGTAATGCCTGATCCTCGCCTGAATCATCATCATCTTCGTCCTCATCCTCAATGTCATCCATAGTGAACTGAAAATCAGCGTTAGCCTCCCCCTCCATGGCCTGCCTCTCCAAATCAGCGATCTCATTTGGTGTAAACAATGGACTTGGCTCCTGTGCTATCCAATCAGAATAAGGATCTATCTCATCTAGATCAAGCGGACCAGGTAGTTCTAAGAGCTGTGCCTTTTTTATGCGCAACTTAAGATTATAGTGCACATAAACAAGGTCATTAAGCCGTTTTTGAGTCAATCTGTTTCTTTTCTTTGTATGGATGGACTCAAATAAGCTCCAATTGCGCTTACAATGGGATGAGCTACAAGGTTGGGATAGGACTCTGAGAGCAAATTTCCTTAAATTGGGGGTATTGCCACCCCAACTTGCCCACCAAGCATCTGCAAAACAAAATTAAAAAAGTTATAAAGCAATAAAAAAAAAATCAGAAGCACAACTTATCAATTAGCAAAAATTTTAAAGTTTGACGCTTTACCTGGTGCTTGAGTAGATCTTGCTCTCTTTGCTAGCATAGAAGAGAACAAAGGACCCCTTGATTCCACATAGATTTGTTGTTCGGTCACAATAAGGTCTCTCTCCTCTTCATTTGATATCATTCTCTCAATGCATTTAGAGAGACCTTCCATGACCTCTCCATTAGGATCTGAGTAGGAATCATCAGCCCTAAAACAAATAGAAAATGATATCAAATCTTACTACACAACCTTAAAAAGTAAAGTAAAATAAAGACTTATTAAAATCCCAACTTCAAGGACAATCAATTATCATAGTACCTGAATTTGGGATTGAGGAAGTAGCCTGCTGCATGAATAGGTCGGTGGAGCATATTGTTCCACCTCCTATCAATTATTTCCCAAATGGGGTCAAATTTGAGACTATCCCCGTGATAGTAACTTCTAACAGCCTCTTTCACCCTATCCATGGCCTCATAAAGACCTCCCATTGGGGATTGCTGCCCATCACATGTGCGCAAGACTAGAACCAGGGGTAGAGACATCTACATTTGAAATTTGAAAAATACAAATTAGTTAATAACATAGTAAGTTATGAATTGATAATGAAACTTGAATACACTAAAAACATAATGAAGTTACCTCCACAATCTCCTTAGCCTTCGCAAAAAAGCTATCATCAAACACTATTCGTGCCACAGCCTCTCCTTCGGGCTTCTTTGCGTAAGGTGAAGCAACCCAATCAGCACACACAAACATTTGCTTCAAAGCCAATATGTGGTCAAAAATACTTTGCAACGTCAAGAAGACCGTTGCAAACCTTGTCATAGCAGGTCTCATCAAATCTTTGCCTTTAGTGGCTTTTCTCATCAAACTGAGAACCCATGGGTGATTATAGATATATTTCGTGACTCGCCTAGCATCTTCCACAATTGGACTCACCCAATCAAGTTTTCCTATGTCCTCCAAAAGAAGGTCAAGGATGTGTGCTGCACAAGGTGACCAAAAAAGTGTGGGATGCCTCTCTTGGAGGATTCTACCTAAAAGATTAGCAAAAAAATCAATAATCAATAACAAACTTTCCATATTTAGTATTTACAAATTACATCAAATCTAAATTGAATAATACCATTATCCAGATTCCATAGCATTACATACATAATTCATATTGATTCAAATATAAAAAATCAAATCTACCTGCTGCCACATATGCTGCTGCATTATCTGTGATTATTTGCACCACATTCTCTATTCCCACCTCCATGACAACATTCTCCAACATTAAAGCCAATGTGGCTGCATTTTTCACTTTGTTGGAGGCATCGACAGATTTCCAAAACACCACATCATCTTTGCAAGCAATCAAGAAGTTAATAATGGTTCTACTTCTTCCATCTGTCCACCCATCAGATAAAATGGTGCAGCCATACTTCTTCCACTCTTTCTTTTGGTCTTCTATCAACAATGTTGCCCTACCAACCACTTTGTCAAGCAACCTACAAAATTTAGGTGTAATATTAAATAAAGTGTAAGTGTTAGTAAAAAATTAGGAAATAAGTTATAACAATTAAGATTTAAAATATAACAATGAACTAAAGTGAATCACAATTATTTACAATTACTAAATAGTAAAATACTAACCTTCCACTCATATCCTTGCGATTAGGTGGCTTGTACCCTTTGCCTGATATTGTCATTGCATTCACCATATTGACCCAATAGGGACTATCAGCGGCATTCATTGAGATATTGTTGAAAAACCAAAAATCAGCTGCTGCAATATCAGTTTGCTCATGCACCTCCTTAAACCATGCAGTGCCCTCTAATGATGGCTGTGCTCCAGGTGTGTTCCTGGGCACAAAATAACCACCTATCCCTGATGGGGATCCGGATGGTGATGATGAAGTAGGAGATGTAGAAGAAGTGGAACCGGTAAATGAGAAATTTTGTTTGCGGATCCGTGGGCCACGAAGAGATCCTGGTATGTTCTCAAGTGCTTCTTCTTCCTCTTGCATATCAAAAGGAGCTCCTTCTGATTCAGCTATGGCTGCCCTCATAGCTAATTTTGCCCTCTCCCTATTCAATTTTTTCTCTTCAGCAGCTGCAAGTAGGGCATGGATGAATCTTTTTTCTTCATCAGTTACCTTGAGACAAGGATTTGAGTCATGTTTCTTTATGCCTGCAAGGTGGTATTTGAGGCGGTTTATGCCTCCAGAAATAATTCTCTCACAGGGAATGCATATCAACTTCCCAATATCATTTGGATTTGGAGCTTCATAGGCATACCGCCATGCCTTATCTCTTGCATTTTTAGGCCGAGTGCCTATATATCCAGATGGGCATGGTGTTTGTGGCCACTCTTCTTGCGGGTTTGTCATTTTTTTAATGCTTGACCGCTGCCCTACACATAAATTTATAGAAAAATGAATAAACAAAGTTAAAACTTAGAAGCTAGGGTTTCAAATGATTCAAAGTTCAAACATAGAGTTAAACTTAAAATGATTTGAAATGATTTGAAATCATTTACAAACAACAACAAAAACAAAAGAACATTTGTTATAAAACTATAAAAAAATTTCAAACTATGATAAAATGAACATACCTGGAAAGAAATTTGTCTTCGAAAACCGGTTAGAATCCTCTAAAATCCACTCAAATCCGTCTTGAATCACTTGCAATCAGCTAAGAATGCGTCCAAACCTTCTTCTCTCCATGCCTCAAGGCTCTAGACAATGCAAATACAACAAACGAGCAAAAAAAAAACTTTGTGCCCTTTTTAGCCGTCACAGTCCGCGGGCCAGGAAATCGCGAGTTTTTAGTTAAAACTCGCCGAGTTTTAGCCGAGTAATCGGCGATTAATCTGCGAGTAAATACCTTCCAGCCGAGTTTTTGATTTGGCGAGTTAAGTGGCCAAAAACTCGCCGAGCTGAAAAACTCGGTGAGTGTTTGAAACTCGCCGAGTACTCGGCGAGTTTTCCATCTATGGTTTTAAGAACACAAATTTTTGTTTGAAGTTGTCATAACTCATGTTTCTCCAATTTATTCTCAGTTTGCAAATATCTAATTTTTTATTCCAATTCTTGTTGTTTAGGATGCTACTACCCCCCTCTCAGAATCTGAAGCAGTTGATTTGGTGAAGGATATTTTTGCTTCAGCTACTGAAAGAGACATATACACTGTACTTCCCTCTATCCTATATTGGAACTTTTTTCAGAACTTAAAGCAAATTTTCTGTGATATTTGTTATGATATGTTGGAATATTTTAATTTTTGGTTTATCATTGTTCATGCATCACTTCTATTGTCTAAGCATTATTTGAATCATCTTGATAAGAGTATTATGTGATTCCTCAGGGCGATGGACTAGAAATAGTAGTTGTGAATGCTGAAGGCATTAGACGAGAAGAGATTATGGAGTTGCGAAAAGATTAAATTCACTGCTAAACTTGTTGCACTGTTATATTTTTAAATAATTGTTCATTTCTGTTCAAAATTTGAATCTGCATTAGCTGATATTCATTTGAGACGTACAAATATCATGTTATTTGCTGCAAAATTGAGTGTTTGAATACACTCAATTTGATCTGAGATATCTATTCAAGTTTCGTACTAACTTATTAAACAATGACAAAATTTTGGTGATTAGTACAATACCTTGAAAGAACAAACTAATGATCTTTGGATAATATGTTGGTTGGACCTACTATGTTAAAGCATTATTCACTATGGCTTCTGTCCTTGGGATTACATGGTTCCTTTTGCTTTATTCAACTTAGAAAAAGAAATGATGTAACAAAGTAATCATCTTTGGATAACATGTTGGGTGTTTCCTCAGGCATAGTTTTGAATCTTTTAAATTTTCTTTGCAAAAGGAATCGAGTTTATGTAGTTCGTTTCAAATGTGATTGATGTAATGAGATTTTTAAGCTCAGCACATTAGTTAAATGATTTATATATTCTCAATAATGCTTTGAAGGCAATTTGGAGTCCAGTTAAAACATGTAGTAGGCTTGTCAGACATATTATACTTGTCTTGTATTTTACATCTGTTTTATATCTGGTTTCAGTTTCTAATTTTAACTTGTGAGAATAATCCTGGTTCCTCGGTATTAGTTTGAAAATTATATTGTAATTTTAACACATTCAGCTGGAATAGTTTTCTGTTTTCTTATTTGCGCAACAAATTACAGAACAAGAATCTAACATGGATTTGGTGGGTTGATTAATAATTGATAAGGTGGCTGATAGAGGAATGTATCTAATTTTCGTAACCACAAGGGACATAAATTTGAGAGGTTTGTATTTCTTAATGTCGATAAGTGATAAACTGTTTGTAGCTGTGTGGTTGATTCTCAAAACCAGATGCCAGCAAGGTATTAGAAGAATTTCATAGAACTAGTGTGTGGGTGGCTAGGATGGCGATTTCTCACGTGGATGGTAATGATTACAAAAAGAAATTCTTATTTCTACGATTTAATGAATGAATGAAGCAAGATTTCTAATGACATCTATGAGACCAAACATCCATGGAATCCAAAGCTGAAAACAAAAATTGTGAAAGAACCAACTGACTAAACCCAGTGGTAAATGTAGAGCAACTATCAATGTTTGCTGATCAAGTTTCTGCTGCTGTAATTTTTGATCAGGTAGGGGAGATAACCTAAGAGGTGAGCACCTTAACTTCATGCTTTGCATATTCCTACCTGGAGTTTCAAATCAGTTCCATTTTTTCACAGCAGTTTACTTGACAAGTTTACTAGTTATAAAAAAGGTTCAGGGCCACATCATCAACTATGATGCCTCATCTGCATGCTTTTTAGCAAGGTGTTCAAAGTAGCCCCAAAAAAGGTGAGACGAATGATTGCATACAAACGATATGATTGGTTGTTTTTTATAATAATGGATGCATTTCATTTAATTAAGGGTAGTCATCATTGCTGAAGAATAAGGATTGCTGCAAATGTAATGGCACTGCCTGTTAGGTATGTGTTTTCCAAAGGCAGTGATCTCTTCCATTTATATGGAGAGAAGACCAAGAAGAAACATGTGCCTTCATGGGACATGTCTAAGCATTATCATATAATTAACATAATGAAAATTATAATTATGAATATGTGTGTGTATTTTCTAATGGTTTTGTCATCTGACCGAAGCTATCAGAACATCAACTATCATGGCAATAGCAACTATTAAGTCAAGCTATTGCTGCTATGCTGTAAAATATCTGAACATTAAATCAACAAACAGTCATAAAAAATAATCTGAACATTAAATCAAATATTTGAACATTAAATCAATAAATCAAATATTTGAACATTAAATCAACAAGCAGATATCAAATCAACAAATGGATTGCATTCAGATGTTAGGTCTCCTCTTGTACGTTAGTATTCTCAGAAATGCATTGCTATGCTTCCAATGACAAGGCTTTATATGGTTTTGATATTATACTGGCTTGTGCTTCCAAAGCTAAGATTTTAATGAAATATAGTTTATGTTGTTGGATTGGTGTTAGTTTTTTAATGTAAAAGTATTGTTAGATGCCAATAATACTTTGACAATGATTTATTTGCCTTTGAGCTGATTGTTCTAAAGGGATAGAACCTTGGTTTTGTTGCGTTACATAAAAACCAAACAAACAAAAGTAAATTAATAGATATGAATGCCATTAATTGATTCATTGGTAAACAAGTAGTTGTTGGGAAGGAATTAGTTGCTTTGGATTCAACTGTTTCATTTCAAATATCTAAAGGAACAACTGTATATATGAGGCTCGTAAGGGTCGGGCCTTGGTTTAAGGACTTAAACATATGTCGTTGGAAGGACTTGTGACATGCTCAATCATGTTACGGAGGTCAAACTATATACTCTCCTAGCAACATTGTTGTAACCAAGTCATTTCACAAATATTTTCTTTTGAATAAAAGGAAGGATATGTGAAGGAAATGAGTGAGCAAGATGCTATAGCCTATTTCAAAAGTAGGAATATGGAATTTGGAAGCACTTGTTTTTCTTTATGGGACCAAACAATTTTAGCGAGGGTGGGTGGTGGAGAAACAACTTTTTTTTCATTGCTTCGGCACGTTGGAGAGCAATTGGAAATAAAAATTATGCTCTTGTAGGTGAACAATTTCTATTTCTTTGCATGCTTCACACTTATAATGAGAATATTAATAATTTGGCTAAAAAAGTAAATGGCAAGTAGTTGATATGATACGATACAATATGATAGATTTTAATGACATCCACGAGGCTAATGTAGCCTATGTGACCTACCAATCCACTTTCAAATATATGTGACAAGTAGCACTCTTACGATTTCTTATAATAGTTGGTTGTGTAGAGTGCAACATAGATGACCTAGAAAGAGCAAGACAAGAAAGCAAAAGAACAAAGGAGATTATCGAGGGCAGACTACACATCCTTCCTCGACTGGAATAAATCTAGAACGAAGGGTATGGTTCGAGATGACCAAGGATTTCAGATTGTCTCTGAGTACCACTGGAGGTGGAGTATTGCTCGCTGGTGAACCCATTGCGGGGTCTCATGGATTTGGTGTGACCGAGAACATGAGTATAGAGTGATCGCTTCATGTCCCTAGTGGGGAACATGGACGAGTAGAAATCGGTGATACATTGATCTCATTCTAATAAAGGAGTGACTTGAGTGTACCAATGACTAGCCCTAGTTGTGTATGTGTATATGTGTGTCTATTGTCATACTACATTGTGTAGGGTCAAACTTGACTGTATCAATCAAAGACCCAAAATATAATTGTAATAAAGAATGGGTCTATTCTAATTATGCTATGATTTGGAGTCTTTTTTCAATGATGGAATGAAATAATGAAACTGTCTCAAATACACCTCCCCTAAAACTAGTTGCCTTCGAAATTTGGTAAGTCTTGAGCTTCCTAGTAGTGAGCACTAACCATTATTCATACTTTTAGTATCACAATTAGACTATTCAAGAATTTACATTTTATTTGACCATTGCAGACAAAATTTCACTTTGGGCCATAGAAAGAGAAGACCGCCTCTTGCTTTAATCATATCTAATTTTGTTAGGATAAGCTGAAAGTCATAAATTTTACCTTCACATCTTTGATGATGCAAGATTCCATTGAACATCTAAATTAAGTATGCAAGGTTGTGGCTAGTATCACTGTTTGTGCACTAATTAATAAAATATACTTGATAAGCAATAAACTCTTGTGCATAGATAACTTTTGATTGCACACGTGGGAGTAGAAATAATTTTATTACACCTAGGGGCAAGACACACGTATTCATTTGGTTTAATTGTGCATGTATTAATAACACAATTGAATATGAAACATTTCTTCTTGGTTTGAACATGGTTGTGAGATACTCATGGAACATGGGTCAATGAGTTTGACTCAAGAACTACAAAGTTAAAATATTGATAGGAATATCATAATTTGACTACTTGTAGAAAATATCTTGTACTTATCAACTGATGAGCTTAAGGGGCTTTCTAGTGAATGTTCCATAAGGCACAACACTTGGTGAAGGTTTTGCAAATGGGGTTGAAGGCAGAGTAGGTTTAACTAAAGGATGAAACTTCGTAGTTAAGTGCACTGTCGTACCTGACTAGGGAATCCAAAAGGACGAGACTAAATGTTACTAAGTTTAGTGATTTTTTTGCTTACTTTGCGTACCTAACTCTAGATGCAAGAGTGCTAACAAGTTCCCTAACATTATTTTCAAGAAACTTTACTTAATTTCCCCTTTCTTACATTACGAATATGTGAACTACTCAATTAACAAGTAATCTCTAGTTTGTAAGAAGATTGAAATATCATTTACTTATTTTTCCTTTAACCGTTATAATTTCAACACTTATGCAAGAAGGGAGATTTAAACTAAAACATTATTTAGTTTCATATCTAGTTAAATTTTCTTAATTTGTTCATTATTTACTTCTATATACATTCATACTAACATAATAAGTTTAGGGTAATAACAACCACTTTCTAACTTAGTGATTTTCATTTATAATAAACCACATAGTCATCTTATAGGAGTCAGCATAAGAGACCAACATCTAGATAATATTCCTTATTTATTTCCATTATAAATTATGAGTGATAACCATACCTTCAACTCATAACAACCATTACTTTAACCATAGTCAATTAGAAGCTAAGGTGCAATACTTAGTACATCAAATGCATTTACCACCTACTTAACTTGTATTGATCCATTTTAATGACACATTAAGTAAATTTAAGTCTTAACTTCACATGTTTTCTAACCATGTTTTATTTGATAATTACTTTTACTATTCATTTTAGAGCATCTCATTAACTTTTAGCAAAGCACAAGGACCTTTACACATGACAACATATTATCATTATGCCCGACATCCAAATCATTAAGATAAGGAAATACATGTTATAACACCATTGTTACATGAGTAAGTTCTTTTAACACAATTGCTATTCCCCCCCCCCCCCCTTCATTTCTGCTATAGACACCCTTTCCCTTTTTACATTGCTTTAAAATTGAATTGCATCAATATACACCACTATGCCATATGCTTCTTTTAGGAGATTATATTTACATGAATACATATACATTATTACATGTCAACATTAAATAATATTCTAATAGAATTTCTTTTTGCGCTTGTTGCTCCCACTTGCTTCTCCTTGCCTGGTCCACAGATGGCTATTGGGGCCACTTCTCAGCGTGTCTCTGGCGGTTGATTGTGGGATAGGGTTCCTGCCTCGGCTATAGGCGGTTGTGTTGCTTCCTTTGCGGGTGTGGCTGCTTTTGAAGCTGAGGTTCATGGTTTAGGGGTTCCGACAGTGGATCGTCCGATTTTCTCCTCAGATGTGACCCTTGTCATGGTCTGCAATCCAATCTAGCTAGAGTTGGAGGATGGTGTTGTAAAAGAAATTGCTCAAAAGATCAAGGACTTCTTTGAGAAGGTAGTTATTTTCAGATTTCGAGGTTTTTGGCCTTCCCTTTTGGCTCTTCATGCTTGGATCTCTAAGCACTAGGACCCATTGATTTTTGAATCTGTCCAGATTTACCCTGTGTCTAGGGGTTTTTTCATAGTAAAATTTGATGTTGCTGAAGATAGGAGGGCTATTTTGTGTAGTCGCTTCAGCTGGGAGGACTGTCACCCTTTGTTGGCCAAACACTGGCATGAGGGTTTCGACCCTACTTCTGAATCTTTTTCTCATATGCCTCTTTGGGTCATGCTCCCTAATCTCCCCCTTCACTTGTGGTTGGATTCGGTTCTT
Source organism: Cupressus sempervirens (assembly GCA_028749045.1). Classification (NCBI taxonomy): domain Eukaryota; kingdom Viridiplantae; phylum Streptophyta; class Pinopsida; order Cupressales; family Cupressaceae; genus Cupressus; species Cupressus sempervirens. The sequence continues at coordinate 617,238,538 of CM053785.1, read as the reverse complement.
GAAGCTATGGGAGATGCCATTGGAGACTTCCAAATGGTGGATTCTAAATCTTTAGATATTCTTCATACTACTTATGCTCGCATTTTTTTTGTGGTTGATATTTCGAAGGGCCTCCCTGAGAAGATCAAACTTGAGGTCCCTAATAGATCCTGGATTCAGACTCTAGACTATGAAGGTATTCCTTTCCACTATAGGGTTTGCTTCGAAACTAGACATGTGGCTGCACGCTGCCCTGTGGTGCCGAGGAAATCAAAGAATATACCTTCTTGGTGGGCTCGGGCTTTGGTTCAACATTGCTCTATCCTTAAAGACCTTGCTCCTTTGGTTTCCCCTGTGCCTGTGGTTGCTTTGGGTGCCTGTGTTTCTTCCTCGTCTGACCAAGCTTCTAGTCCATTGTTGAATATGGATTTAGTGGTTTCCCCTCTCTTTGTGGGTTGGGATCCTGTGGGTAATCTTTCTAGTATGGTATTGCCTGTTTCTTCGGATGGGCTTGATGTCGATGCTTTAGTTTGGGAGAAGGAGGCTTCTTTGGTGGAGGAAGGTTGGACAAAGGTTAAAAAAAATAAAAATACAAATGATCCCAACTCTTTTGGGACTAAAGGGTCCTAAATGGTTTCATTAAGTTGTAATCTAGTGGTAGAAGTGAACTGTGTTATCTGTGAGGCAACCTTGGTCACTTTTTTTGGTTGTTGACTTGTTTCTCCTTTGGTTTGATATATCTTTTGTTTGGGTTATATTGATTTATTTTTTGATGTGTAAAGGGTTTCAGGCACCCTTCAAAGCCTGTTTTACTTAATAAAAAACATTAAATAATATTCTTGAATATAAGTCTTCAAAGACCAATCTTTAAAGGAACATGAACAAGGATCATCCACAAGACCACAAACAATACCTCGATAAAGTTTTCCACCCAACCACGTGGAACCAAAATGGCACACTCCCTTGTGCTAGGAGATAGAAACCAAGGTCCACATAACAAATTCCATATTAATATCATAACATCAATTAACTGGGTTCAAGAAACCTCTAGCTATCCCTGGTTTATTGGATAACCATACATCATATAAAAATCATACTTAGTATATTTAAGGTTCATATGAAACTTAAAAGCCTCTGGTAACCTACAACCCTCTTAACACTTCACAACTTTTAAATTAATATGTTTAGAATAATCACTAAATGCCAAGAAAATTCATCGATGAACAAAAATTCATATCTTTCAGAAATTACATAATTCATCCAATCAATTAATTGAGAATGAAGAAAACATATTTATGCATGTTTCCTGCAATTTATATGAAGATCCAATGGTGAGAATTAAAGTTATCACTAATATTGTAAAACATAAAACATTAGTTAGGATTCAGGTTTGCTTTGTCTACAATGGTTGTAACTTTCACAAAACATAACAAAAATACACTAAATTGGTGCCAAATGAAAGATAAGATAGAGGACCATCTTTGATATCAAATTAAGGTCTATACAACACATTTACAATCTGTACCATTAAGATGAACTTGACTAAAAAATTAGAACCCAAAATGGAAAGATCTTGTTTGACTTTATATAATAGATCTCCAAAAATGGGTTGTTGAAAGCCCTAGGAAAATACATAACAATTTTGATAAAAAGGAATTCAAAACTAATAAATAACCCTAGAAATGAAAAGTATAGATATAATAGAACATGAAAATATACGAATAGATCTATAATTTATCAATTTATTAGATAAATAGTTCAATTAATAAATTTAATCCATACCTCATGTGCTACAAAGATTTAACCGAAGGAGAGAGACAGAAAGGAAAACAAGTCCAACTTGAGATGCATCATCCAAACCCTCAACACTTTTAACAATTTTCATGGAAGAAGAAAATCTAATTACACAAAAACAAATACCTCTCTTGACTTTTGAAACTCTCATACACGACTCTCTCCCCCAAAACAAAGAAACCTATAAATTCTTATAGAATTATTCTCATAAAACCTCCCTCAGAACCCATAAATTTTTTCTCCAAAACACTCCTGAAGCTTTCATCCCTTTCTCCCTACAAAATTAAAAAGAGAACCCATGCAAATAGATTTCCAAAGGTAACCAACCCCTAACTAACTCTTAACTAAAGGGCATAATTAAGTAAGTCAATATAATTATAAACTCACAACTCTATAGTACATAAATATAACTATAAATTGAGTAATTTTATGGTAATTAGTAGACATATTTATAACATGTGTTATAGAGGATATACATAATATGCAACATATTCATATAATTAGTATCAACAATTAATAATATCCCATCTTGCATTAAGGAATAATTAATTAAAAATACTTCACCTTAGTCCCAAAATATATATTACAAACAATATCCATAATCATGCAACTATAATCACACACACACACACACACACACACACACACACACACACACACACAGACACACACACAGACACACACACACACACACACACACACACATCAAACGGTAAACATTGCATACGATCTATACGATTATGAAGAAATAGACCAATAGACCACACCATTAAAACTATTACATATTTATACTAACTATAATATATAAAACTCAAATAGAATAAAATCTCATATCTTTAAGTAAATATAGTCATCTAACACTCGACCATAAAACACATAGAGAAAACCACAATACCAAATCCTCAACAAGGCAACAAGGCAAGTCAAGCCAAACCCTTGACGAATTGAAACTTTGTAACATAACATATGGAAGATCATGAAATGACAAAATAAGTCATATAACTAAAATAATAAAAGGGTAAGATCACCATGTCCAAGAAAGTCAAATAAAGTCAACTAACCCACTGAAATAAAAAACCTATGCCTAAAGGAGTTACTTGTGGGGGACTTTGGCACTACCTCCACAATGACAAATTTTAGTGATTTTAAAGGCGTGCTCAGACGTGTGTGGCCAGGTGGAGTCGATGCTTAGTACATGTGACCTTGCATCATTGAGACAAAAAAATTGACGTATGTATAAAAAGACAAATAATAGAAGTTAGGGAGGGAGGAATGTGATTTAGTAAGCAAATAAATTGATCATTATTAACATACACATTGAGTGATTGAGATATTATTCCCATATAATAAATGGGTACATCTATCTCATATTCATTTAATATTTAATAATCAAAACACAAGATTTATCCAAATCCAAACATAATAGTTAGTATCATCAGGATAGATTTTATAACAAGATCATCACGTAGTTAATAGATCCCAATAAATATTTTAGGCTAATTAATATTCAAGGTCCTAATCAAAAAATATATCATCAAGCTCAATCTTATAGTATCTCATCCACTTGGCTAAGGCATCTATTAAGCATACATATATTATTGTCAAATACATTATAAGTCATAACATTTAGATCTAAGGACTTAGAAGAAATTGTACCTTTAAGGTAACCCTAGTACTCTAATTACATCCTTTGGTACTCCAAACTACATGTTAGGGTTAGAGGGGCATTGCACACACTCAAGCTAGAGTAAAACTGAGATGGGTAATCTCCCGGAAAGTCCCGATACTTCACTTATATGGGGCTCACCTAGATTCAAGGAGTGCTAAGTGTTCCACTTATCCCATGAGAGATGAGTTCGTGTGAACCGCTACTCATGAAACATTGGTCAATGAGTTTGACTCAATAACTACAAAGTTAAATCCTGATAGCTATATCACAAGTTGACTTGCTATGGACAATATCTCCTACTTATCAATGGATTTATACTGTCAAGATTTAGTGATAACCCTAAATTATGTTAGCGTAAATAATTAATTAATTGTTAATTATTTATTCTATTGCTTAAGCTTACTTAGGTTAATGCATGTAGTTGAGGTTAGTTGTTGACAACACAGGAGTTTGTTCCTTTTAGCATACTTATCTTTTCCAACTCTTGTGGATGTGTGCTTAGTTGTCAACCTTATCTCCTACCACATTACAAGCTTCCATGAGGCCTTTATAAGCAGTCTCTCACTCATTGTAAATTCATTCCATTTCCATTTTCACATAGTAATTTCTAATGTTTTATTGTGAAATATTCTCTTGTGCGGTATTTGCTTCAAGCTCTTTGCTCCCTAGGTTTCTCTTCAACAAGCTATTTGCATTGCAGGTGATCTTGACGCATTATCAGAGTCAGATTCTCAACTCCTACATGGTATCAGAGCCACTCTGCTGCTTCTTATTCGAAGGATTTTTGAAGCCATAATTTGGAGTCACAAACCCTAGTTTGTTTGTGCAATTTTTCTTCAAATCGGGGGGGGGGTAGAGCAAAATTTTGGAGCCTTTTCAGCCCAAACGAACACTGCCATTGGATCCGGAATGCCGTTTATAGTCAGGTTTCATATAAAACTTTTCATTTTTGGCTTCAAGCATTTTTTCTGGAATTTTTTTTGGCCTCCTAGGTAGCCTTACAGATGAACATAGCGAAAAAAAAAAATTAGGGTGCTCCCCCCAGTTGCCGCCAATGCGCAACTCGGGGACCACTAATAGCCAACTGCACCGTTGGGTTCTCCTCCCGAGTGCCATCGCCACCGGTGGTTTACACCGCTCTGCTGCCCTGCGGCCGCTCCTACCACCTGCGTCACTTTTCGGCTAGTGACATCATTTTACGAATCGCTGACGTCATTTTTCGGTGACCATACATTGCTGATGTCACTTTTTGACAGTTTATGTCACTTTTCTGTCTGTTGACATCATCTTCCCAACTGTTGACGTCATCATCCCGATGGCTGACGTCACTTTCCGATGATAGTCTGGTGACGGCCATACGGGCGTCAAATTTAACCCAGTGTTTGTAATTTTCATCAAGGTGCATTTTTGGAGCAGCAATCAATTTTTTCTCCATAACTTGAGCCTACAGAGGTCTTTTTTCGATCCGAAAGAAGTGTCGAAAAGCTGACTTAGAGACGAAGATATTGGTGCTAGTTTCATAAGATTTTGAGCTCATTTGAGCTCCCATTTTTGGCATCAATGAATCTAGGTTCTTTTCCAATTTCTTGCTTTGCATAGTTGTTTTTGTGGTATTTGAGGGATATTCTTATACGTTTGTGGGGGGGGTGTCTTTCTTTTTTGTAATTTACTTCAATTAAGACCCTTCTACTTCCATCTTTTTTTCTCTCAATGGCAAATTCATTTGTGACCCGTCTCACACCACACAACTACCACACTTGGAAGGCACAAATGACTAGGCTTCTCATGTCAAGAGGTCTATGGTCTTGTCTGGATGAGAATCAGCCTGCTCTTATGCGATCTTTTGAGGTTCTACAACACAGGAACAAGATGGATGAAGCCATGAGACTGATTACACTCAACATTTCAGACAGTTTGTTGTTTCACTTGGATGGTTTGACTACTCCATGGGCTTATTGGCAAAAATTTCAAACTTTGTTTGGACAGGTGAATGAGTTTTAGGCACTTCAGTTGGATGCAGAATTGACATCTTTCACCAAGCGACTTTCCCACCATTGAGGACTTTTTGATGAAGTTCAAATCCCTACATGCAGTTTTACAGGGATGTGGGAAGAACAAAACGGATAATGAGTGCATATTTTTGATACTCTCAAAGCTGAAGGGGTAGTATCAGGTCTTTTCTTCTACTTTCTACTCCACCATGGATGCCCTTGGAGACAGACATAGGATGCCTACATTTGAGACATTTTGTGATAGGTTGACTAGGGAACAGGCAAAGATCGAACAAGTGGATGGCTCTGGCTCTTCCAACCAAGCATTGGTTGCTTAAAATTCTAAGGGGAAATCAAAGAAGAAAGGCAAATCGAAGAAAGACAAATCAAAATCTGATCCTAAGGCTCCAGCTAATCCTCCAACAAACCCTCCCAAGGGTAAAGATTCTTCAAAGTCGGGTGAGTCTAGCTCTAAGACCAAGAAGAAATCGAGTGAGAATTGCAGCTTTTGTGGGAAAGATGGACATTCAGTTTCCAGGTGTTGGAAACAATTAGAGGCTTTAGAGGAAGCCATGAAGGAGCATCACATTTCAGCTCCTCAGTCTTCATCTCCACTTGCAAGGAAAGGTCATGCTCTTTCTGCATGAGCTACGACTTCAGTGCCTTTATGGATTCTTGATTCCGGGGCTTCTCACCACTTAACAAACACTCCTAAGTTGCTTACTTCACTTGCTCCTTGTGCCACCACACAGATTGCAGTTGGGAACTCTTCACAACTTTCAGTTTTGGGTTCTAGCACTGTTTCTTTGGTCGGGGGCTCTCTATAGGATGTACTTTGTGTTCTTGATATTTCGATGAACCTTCTGTCTATCTATCAGATTTTCCACTCTGGCTCTAGGAAGACAATTGAGTTCTCACCACATGATGTGGTTATTCGGGACTTGCATGATCTGGAGATGATTGTGGCCATTGGGAGTGTTGAATTTGCATCACGCCTCTACAGATTTGATGGATTTGAGTCTTCTGATGAGATAGGTTCATGCTTAGTTGCACATGCAGATTTAGTAAGTAGACTTTGGCATGAATGTTTTGGGCATGTCAATTACAGATATCTTCAGCAGATGAGCACACAAGCACTTGTTCTTGGGCTTCCCCAGATTTCCTGTCCAGATGGTGTTTGTCAAGGATGTGCACTTGGAAAGCAACATAGGGATTCCTTTCCACATGGACGAGCCACTCGTGCTTTAGCACCTTTGGAGTTGATTCATAGTGGCCTCATGTCATTTCCTACTTCTTTTTCAAGTGCTAGATATGTGCTTACATTCATTGATGACTTCTCTAGACACACATGGGTGTACTTTCTTAAGTACAAGTTTGATGCCTTCAACTCATTTCGAGTTTTCAAGGCATTTGTAGAGAAGTAGTCTAGACTTTCTATTCGGTGGATAAACACGGATAATCGGGGGGAATATGTGAACCAAGCTTTCAGAGATTTTTGTTCCGAGCATGGTTTTTAGCATCAGCTTTCAGTGCCCTACACTCCTTAGCAGAATGGTGTGGCCGAGAGAAAGAACAGAACCCTTCGGGAGATGGCAAATTGCACGATTCAGTCTAAGTCATGGATTCATGTTTTTGGGTAGAGGCAATCAATTGTGCCAACTATATTCAGAATCGGATGCCTCACAAGGCACTTCGACATATGACTCCTGAGGAGGCTTGGTCCCATGTCAAGCTTGATGTGTCATCATTCAGAGTTTTTGGGAGTACAACATATGCATTTGTACTTGATGCTTAGAGGAAAGCAATGGAACCGAAGAGCCGACCACTGATTTTTGTTGGCTATTGCGAGGATGTAAAGGCTTACAGGTTATTTGATCCTGATTCCAGAGAGGTCCTATTTGGACGAGATGTTGAGGCCTTCCTTCCTTCACTTCATGTTTTTTTCAGCATGTTGTTTTTTACCTCTTTTTGGGGGAGAGTTTTTCCCATGGGGTTTTCTCTCTTACCCCATTTTACAGAGGTTGCATTTAGTTGCATTGTACTTGGGTACCTAAAATGGCCTCGTTGCTGGGACCCATTTTGCACTTTTCCTTTGTTTTGTGAGTTTAAGGCATTCCCCTAAGTTGCACTTAAGGTGGGGGTGTTAGAGTAAATAATTAATTAATTGTTAATTATTTATTCTATTGGTCAAGCTTACTTAGGTTAATGCATGTAGTTCAGGTTAGTTGTTGACAACACGGGAGTTTGTTCCCTTTAGCATACTTATCTTTTCCACCTCTTGTGGATGTGTGCTTAGTTGTCAACCTTATCTCCTACCACATTCCAGCTTGTTCTACAAGCTTCCATGAGGCCTTTATAAGCGGTCTCTCACTCATTGTAAATTCATTCCATTTCTATTTTCACATAGCAATTCTAATTTCCTATTGTGAAATATTCTCTTGTGCGGTATTTGCTTCAAGCTCTTTGCTCCCTAGGTTTCTCTTTAGCAAGCTATTTGCACTGCAGGTGATCTTGGCGCATTATCAGAGTCGAATTCTCAACTCCTACAAATTAGTTGTTTTATAGGTTAGAGGAAAGTACTTTCAAAACTTAAGAAGCTTAAACAATATAAATCTAAATCTACTGTGCAAGACATTTTAGAAATTTTAAATCCTTTTTCTATTAAATAGATTGTTAGATAATTTTTTTTATGACATATTCAATAACTAATATTGTTCTGAGGATTAATGAAAAAAGGTTTGCATGGATTTTCAAGATGGAGGTTAAAATAAGTACATTGTTACCTAAATAACATTTTAAAAAGTTATTGATAATGATGCATATTTATTAGGTCTTGGTTGCACTAAGATACTTATGCATCGGTTCGATGCAAATAGAAAAATTACATAAGCCAATAATATTTAAGATTTTTTTTTGAACATATGCATATTTCTAATGTTTATAAATTTATCCATATATTAACATTATTAAAAATGTTAATTGTGTTTATGCTTATTGGTTGAAATTAAAAATAACAAGAAAAACAATATTTTTGGTTATAAATAAATACACAAAATATGTAAACTCTTCAAATCTTAGATTTGATTTATATTGTCTTCAATCTAGAAGCTTCTCATGAGTTCTGAATTTAATTATACTATAGTGAACAACTCCTAGTTTGATGAAGTCAAAAAAGTGGATGGCTACATATGCCTAATTCAAACACTTTCATAGGATAAATCCATGGAGGACAAGGGCCTCAGGTTATTTGACTTCTCTCCAAGTCTCTGCAGTTTGCTCCCATTGATTCCTCAATTTGTGTGTAGAGGTCCCTTGTTTGGCCAAACTATGTGCCCAAATAAAAAATTGATCTTTATTTGGGAAGCCATTGGTTGTGTGTTCAAGTGATAAGAATTGTCCACTTGATATTGAAGTAATGAAACAATAAAGTTCAGAAGAGAAAGACATTACTGACACTAGGCTTTCAAAGGTTGAAAAACATCGCTAAAAATGTTTGCAAGTATCTATCTCAAAAAGGGCCTTGTATTAATAGATTGTAAAATTTGTTTTCCCTCTGCATTCTCAAAGCTATAATGTACAAGGCTAAATTTTTTAACATTTAAAAATAAAACTATACAAATATTCAATATATTCAAAGGCTTTCTGTTATTTAATGTATCAAACATAGATTTAGTAGAGGGGAAATAAACTTTTATTTCTCTCAAATGTTAGAGAAACATACATAAAATTTGCAATATATTATAGAATTCAGTTTGAATATTTTGATGCCCTCTCTCAATACTTAAAATTTGATAAAAAAATTTAATTATTTTTTGTAAAATTTTGGTAAACAAGATCATTTGCTATCTTCTACCTGCACTTATCACTTCTATTGTAGCTCACAAATTGTCTCTCCTCTAAATTTCATGAAATTGCATGGCACATATAGCTAGAGATTAATCATAGTTGCATGTCGATGCGTTTCTTGGAAATCTTTTTCTCCATTCCGATATAATCTTCATCTAGTGCATTATTTCTACTTCTTAGATCGGTAGTCAATGGATTGAATACTCCATAGGATTTGGTTTTCATCAATTCAATATTATTTTTTGCAGAAATTAAGATGGCATGAAACTACTTGGCGAGTTGATATTTGATGCAAGAGCATCCTAGGTACTTTGGCAATCTGGCATCAACCTAAAATATTTCCTATTTATCGTTCCTATTTGTTGTTCATGGAATGGCCTTTGCTGTTCATTTTTTCTCTTTTTGTGCAATTGGATCTTTAATGAGGACATATCTTGGACCTTGTTCCTATGCTTGTGGAAAATATTTTCCTCATATGAGGGAGTTATCCTTCTCTTTGTTTGAGGCATGCTTGTTTCCTAGTAGGTCAAGTAACATGTGGGATTAGCTTTGACGAGGTTACATGTGGTATTAAGGCTTTCTGCGGCCTTCGAAATCTTTGCTTGGATCATGTGTGGACGTATCTTTGTCCTTGCAACTATTAGTTTGCTAGATTTGGAAGTCACCAATTTTTCCTTTGAGGCAGGACCAATATTTTGTAATAATTTTTTTGATAGGTTGACTTGTGGTCTTGCTAGCTATATAATTGAGATATAGGATTATGAGAAGTAGAATGAAGTTTTCCAAGGGGTTTAGCTTAGTTGGTTGAAGCAATGAGTTCTCATTGTGGACATCTTAGTTTGAATCTCAAGAAGGACATCTTTGTGGAATTCTAAGTTGTGACTTTTGGTCTTCCATTAGTTGTATTTGTCTCATTGTAAAAGGTGGATTCTAAGTTGTGACTCTTGGTCTTCCAATTTTTGTTTCTACTATAATTTATGGTAAGGAGCTTGAATAAGTTGTGATTGTTTCTCGTAAGGATCACCCGATTTGCAAATGATCTTAATATTAAAAAAGAAGAAGAATGAAGTTAGATAGAAGGAAAATAAAAAAGAATTTGGATCTATAATCCTGAGCTTCTAATATTGCATATTGTAATTTGAATGTATATGGGTGCAACTAGGTAGGCCTTATGCCTGACATTCTAATAGAAGATTGTCTCATTATATTTGCATTGAAATCAATATAATTTCTTGTGGTTTCTCCTATATTGTGTTGGCTTCCATGTGTAACTGGTGTAGGGATACATAGGAATAACAAACAAATATTGAATGCAGGAGACAAGACACCTAATGGCTATCAAAGGTCTAAGGAGGTCAAATGGATCTTAAATGATGCAAATCATATCAACAATGATGTATTGGCTCCTATAATGGTTTAAATACCATGAAATGGCTTTGAATGAAATAATATCCTTGAAAGGATTAGATGACTATAATTTGGACCATTAGTGCCCTAATGTGTCTAGGAGGTTAGTTGAGCTTAAATAAGTTTGAATAAGTCTCCTGAGTGTTGGAAACACCTTAGTGAGAATATTTAATGAGTTTTAGTTTGTTTTAATAGTTTAAAAGTTCAAATACTCAATACATAGCAACTAGTAGTCATTTAGGATGGAAATGGAGTTTTGATGGTTAAAACACTTAACTAACCATCAAACTAGTTGGAAGAGGTTGAGGAAGTTAATATTGATTGCTATTTGTATTTGAAACTCCATTGTATGAGCAAGAAAGTTTGGAGTGTACAAACAACACAAAGATTTAATGAAAATTTAGTTTTGGATCAACATTATCATAGTTTTGAATTGATTTTCTTGTTTTGGATTAAAGAACTAACATAGAACAGTTGTGGAAGGTTTCAATAGGTTATTTGAAGGCTTTGTTACACATTTTAGAGGGTTTGAGAGTCATTTTCTATGACTTTACTTTCATGATCAACAAGTTAGTTTGAATTTCTAAGTTTTCCTTTCCTTGTTTTGGAGCTTTCTTGGTAACTAATGTCCATCCCATGAAATAAAAGGCTTAGAATCCATAGAATTATGTATATTAATCTTGTATCATATTGATGTAACCCTAATATCATAAAACAATAAATCTGAATTTGACACAAGATAGGTGTTTCAGATTAACAAAGCTCTTTATTAAAAAAATTCTCCAACTCTACTCTGCTTCTAGAATGAAAAAAAAGACCTACTTATTACAATTCTGAAAATTACCATATTTGGCAGATTTTTGGGAAAACCAGAAATTTCCATTTTTGGTAATTTTTAGAACTCATCCTATGAATCCCAATTTTTCCTAGGAAAAGCCCCCAACTAAGGCAAGATGAATTGCCAACTAATCTTCAAAATTTAGAAAGAAATTTTGAAGTTATTACAAAGCAAAAAAAAAAACACCTAAGATATTTTAAAAAGGAAATTTGGAGGTTGAAATGGAATTTTTGGCTCTCAAAAGAAAATCGAAATGGCCCCAAATTCGAGTCAAAAGTTATGACTCTCCGAACCCCCTCCTGCATCACATATGAATCTAACCTCATACATGAAGCACATTGATTGGAAAGTGTGATCACAAGCTGGAACTAGGAGTGTTCTATTTGGAAAATGATGGCACAAGTATAGCAGCAAGAGTTTCGGCTGAAGGACGTGGTATTTATATGATTGGAGTAGTCTTATATGTTGGATTTAATGGTGAATGAATCACCAATTGATCTTGGAAAGGTGAGATTGGAGAAACCCTCAAATCAAGGGTTTGAAGCAACCAAATTGGGGCTTTTGGTGTTCCCATTGTTTTGGGTCTAATTCCTCTTAGATTTAGAGGTTTTGGAACATTTATTGATACTTTCAAAGAGTTGAGACCTTGGGGTTATTTCTATATGGTAGTTGCTTTGTTAAATCACCTAGTTTTGAGTATATTTGTAGGGGTACATGCTGAGTTCTCCTATTTTGTCCAAAAGAATAGTATTAAAGTTTAAGATATGTTAAAGAATGACCAAACATGAATTTGAATATGGTTTTATTTCTTTGGGTTTTTTAGGAAATTTTTGTGCTTGAAGACCAAAAAGGTCGCTGTTGGGCTAATTGCTGATTTTTAGGCCTCTAGGCCAATTTTGAGTCTTTTTTCCTTTGTGAGTTGGAGATAGGTCAAGAAACCTTGAAATCACTTTAATACATCCTCATATACCTCAAATAGCTCAAATCCATCATTGGTTTGTGTTTGGATTAACCTTGGTTGGGTTGAGTCTCTTTAAAGCTATTTGAGCACTTTGGGAGGTAGTGGGTTTGTAAGCCAAATTAAGTAACTTATCTTGTGTAAAAGGTCCATCACCCTTTCCTCTGCATCAGTAAATCTAGAAAGGGCATCTTGGGAGTGGTTTTGGGCTCTCCCACCATGCATCAGGTGGTATCAAAGTGAAGGTTCCATTCCTCGAAAAGTTTCGGGGATCATGGAGAACCTTGATAAGATTGGGTGTAGGGTGGTAGATCTAATTTTTATCCATAACTTGTAAAGGTTTATGATTATTAATATAATTATTGTCAAATGTTTCAAGGTAGAGGAAATATAGATAATTCTAGTATGGAAATGTCGAGACAAATCATAGCTAGGCTTGAAGTTGTTGAAAAAAACTTAGAGAAGAGTACATCTTGGGGATGTTAGTGATCAAGAAGAAGCACACCACCTAATTGTGAACTTGAAGAGGGACAAGATGAGGAAAAAATCTTTAAGATTTTGACAAGAGTGAATTCAAGACCTAATTTTGAATTTTCTACTTACAGCTGAAAAATTGATAGTGACGCTTCATTGGATTGGATCATTGAGATTGAAAAGTCCTTTAATCATGAAAGTACCCTTGAGGATAAGAAAGTGAGGATAGAAGCTACAAATTTGGAATGAAATGTCTCTCTTTGGTGGGAGCACTTGAAAATTGATAGACAGAGAAGAGGAAAGGAAAAGTTTAAGTCTTGGGTAAAGATGGTAAGTTGAAAAGGAAATTCCTTCCTGCTAATTATCAAGTTAATATATCAAGAAGAATGCAAAATTTGAAATAGAAAGACATGACTGTGAAGGACTATACCGAGGAATCCTATAATTTTGACATGATGAAGGGTTCTCCCCTTAATACCACAACACAGAAAAAAACAAAAAAACAACACAAATTGAGAGAACAAAATATGAGCTTCTTATTATTGCCGCAAATGTAGAATTAAAAAGTCACAAAATGAAAACCCACATGGGTTCCTTCCTAACAATAGTCTAGAAGACAAAGATGCGACTATCACCTAGAATTGCCCTAGACAACCTACATTCCTTCCTTATATAGGAATGTTTACCATCCGAGAAGATTGCAAATACTAAACCCTAACCCTTGAGTCTAACCAACCTCATATCATATTATTACTTATGATAGACTCAAGATGATTTATAAATTACATTTTTGGATGGGTCCACTTTTGGAGACCATAACTAGCACACTGTTGACCAAATGAGCTATTATAACCCCATTTCAGAATCCTTGGATATTGATCTACAATGGCTGATTGAGAAAGCATACATAAATTGAGGTTTCACCTCATTTCAGAGCTATTTAGGTCTTAATCAATGGAACTGAAGTTTGGATAGCCAAAACTGATACTAAAAATCTGCAATAACTACACCAATACATGACATGACAATAAAACTCTTCTAGTAGGTTGATATGTCAAAGATGTACCTACACAAATGAGGTTAGAACAATTTGAGCACATAATACCAACTTACTAAAATTAGCAAGCTCCCTCAAATAGAAACTCTATATAGGAATAACCATTATTAAAAACACCAAAACTAGAGAGAAATATTTTTGGGTCATGCAAGATTGCCCTTACACCAAAGCTGCTCTTGCACCAGACACATGTTGTGATGTGGAGCCTAATCAAACTCAAAGGTTTATTCGGTGCGGTTTCCCCTAGATTATTTCCATGAGGTCAAGAGGCAGTGCCCCTAGTAGGGTCTTGGGGCAATGCCCTAGGTGCACTCCATGTCGCAGTACAAAGTGGGGTTGAGGGGCAACGCCCTCATGGGAATTTTTGGGGACAATGCCCCCGAAGCCAAAAATTAATCCACTATTGTAAAAGGTGTCAACTGTTATTTTTCTATCAAATGACTTATTCTAGCCCTAATTTTGTAAGAAACAAAAGCTTGTATAAAATAGCTTAAGGTTAGGGATTTCATAATGTATGATGAGATTGTAGATTCTTGCGGCAATATTGAGCTATAAGGGATTGCAGATTGTAATAACTGGATGATAATAATATTGGCCAGCTTGCTATTGGTGAACATAGTCAAGGGATTGGGTGAATCATATTAAATCCTTGTGTCTGGTGTTAACTTATGTGCTATTTATTATTTTCTGACATTGGTTATATTTGCATGTAATTATTATTTCCATTTGTAGTTAATCCTAACAAGTGGCACCAGAGCTAAACTATCATAATTTTTTTTAGCCCATACCATCGTTATTTAAATTTATTTTAGCTATCCTCTGTAGGAATGTCTCAAGGTTGAGTGAGAGTCTCACAGTTGAGTGAGAGCGATGAAAAATGAGGGTAAGTTGAAGGTTGAGAATTTTAATGGGCGTAACTTTCACTTATGGAAAATGCAAATGGAGGACTATCTTTATTAGAAGGATTTATGATAGCCATTGGAAGGAAAAGCTTAGAAACATGGAACTTTGACAGATGAGGAGCGAGAAATTTTGGATAGAAAGGCACTTGGAAGTATTCAGTTATGCATGGCACAACCGGTGACATTTAATATTACAAAAGTGAAAACGATGGAAGAGTTAATGCAAACCCTAGCAAAAATATATGAAAAGTCCTCTACTTCAAACAAGGTATTTCTCATGAAGCGTTTATTTAATATGAAGATGACATAAGGTGGATTCGTTGTAGATCATTTAAATGAGGTTAATACAATCACTACTTAATTATCTTCTGTAAATGTTAATTTCAATGATTAAATTAGGGCTCTCTTGATTTTGTGTTCTTTGCTAGAAATTTGGAATGGCTTGGTCATGGCTGTGAGTAATTATGTTTTTGGATCTAATACCCTAAAATTTGATGATGTGATTGGTTTTATTTTGAGTGAAGAAACTCGTAGGAAAATCTCAAGTGGATCTACATCAGGAAGTGCTTTGAATGCACAAAGCAGAGGCAAAATGATTGAGAGAGGATGTAATTATGGAAATCATGGGAAATCAAGAGGAAAATCAAAGGGGAAGAGGTCTCGATCCAAAGGTTCAAGAGGTGGTTGGTACTGTGGGAAACTGAGGCATAAGAAGAAAGATTGTTGGACTCAAAAGAATAATGAAGGAGATAAAACAAAAGGGAACAAGGAGGCAAATGTGGTAAGTAATAAATATGAAGAGGATGCTTTGCATCTTTCTTGAGAAAGTGTTGATGATTTATGGGTTTTAGATTTTGGGGCTCCATTTCATGCTACACCCCATAGAGGTTATTTTATTGATTATGTACAAAGAAATTTTGGGCTTGTTAATTTGGAAGATAATGAACCTTGTTAGATTGTTGGAAAGGGAAAAGTTAAGATTAAGTTGCAAAAATAGGAACCATTGGCTACTACATGAGATAAGACATATTCCAAAGCCAAGTAAGAATTTAGTTTTAGCATGGAAACTTAGTGATGAGGGTTGCGTAGTTACTTTTAATGATAAAAATTGGAAGGTCTCAAAAGGTTCCCTTGTAGTAGAAAAAGGTGTGAAATTAGGCACCTTATATCTTTGTATAGGTCATACCATTCCTTCTACTTTAAATATTTTAGAGAAAAATGAATGTTCAGGAACAATTGTTGCAGTTGAGGAGGAAGAACAAATAGTTGTAGATTCTAATACAACGTTATGGCACAAAAGACTTGGACACATGAGTGAGAAAGGTATGAAATTACTTCATTCAAAGAAAAATTTACTAGGTTTGAAATGTGTCAATATGGATTTTTGTAAAAGTTGTGTGTATGGAAAAAAAAAGAGAGTGAGTTTTTTGAAGAGTGAGAAGGAAAGGAAAAATGAGAAATTAGAGTTTGTACATACAAATGTATGGGGACCAGCTCAGGTATCTTCCCTTGGTGTCTATCATTAGTATGTTACATTTATTGATGATGTAACTAGAAAAGTATGGGTTTATTTCCTTAGAGAGAAATTTGATGTATTTCAAACTTTTAAGAAATGGAAATGCTTGATTGAAAATGAGACTGGTAAGAGATTAAAATGTCCTAGATCTGATAATGGTAGTGAGTATTGTAGTTGTGAATTTGAAGATTATTTCTCCACTAATAGTATTCCAAGATAGAAGATTGTTCCAAGGACTCCACAAGAAAATGAAGTGGCTGAACACATGAACATGCCAATAATGGAGCGTGCAAGGAGCATGAGGTTGTATCTTGGGATGCCCTTAAATATGTGGGTGGAGGCTATCAATAGTGATGTATATTTGATTAATAGAGGTCCCTCTACTCCTTTGGGATGTGATATTCTAGAGGAAGCATTGACGAGTAAGAAGGTGAGTTATTCTTTTCTCAAAACCTTCAGTTGTGAAACATTTACACATATAGATTATGAAAATAGAACCAAGCTGGAAGCTAAGTCAAAGAAATGTGCATTTGTTGGATATGGCATTAATGAATTTGGTTATAGGCTTTGGGATTTTGAAAATTGTAAGAATAAGGGATGTCATATTCAATGAGAAAGTGTTGTACAAAGATCTGTTGTAGCAACACGAGAAGAAAGAAAACAATTATGTAGTGCTAGATGATACTCTAAAAGATGATGTTTTAGAAATTCCTCATGCTCCACAACAACTACAAAAAATACCACACACCCCAGTGAATGTTATGTTAGAAACAATAGTCCACCAATATAACTAAGAGTATCAATCTTAAATAATCTTAACCATTCAATCAAAGTAAACAACAACCATAAAACTAGCACTTGCACCAGAAAGAGGTGCAAGGGGTACGCCGATAGGTTTTATTAGAAAAATAAAATTAAGAGATGTAAAATTAATAGAAAGATTTCAAATTGATAACATATAATCAAATTTTTATATAGAATAGTGGCATATACACATCACTAATCTTTTTAGAGGTTCAAGCATTGTACAACATCCCAATTCAAGAGTTGATTTGAATAGTACATTTTTTGAAATATTTTTTGAACTATAAATACATTTAAATGAAACATTTGCAATATCATGCAATTATTCATGGGAGGGTTTTTTCTTTCCAAATTCATTGAATATAATTGCACAATTCCTTACCTGTAGCCACTCCACCTCATACGAACTCTTTGGCTTCACACTTTTCCTCATCAATTCCTAACTTAATAAGAATTATATGAACCTCAATCAATTCCATTTCCATCTTGTATCCGACATAATCTTGTATAAAATAGTTTTGGATTAGAGATTCCATGTGGCATGAAGATTTGTCGATTCATAAAAATAACATACCTTTATCATCCCCTTTGAATTTCAATGAAAAATTCTCTTAGAATTATTGTATAATGCTAGATTTATTTTCTACCACCAACTGAATTATGTAGATGTAAATGAATTCTCCTTATGATTGTTTGATTAGAATGATTACATTAAAATCGTAAAATATAAATTCATAGACACATTATGCAAAATTGTGTTTAGTGGAACCTAAGTGAGAGGGTGATCATCCTTGATTAAAAAAGATTATCTATGATAGGACAACTTCATGTTTATGCATTAGTCACAAGATAGGAAAATGACTCTCACATTGGATAATGTATACATGGAATAAAATATCAAAATGGCATCCAACATCATTCAACCATGTCAAATGGTTGAAGAACATTATTTTGACCAACGTATAAAAAATAAAATGTTAAACAATTTATTTAAATGTCCACATATCTAGAGTTATGCAACAATTTGTCAAACTATTTCGTTTATAAACAAGAGACACAATGCAACATAGTTCTTGGCTGAAGCAAGCATATTTTAAAGTAGAAATGAAGATAAAGAGGGTAGGGAATAAGTAAAATAAATAGTTGTGGAGAGAAGTGGGAAGAAAAATAGTGAATGGGATGAGGGGATCAAGAATCTTCAGATAAGATATGAATACAATGAAGAAGATAAATATAGAGATGAATACAAATAGCTAAACATAAGAGTATGAGAGATAGGTAAATTGTAAAAGTTTAGGAGTGTTGGTTTTCCATTGGTAGCTTGATCTTGTAGCATTCTGACCTATTAGTTGACAAAGTTTGAAAATGCTAGAACATTTGTACACGCTCATTGAAACAATGTGCATGATGCAAAGCCACTTTTCACAATGCATTTTGACAAAGGACATGATGAATATTTCATTTGTTTCATTAGTCCTTGTTTTTACATACTTCATTTATATATTTTTCTACTTTTTTTTTTCCCTAATGGAATTGGGATGTTGGAAATGATCTTGGTGTGCAAAGAGTGTGTAAAAAATGGGTGAAAAGTCAATAAAGCAAAAAAATGGTCTTTTTCACATGCATTTATGTAGTTAATGAGGATGGGGTTAATTGATAGTTCATTGAGAAAAGGATTTTGTTTGATAGAAAATGTTCTAATGGACAAGTGATAGCTTCAAAGGAAATATGCATCAATTTTCATGAATGTTTGAAATAAAACCTTTGGATTGTCACCAACATGCTTGTTTTATGTCTACAATGGAGAAAGGGATAAATAAGGAGAGAAGGGGTAGAGAAGAGTGGGGGTGGGTGAGGGGAGGGTGTGAGGTGAGGTCCATTAGAGGGAGTGAGAAAGATAGAGAGAAGGGGAGACATGTCTAGAGATAAAGAAGAGAGGAAGTTAAAAGTAGATGGGAAGATAGTAGGAGATTGATAAAGAAGAAGAGATAAAGAGATAGTAAACATTAAATATATATAAATATGTAAAAAGTAATTTTTATATTTATGAATGAAAAATATATATATTTATATCAAACATTGTAGTAATAATAAATGTAAACAATGTAAAGATAATCTAATGTCAATATGTACATCCTAGATAGAGTAGAATGCATGTCTTCCACGTTTTGTTAACACAACTATGGAAAATGTGTTTCATCACACAAATACACATATAGTTGACCCACTTTATGATTGACATTGGCGCATTTTAATTATATAAAAATTTGCACCTTCTAAATAATATTATATTAATAATTTTATATTTAAAATACTATATTAAAAATAAATCTAGTGATGAAAAATAATAATTATTACATTGGTAGTAGAAAGGTTTGTGCAGTGCCTCTCTTTTCACTCTTGCAATTTCCTTGAGCTATCTCTTCTTCAATCCATTTCTGATAGTGCTTCTAGGAATATTGAACTAGATTTTCCCTCTATTTATTTCCATCTAACCTCTCTATCCATCATGCTTAGATAGACACTTGTATTACCAAATATATGCCTTCATCATTTCCTTGAGATGAAAACACTTTGAATGTTGAAAAGGTTTTATAGGTATCTACTCCTAATTATAAGCTGTCAGGCTATGGTCAAGCACAAATTTATTAGGAAAGGTGATGGTCAATCATAGAGGCCAGTTTGAATGTTGCATCAGCAGTGAAGATGACAGTGAAGGCCATCAATCTCAGTGTTGTGGATGCCAATCAAACTACTTATATCTGTGAGGTGGCATGGTCTTCTTTCATTTTTCCTCTGCTGATTGGATTAAGATTGTATATTGTAAAAATGCCTTTAGTCAAGCTCCAGATTCCATGAGATCATATTAGCTTGACAAACCTTTTTATACAGTATATCGAAGCACTCTACATCATCACCCCCACCAATTACTCTGTTTTTTGTTTGTTTTAAATGTCTAGTTCCCTTTTTTAGTCGAATTCATTTTGTGAATACCTCAATCATCACATCTCTCAGATTGGATCCTTTGAGGAGTTGTATCGAACATATAACAAGCTTTCTCGATTTCCACATCCTCCATACATATAAAGTAGAAACTGCAACCATGAGACTACACTTTCTTGGGAAATTTCTATGAACAACTCATGGCCTTTTTTTTTGGCACATTCACAAATTGATTTACTATATCGACACACATCCAACTAGTTTTACATTCTGCTAACTAATATATCGCTATTGCATTTTGCTCAATTTCATAGGCTTGTGTCTTGCTTGTATGTCGCGCTTATAATATGTGAGGGAAATATTCTAAATATTCATTTGTGCACTTATCATTGATAAGCATTTCCCTTTGATACCTGTCAGCACAACTCTCACATGTGACTTTGAAGAAATTTGCAGATAAAGATAATGGTGGATTGGCAACCATGACTGTGAAGTGGGTTCTTACTATAGCCGCTTACAGTTGATTGAAATTTAGTAAAGAACTTTTAACAAATCTATCTTGTGCGCGTTGTGCAATCATTTAATTCAATCCCTAGATGCCAAATTCATCAAGGCATTTTGTTAATCAATTAAAGTGCTGCCTCTATGCTTCCAATCATTTCGTCCTTAAATACTTTACTCGTTTAGGCATTCTGTCAAACAATTTGCGTGCTTTGTTTGTACTTTCCCATTTGACTTCATTCCTCATCGGTTCCATCTTTCTCATAGAGCTTACACACTTTTAAGAATGTCTTCCACAGTGCAGATTTGTCAAAAACCAGCAGATGATGTTTTAACATGAAGGGTTATTACAATGATACAAAATCATCACCATTTTAATACTAATGCTAATCAATTTGATGACTATTTTCCAAGTTTATTATATGTATGTGTACTGTCAATAAATACCAACTAAAACATACCAACGCAGAAATAAGAAAACCACCATATTGCTTATCAGTGGCTCCAAATTCAACTTGATTTTCCAGCATCTTCTCATAGGGCATTTTTTATGGAGATTCAAATAACAGAAGAATCCTTTTTAGGATCTTGTTGGGTTTTATCCTTGTGGTACCAAGCTAAGTATTCTTCTGTCACAAAGCTATGGAACAATCCTAGCATGTGATTGTATTTCCCCAGATCTTTATCTTCTTCAATCCAATCTGGTTTTTCCTCATGAAATCCCTTGGCCAGGAAAGGGTGAACTATTAAACTTACTTCTTGAAGCATTCTGTACAATTCTTTCCAAGCACTCTCCTCCGAATCCATCTCCTCGATGTCAGTAGTTAGAATGTGGGTTAAATCAAAGTCTCCCCGTAGATTAGAGAAAATGTAGGGAAAAGTATTTGCATGTGTAAGACAAATTTTGGCAAATTTCGGCCGGTGTGAGACAAATTCCGGTTGGAGTGAACTCCAATGGGAAAGCCTATCAGCTAAAGATGCACATATACAATTACACTAGATATTTTAACTAGGGAAACCCTTGATCAGAGGGAAAACCCAATGGGAATGATGTCCACAAGATGATGTACTAATATAAATATTCCTTGTTAGAGGATGGACCTTGTTAGGAGTCTATTACAACATTTAGTACATACGAGTCCTTGTTAGGAGACTTTGAATCCTTGTTAGAAGATTCCAACCCTATTAGGAGTTGTGCCAACCCTATTAGGAGTTGTGGAAGATAGGAGGACCCACTATCCAAACAACTTCTGGGGCAAGACCATTGAATTCACTATCCAATTGATCTCTCAACTATTCTTTGTAGAATAATTGTCTGTAATGTACTTTATTCTCTTTCCTCTATCTTGTTAACTGGATTAATCATTGTTAGAAATTTTAGATTAGGTCACAAACCTCATATCCAAGTATCAAACTTCAAATCTCATAATAAAACCTCAACAATAAAGATTTCTTCACCTTTGCTTTGCTCTGCTTATCTTTGCATTCCGCTCTTTGTGCTTCTTGCAATCATTTTCATACATCTCTTTTATGATAAAGGAAAATGTCATTCCTTTATACCAAACCCATAAAAAAATTCCCTAAGTTAGCTATTACACCTTCTCAATTAATTATTATAGGACCTCATTAAGAACACATTACACTTAGTGATAACATTAATCTTTCACCTTGTAACTAGAATAATTTCCATAAGTGTGACATCATGATGAGTGAGCTTAGCTACATCATATCTAGAATGTATTCTTCACATCTTTAACTTTGGCTTCTTAGAATAACAACTCTGCTAAGAGATATAACAAGTTTACTAGAACATGCTTCTGTAAACTCTATCGCAGAACAATTTTCACTGAAACTTGCACAACTTGTTCCAAACTTAATATCTTATGCTTTTGAGGTTAGCTACATATACTAGACACTTAGTATTATCAAGAAGACATAAATAAGAAAATCACAAGCATTTAAAGACAAAGGGGTTTATTTTAAGCCCAAATCCAAATGTGAATGATTGATTTTAAGTTTTTTTTTTTCAATGTTAGGAAGATACACAAAACAAGTTAACCAATAGAAAGAAATGATTTAACAATGAAAATTATCACTTTTCATAGTAAAAATAAGAAGGTTTGGAATGTGTGTACCTTGATTTCACCCTTTCCAATTTTTTGCTCCCTTGACCTCTAAGTTGCCTTCACAAACTTCAATCAAGTGCATGGGATCAAGAAGAAATATGCTAATTCAAAGAAAATAAATTAAAATATTTGATTACACACAAAATGACAAATCATATCATGCAATGACCTATGTGCAAATAAAGTGCAAGCTAATCATCAAATGCTTCTTCTTTTGTTTTATTTATATTTTACCTAGTCAACAAGATTGGGTCTTTATGCTATTATTTTTGCCTCAAAAATGAAAATGAAAACAAGAAACCTGTAGTTAAAATCAAAGATATTTCCAAAAATGTAAGAATTTTATTGATATCTCTAAGTTTATAGGGCCTACAAACCCATTTTACCAAAAAATGCCATTTTTTTTCTAAATTGAGTGTTTGAGTCATGATATTGCATCTAATTTAAAAAAACAAAGAAGTAACCCCCTATATAATTCAAAGAAATTTCCAGAATAATTTTTTTTTGAAATATTTGTTGATTTTTTACTAGAAATGTTTTTTCATGAAAATAAAGAAAAACTTGTAACTCATAGAAAAATGATTAGAAAAAATCTATTTTTTGGATTGAGGCACCTTGGGTCCATCCCCAACTTGCAAAAGAAATTTTAGATGAAAATATCAAGTTGTTTGGAAGATAGGATCAAATCTTTCAAAACCTAGGGTTTTTTCCTTCAAGTCAAATTGCACAAGGGCTGGCCTTAAAAAGCAAAGCGAGAACCCTATAGAACCACTTGATTAGATTCAATAAGTGGCTATAAAAAACAATAAATAAGAAATTCAACTAAATATGTATAGATGTAGGGTCAACCCCTTGGTCTAGGCTACACCTTAGGGTGGATCACTAAAATATACTCCCACACCCAAATCTATGCTAGCACTTCTCTCTAGGTCCATGTCTTCCCCACCCTATAGATAATATTGTGTAGCTCACAATACATGTATGCCAAGAGAGAAGATCCATGTGTCATCCATCAAAAGCGAGATAGTAGCTCCATCATAAGGCATCCCCATTCATTTTGAAAGCCTCTCTGACACTTTTTGGTAACAAGTAACTTCCTTATCAGTGAAAATATAATATAGGAAAATTGGATAGTCATATGCATGATCTACCATCATGCACTCCCATAAGATGGTTTAATCTAAGAGACTATCATCATCTCTGAATGTTATTTGCATGGACATTATGCCCTAATGGGGAGACTGATCAAAGTGTACTTACATTACAAAAATTTCAAGTATCACTACCAAATCATATGGATAAATATCCCAAGGAAAGAATAAGACTATCAAGACACTCAGTAGATCAACATGTCAAGGAATGTGAAGCATCAGTTACATGTCTTTCATGGTAATCATAATCTCTCTTGTCAATAGATGGAATGTGTTATGCTCATAGTGAGATATCCCTTCCAATTTTTTTGATAACCCATGGTTTTTTTGCACATGGGGCATATGTAGGAGCCCTCCAAAATCCATGGTAGTCAAAGTATGTATGTCATGTACATCTATGTCTGGAATGTGGCTTGATGCAACAGGATACAATGCTCTAATGGCTAAATCTAGAAATTATTATCTACATTACAAACACAAGCATAAAAATACATCAGAATTTGTCAAATGATACATTAGAAGTGACTAAGTACATCAAAGAATTATTAGAAGTAACTATAAGTACAACTGGGAAAACCCTAAATGCAATTAGATGACCTATTTTGTTTGGATGACATTTTAGTTGCTACATTTACATTGTACAATACTTCTCATCATAGGGAGGTGATACTTTGACTTGGAATGATATTTCACCCATTATTGTATGACTCATGGGTGTTATTCATATAATGAACCTTATAAAACCTAGGCAACATTTGGAAGCTATCAGAAGTATCGTACAAGTTTTTATAGTACTAGAAAATGATATTCTAGAGGATCATACAAAATTTTGGAAAAAGTGCTAAAAACATGTTAAAATTTTGGCAAAAAGAGCTCATATTAGGTAAACTATAAGTCACTTACTGGTGTGAGATAGTGACATCGTCGGTTGTGTACCCAATTGAGCTTGAATTTGTGCTTGTGAACAAGGAATCATCTCTCTTCCATCATAAATCTCTTTACTTGCTCTGAAATCACAAAAGACAAGGGTACAAATGAATTGAAAATGACCCTTTGGGCTCCTTATATAGCCTTTTTGACCTAATTTCAATGTCTTGGATTTCTAAAAAATTGCACTCTTGCCTAATTTTGACATCCTAGATCCATTTTTAGGATTGAAATCAAAATCTAGATTCATTTTGATGGACAAAATCACAATTTAAATTCCTTTCTTCTATACATAGTTGACTAGCCCTTTTGACACTAATCTTTTAAATATTTTTGAGGAAATCATCATTCCCCTATTTCTACTCTCTTCACCTCTTCTTTCTCTTCTTATTCATTCCATTACATTTGATTTCATATTTCTTCTTGTTTTGACCTAATTCTTACAATTCATATTTCTTGTCAAACTTAGTCAAATTGGGGCATATTATCAACACTTGGTGGTCAACCTTTGTGCTTAATCTCTTATCTATCATGATACACCTTATCTTATCCCAATTTGATCATATCTATCTCATTTCTACATACCATCTACCTCATTTTGATTTTGATCCATAGGGGGTAGGAATACTCTATCTATTTGTAAATTGATTTTGTCATCTATCTGCTTTTTGCTTCACTTTGGGAAGACTCTCTTTCTATCTGTCTATCTTGGACATATTAGTGCTCATCTTATTATTATGGGTGTTGATAATGTCATGACATATTGTTGTTCATATTATTGTTATGGGTTATGGTTTATTCTATCTATATTTTCTAGATTTGATTAGGTTCGAGGTTAGTTATCTCTTAATTCTTTGTTTAACCATGTTCAAAGTTAGACATTTTTCAGTTATCCTGACATCATCATTCTTTGACTTAATGTGTTCTTAGACTGCTCACACATTAGTCAAAGAGGGGAAAAATTAATCAGCCAAAAGTGGTCATCTAAACCTTGAGCCCTATTTTCTAAATGTACCTTATGGTTAATCAATTCTACATATCTTTTATCTTTGATCAAATCATCAATTTATTATTTATTTGATTATAACCCATGGTTTGACCACCTTATTCTAATTCTTTATTTAGTTAGAAGAATATGTCCCCTTTTAGTTAAATAAATCTCATTTATCCTATGTGTGCACATGAAAAAGGAATTTCCTTTTTTTTAAAAGGGGAAAAAGGTATTTTTCTGTAGAGTTTGAATGTGTACTTTCCAAGGCAATGTAATCTCTTTTTTTATCTTATTCTCCTCCACACATATTTTTCCTCTTAACCATATTTGTTGATTTTTCCTCTTGAGATTCTTGTGCACCAAAGTCAACATGGGAATGATTCTCCACTATAGATTTTGCCTCTTAATCTCTACCGTCCTTTTCTCTTTAAAATGATGCTCTCTCCTCATTCTCTCACATCTTATAATATCATTCTAGTGTTATGTTTTTATACTTTCATTTGAGAACTTGAGCAGTTATCTTTCACTTACATACTATCTTAGTTCTTTGTTTACTTGTATTTAGCTTAGCAAATCTAGCTTCACTAGGGAAATTGTAACACTCATCTTTGTTAGATTAGCTTCTTTTACTTGCATTCACATCATATCCCAACTTTGCATTCTCATCCTAGGATAATTTTCACTTTCATTTGAATCTTTCATTCTATGGTGCACCTTGTAAGGGTCCCTATTAGGTTTATTTGAGAGTCATCATTCATACACTCTTTGATTCTTCCACATCATAGATAGGAATTAGCTCTAAGTCGCCATTCAAGGTTCCTAATTCATTGGATCCCTTGGATAGAATATATTAGAGAAATATGTGTCACATTTTGCACATAAAAGAGATACCAAAGTCTATTATAAAATTATTATATTGAATTTCTTCTCTACTTGTGATTTTCAGTTGGAGATAAGAGCCACTCCTAATATTGGAAAGACAAAATGCAATATTTGAATTGAAATTGCTGATTATGGTTAGGCTTGAGGGGTCCATGGAGGTGAAAATAAAATATCACAATGGGACTAGAATGTATCATTAATAAATTCCATAGTCAAGAGAAACCCTTATTAGCTTTACCAAGTTCTAGTTACAGTGACTGATTGTGCTCACATTTAGTAAATGAATTAGATGTTAATTAAACTTTATTAGCATTGTAAATATTTCTCAAACTTGTTGGATGTCTCATTAACCAATAAAGTCCCCATGAAGGGTTCTTTTTATGAGGCTCAATTAAGTGAAATTGTAAACAAACCAAATCCTAACAAGGGTAATTGATGATGCCTGTGTTTAGTAGATGAATCATGAGAAAAAAAAGTATGTAGTATGATGTTTGATGATGTCCCTATTCAAGGATGGACTTTATGATAACCAAATTACTTTATGGTGGCTTACAATATCCATAATCATTTAATGATTAGTGAGCCAACCATAATTGAGGTGGATGGTCAAAGAGCTAATCATATTTTAAGGGACCATAACTACCCAAGTGTCATTGATATATTGCATTATACATGTGTAAGGTGCAATGTGAAGCAATGTAATAGACCCAAATTCATTGCATAGTCCAACAACTCAAAAGGATGGTGTCAAGGAGAATAATTCCTTCTAATCAATCACAAGGTTATTAGATCTCAGTAGGCTAATGCATTCTAAATAATAATG
Source organism: Cupressus sempervirens (assembly GCA_028749045.1). Taxonomy (NCBI): domain Eukaryota; kingdom Viridiplantae; phylum Streptophyta; class Pinopsida; order Cupressales; family Cupressaceae; genus Cupressus; species Cupressus sempervirens. Next base: position 617,210,959 of record CM053785.1, on the reverse strand, counting down.
GAGCACTAAAACAATCCAAGATCTAATGGTTATAGAGATAGATGAAAGAATGTCCAAATCTTGAGATCTTAGTAGCTATAAAAGTAAATTACTTCTAGGTCTAAGAAAAAGTATGGAATAATAAATATGAAATATAAATTAGTGAATTGATAAAAGAAAATAATGTTCTTACATTGAGAGATGACTAATGATAGAATTTGAATTTCTTCCCTCTATGTTGCTCCAATAAAAAAATAGATCTAGTTTTGAACTTATAACAATCAAATCTGTGAAACCCAAAAATATTTTAGCTCCCTATTAGGGTCTATCTAGAACAATAGGGTTGACCTAGAGGGACAAGTTTTAAGTGGAGAGGAAAGACTGTTGGACTACATCCCTCCTCAACAATGTCCAATCATGAAACAACTTTTGATCCTCCAAAGTTTTGGGAAAAGGGTATCAAAATCTACAATCTATTTTGTTTGTTGAGATCCGTTGATATCTAATAATGAGATGTTTTTGGGTGGCTATCTAGGGGATTTCCTTAGTCAACCCTCTCATTTTGGTGGTTCCCACCTCCACAGATATTTGTTTAATCAATAATAAAGTGTGTGATGCTCATGTATGAGCTTTGAATGTGCAATGCCACGATCTAAATCTATATATCCAAATTGTAGCATGAAGATTGATGTGAATGATGATGAAACAACATTGCATATTTGAGGATTAATTACATATTAATAAATTAAGTTTCATGGCACAAATTGATATTTTCCAATTCCTAGACTTTGGGAACCCTTTGGGAGTTGCTTACATCTTATTAAAGCATTCATTATGATAAGTGTTTCAATGTTTCAATTATGAGGCCTCATATTGAGAATGAAAAGAATCCTTTGGAGAGTGTGGAGGTCAATATTGAGAGGAAATCAGAAGGGTCAAGGAAAGGGTTTAGTAATCAAAGGACATGGTCCTCCCTGTTTGGTAGGAAACCTGGTGGTAAATCATCCTTCTCACTGGTCACTTCAAAATCTTGTTGGGAGAAAGGTGAGTTCCAAATTTTTATTCCAGAGCCAATTGTTGATTTCTTTGTATCTTCTATGGAGTTTACTCTTGTGGTAAAATTTATAGGGGCTAGACTAGATATAGATACTTTGAAAAAAATGATTAAACCAAAATGGGTTATCCATGGTAAAGTTGATATAGCCCCTATGTTGAATGGTTTCTTCTCATTTGTTTTTAATTGTAAAGAAGATATGAATATGGTTCTCTGTGGAGGTCCATGGTCATTTGGCAAAAGTACTCTCACTATTAAAAAATTGGAGCCAAAGTGGATTTAACTGATGCTTTCTTCTTAACAACATCAATCTGGGTTAGACTCCCTGGCCTTCCTTTAGAATTTTGGCATGAAGATATCTTTAAAGGAATTGCAAGCTCCTTTGGGGAACTAGTTGCTATGGATCATGCAATGGCATCAAAATCTAAAATTTAGAGTGCCAAATTATATGTGAAAGTGGTAAACTTGAATCACCTCCCAGAAAAAGTGGAACTAATCTCAAAACTAGGTAAAAGAATACAAGAAATTATATATGAAGATCTTCCAAATACCTGCTTTGCTTGTAAAAAATAGGGGCCATTGGGTGAAAAATTGTCCTTATAAAAGAAAGAACAATCCTAAGACTGAAAAGGAAGATAAAAGGAAAGAAGTAAACTTCTAGAAGAAAGTTTGGAAACCTAAAGTTACTCATATGAAAGATACAAAGGATAAATTGAACTTGGAATTTCAAGATACTAGGAAAATGTCAAATTCAGCTTTGAAAGAAAATTTGAGCATTGAAAATCAGGGGGTTGGGATGATGCTTTAATCTGCGTCACTTGAGAAAAATATGGAAAATATGGTGGATATGACAAAACAACTAGTAATTTATTAGAAGATTGATGCAAACTGGGAAGATCTAGTTGAGATGGATGAATTAGAGGAGTGGGAAATTCTATCTGACTCTAGTAAATTGATGGTGCTAGAAGATTCTCAAAATCTCCAGCTGATTGAAAATTAGAATGTTTCCCCAAAGTCTCTCGAGACGCTTGTATGCAAAGAAATTGTTCCCTTTAGGAATGAATTTGAGTTTGAGGAGATAAAGGATGAAGGTAAGGATCTTAAACATAAATTGAGTCAAAGGAAAAAGATAGAAAAGAAGAGTAATATAGTTCCTAAAGGAGTGGAGACTCATAGTAGTAAATTGGAGCAGCAAGCTAAGGTGAAACCAAATGTTGGTACTCCAAAGAAACTTGGAAGGAAATCTTCCAGTAGAACTAGAGAAATGGAAAGTATGAGGAATATTGTTGATGGAAGACATGCAACTATTCTGGATTTTACCTGCAAAAAATAGATATGAAAATTATTACTTGGAATATTAGGGGTTTGAATAGTAGTCATAAAATTTATGTTGTTAGGAATTTTGTTAGAGAGCATAAATCGGATTTTCTATTACTACAAGAAACAAAGATGGAAAAGGAGAGAGTTGAATAAATTAAATCTTTTAAAGATTATTGTTTAAAAGCAAGTAGTTCAAAAGGAGCTTTAGGGGGAACTTTGATGTTATGAAAGAAATCTTATTACTCAGGAACTATGTTTCAAATGCTAGTAAACATTTCATGGTGGTTAAAATTACTAGCATTGTTCAAAATAAAGATTGGTATATTGTTAATATGTATGCTCCAAATATCAAGAATATTAGAAAAAAGGTATGGGACACTCTTTCTCATACAAAGAGTAAATATTACTTTGGTTGATGGATTATCATGGGGGACTTTAATGTTCCTCTTTATGACCATGAAAAAAAGAGAGGTAATGTGAGTCAGCTGGAAGGGAGATTGGATCTTATGGACTTCATTAACAAGAAGGGTTTAATGGATATGGATCTTCATGGAATTGAGTTTACCTAAAGTAATAAGAGGCTACGTAATGATTGCATTCAGGTTCGATTGGATAGAGCTCTTATTTCTCTTGATTGGACTAAAGAGTTTGTTTGCAAATTGGAGGCTCTTCAAAAAATTGGGTCAGATCATTGCCCTTTGATTTTTTCTACTGATAAGATAAAGCTCAAGAAAAAATTTCCTTTTAGGTTTGAAAAAATGTGGATGTAGCATCCACAATTTGAAAGTAAATTGATTAAATGGCAGAATATAGATGTTGAAGGAACTACTCTTTTTAGAGTGGCTTCAAAATTAAGAAATGTTAAAAAGAAGGTTAAAATATGGAACAAAAGATGTTTTGGTAACATTTTTGAGAGTAAAGCAAGTATTAAGGAAGATCTCCAAAATATCCAGGACAAGATACAAAAGGAGGGATATACTTCTGACCTTGTAAGAGTAGAGAGTGAAAAATTGGTAGAATATAATGACATTGTTACTAAAGAGGAAATCTATTGGAGGCAAAGATCCAGATCGATTTGGCTGAATGAAGGAGATAAGAATACTAGATTTTTTCATCTTTCTACTCTAAAGAATAGAGCCAAACTCGTATCTCATATCTTAAAAAGGGTGATTTCAAGATTCCTGAGGAAAAGGATATTTTGGAAGAGATGGTCTCCTTCTTTTCTTCTTTAATGACAGCTGACCCTAACATTGATCCTGCTCACTAGGCTAAACCTTTAAAGGTGATTCCTCCTTTAATTATTGAGGAACAAAATAAATTGTTAGGTTCCATTCCTAAGGAACAAAAAATCTTAAAAGCTGCCTACTCCTTAGGAGGGGACAAGTCACTAGGACCAGATGGTTTTCCCATGTTCTTTTTCCATAAGGCATGGAAGCTGGTTGGAAGAGCTGTTTGTGATGTTGTTAAGGAATTTTTGGGGTAAAAAGAATGCTTAAGGAAACCAATTCTACCTTCTTATGTCTTATTCCCAAAAAGATTGGGGCTGATTCTCCAAAATAGTTTAGGCCTATTAGTCTCTGTAATTCCTTTTACAAGATTATTTCAAAAGTCCTCACATCCAGGTTGCTGTTGGTAGGAAAATTCTTAATTCTATGATTGCTACTCATGAGAATATTCATTCTTTATCATGTTCTAATAATTAGGGTTTTATCATGAAAGTTGATATTGCAAAAGCATATGATAGAGTTGAATGGGCTTTTCTTGTTAAAATTTTACAGGCCTTTGGGTTTGATCATAAGATTGTAAGAGCTACTTATCAGTTGATCTCTACTACTTCTATAGCTATCTTGGTGAATGGTTGTTCTACTAAATTTTTTAGTCCCTCTAGAGGATTGAGATAGGGAGACCCTTTATCCCCTATTCTTTTTATTATTATGGCTGATTGCTTGGGGAGATATATTGAGAAATTGGTCTTACAAGGGGATACTAAAGGTTTGCAACCTTCTTCTCAACCTCTTACTTGTTCTCATGGTCAATTTGTCGATGATACTATTTTCATGAGCAAAGTTGAAGTTAAGGAAGCTAGAAATCTTAAGCAAGCCCTTAATTTGTACTATTCTGCTTTAGGTCAGTTGGTAAATTGGAACAAGAGCTCTTTGTTTTTTATGAATACCCCTGTTCCAAGATAGAAAAAAATTGCTAAAATTCTAGGGTGCTCAATAGGATCTTTTCCCTATATTTATTTGGGTCTTCCTTTGGGACCAAAAGTTCTTGATTCTTTTTGGGAAGACCTCATAAATAAATTTAACAAGAAATTGGTGGGCTGGAAGGGTAACCTTTTGAGTCAAGCTGATAAAATTACCATCCTTAAAGCCTATCTCCAAAGTATCCCTACTTATGCTTTGAGTCTTTTTAGAATACTAGTGAAATTTTTTGATACTATTGATAAAATTCAAAGAAATTTTCTCTGGACTGGAATCGAGGAAAGAAAGAGAATTTCTCTGATTGCCTGGGATCAAATTTGTAAGCCCATCAGGGAAGGTGGATTGGGAATCAAGTCTATACGAATTATGAATAGAGCTCTTCTGGCTAAACAAGGATGAAAAGTTTATCATGATGATAAGGAATGGAGTACTGTATGGAAACATAAGTATCTTTTTAATGCTAATTCTTTATCTGATTTCCTATCATCTCCTGAGGTTCTCTCCCCTTTTGCTATTTAGGGAGCTATTCATGGAACTAAGAATACCTTAGCTAAAGGTTGTTCATGGAAAATTGGAAATGGGTAGAAGGTAATATTTTGGGAAGATTCTTGGTTAATGGATCATCCCCTGATCGAGGACTTTGAGGATAGATCCCAAGTTGACAGATGCAAACAATTGTATGGGACTTTTGTGGGACATTATTAACATAACAATAGTTGGGTTAACTCGATTGATGTTGACCAGGGTTTTCATAACATCTAGATTATGTTGAATGCCTTTTCTTTGTATCCCCATCAGGAGGATAAGATGGTATGGACTGCTAATCCTAGTGGCTAGTTTAAAGTTTCTTTTGTTTTTAAATCTAAGGAGAAAGGTGATCAACCTTTATGGACACAAGCTTGGATAAAGGGTCTCATACCAAAAATAAATATCTTTTATTGGATTTTTCTTCAGAACAAAATTATTACTCAGGATAACTTGTAAAAAAGAGGCATTAATGTGGCTAATAGGTGTAGTCTATGTAAAGGAGGTTTTGAAGACAGAGATCATTTGTTTTTAAACTATTCTTACAATTAACAAGTATGGAGTTATATTCTCAATTACTAGAACATAGCTTGGGTTCATCAAAATAATGTTGAACTTTGTTTTAAAAGTTGGAGATGTCCATCTAAGGATAATGATGTTGATTTTCTATGGAAGATTACTCTTCCCCGTCTCTGGTGGGGTATCTGGAAAGAAAGAAATAAAAAAATCTTTAGAAATAAAGAAATTCCAGGGCAACTGCTTGGCCAAAATATTGTCAGAGCAATAAAGAAATTTTTTAAGTCTTGGAGAATATGTGATCAAGACTTTCAAATTGATACTCCAATGTTATCCAAAGGTTCAAATATAAAAAAAAGACCCAAGATTGAATACTAGATGGAAGGCTCCCCCTATTGGATGACTTAAAGGGAACTTTGATGGTCCTGCTAAGGGAAACCTGGGCAAAGTAGGTTGTGGAGGAGTTTTGAGAGATCATACAAGTAATATAGTAGATGCTATTGCTATACCTATTGGTATCTCTAGTAGTTATAAAGCTGAGGCTACTATAGCTCTATATACAATGAGGCTAGCATTGGAAACTAGTTTTCAAAACTTTTGGATGGAAGGATATTCCTTAAACATTGTCAATATGCTTAATGATAAAAATTCAATTGCTTGGTAAATTGAAGCTAGTGCTATGAAAATTAAATCTTTAATGAATAAATTTGAAAAAGTGATTATATCTCATTCTTTCTATGAAGGTAATGCAGTGGTTGATTGGATTGCCAACTAGGCTATCCAAAAGTGGTATAAGATGGTGTGGCATGGTGACTTAAGTAGGAACGTGGATTTGAAAGCCCTTATTAATTATGATACAACTCATGTGATGGAGGGAAATATTTTCCAAGATTAGCAATTTAATGATATATGGAAGTGGGGTTAAGGATGTCAATGTTCTCTTCCCGAAGAAGTATATTAATGTGATTTCTATCCTGGCTTCACAAGTATCTATTTTAATGTGTGCCTTAGTTCTTTTAATGAATGTATTGTCTTTGATTAAATCATCAGTTCTTCATGTCCATTCAACTTTGGCTTTTTGTAATAATTCAAAGTCTTTGGAAATGAGTGGTGAACCAAGAAAACAAGAGCCAAAAAATTGTAAGGCATGGAAGGCCAAAGCTTCTGTTTGGCATATTCTGTAGAAGTGTAATGTCACCACTTATTTGGAGTTCCTTCATGGATATAAACCTCATGTTACAGAGGCGTTCTTCAAAAACTGGATTGAAGATAGGGTTTCCTTGCATGGAGTGACAGTGCATTTGATTGAAGAGTTCATAGCTAAGGTGATGGGTTTGCCTAAGGAAGGCATAAAGTTCAGTAAAGAAACAAGTATTTCAAATGCTACATTTAAGAAATTTCACAAAACTAATGAAGAGGAAAAGAATCTGGAGAAGAATGACAATTTTTATGAACTGGGTCAAATTAAGGTTATCTGGTAGGATGTGCTCTCTTGCATCCGTGAGTATTTTATTTTAGATGGTAGAGCTAAGCGTGTTCATAAATTTCATTTTTTGTTCCTCAATCACTTTAGGCACAAGGATAGGCTCTCATTTCCTTTTTATCTGAGATTTTCTTTACTCCAAAGTTTGCAAGCGCATAGGAAAAAAAAGTCTCATCCAATTTTACATAAAGGGTTAATTTTACTAATTGAGGATTACTATTAAAACAAGGCCATTGTGTCTTCTCCTCCTTTTGAGAAAAAGAAGGGCTTTGTTAGAAAAAGCTACCCTAGGAAGAGTAAGGGTGATGAAGGGGTTAAGGGAAAAAGGAAGAGTCTAAAGCAAGAAACCCAACAAACCCCTCAAAAAAATGTGGAAGAGATTACTGAGTCTGATAACTTAGAAAATAATTATGAGAAAAATTTGGAGGAGGAGGAGAATATGGATATGGGAGATTTTAGCTCCAATTTGGAAGGCTACCTGGGTAGCAAGGGTGAGATTGGTAAGGATGAGGAGGAAGAAAGTAATGAGAAAAATATAGGGTCAGGTAATGTTGGTGAAGAGGTAAATCAGAGTGAGCATTCCAAGGGAGTGAGGGATGAAAAAGATGAAATGGCAAAGGAAAAGGAGGACCCTTCTAATGTGAATGTGAGGGAAGATGTTAGGATAGAGAAGGATGAGTCTTCTGGTAGGGAAGAAATGGGGAAGGAGAAGAATGAGTCTATTGATAGGGATACTATGCTTTCTTTCCTGCATACTGCAAAGCTTAAAGTTGATACCTCTCTACAAGAAAACTCGTTGATGTATAATGAATTAATGAGTTTGAAAAGAAAAGTGGAAAAGATGCAATAGGGCCAGGAAATTAACCATGCAAAGATCAGTCAGATGGAAGTTCACGTGGGTAATATATCGGAGAAACTAAAGGAGTATGAACATAAACTTTTTTTATTGATCAAAGAAAGTGACAATAAGATGGAGCAGGTTATTTACAAAATTTGTGCAGCTGCTGCAAGTTTAGGGAAGCAAACCAATGAAAAATCATGTCTCCAGGTGGACCAAGTAAAAGAACCAGACAGAGCTCCAGGAAAAGGGGAGTTGAGGTTACTAGAGGATCTGTTGCTGATACCATCCAAGGCACTACAAAGGTAGGTAAAGAGGTGGTCAAAATTATTAAAGAGCTACGATAATAGCTAGTAGTGTCATTGGTATTTGGTCTCTATTTTTGTAGTGGTCCTGGTAATTGGTCCCTGATTTTGGTTATTTTATCTAGTTCTTGTCTGTTGTAAAAACTAGGTTCTAGGTCCTTGTAAAACCTAGGTTCATTTTATGGTCCTTTTATGTGGTTTTAGGTCCCTGTAAAACCTAAATTTTTTACTATTAAATTGTAGGTTTCAAGTCCTTGTAAAACTTGGTAGTGCTTCAAGGTTTATCTTTTTCTTTTCTGTTAAGGGTTTCGGGTCCCTTTCAAAACCTATTTTTACCTTAATCTAAAACTATATTATGGGGTGACCTATGGAGTCTAAATGCCTTCTTAAATAGTAAATATTCCACTTGCAATACTATAAGCACTATTAAAATTATAAAGAAATGAGAAATTTTAGTCAATTGGTCTACTACAACAAGAATAGGATTCTTCCCTTGCATATTACTAATCTAGTAATAAAATACTTTGAAATGCTTCCTATTTTTATTAGGAATTAGTAGTGGTTACAATAAACCAATGTATGTTCATATTTATTCTATTGAAAAGTTGGACAACCTTGAACTAACTTAAGGAACTCATTTTTAAGTCCTTTCCATACGAACCCCTTCCTAATTTTCTTATATGTTTTAAATAACCTATGATGAATAGTTATTGGAATATCATAAAAAGAGCTCATGACTATGATTTTAAATTGAGAATTGAGTGCTAGAAATATTTTGACTTTATAAACAATGGGCTTATATTGAACTGTATATCTAATTCACTATAATTTAAACCAAGGAACATAAATAAGCTCTTATGCATGTTGGAAATTATTGAAAAGATCATGAATGAAGAATAATGAAACTGGTAAAGAATGTTTCAATCATTGTTTTGTCATTGATGTCAAACTTGCTACTTGCAGGAATGACAATTGCTTAAGTGATCCAAATACTATCAATTGGTTGATTGACAAGGAGGTGGCAATCAATAAGATGTAACTAGAGTACCTAGAGAAAGGTTGAAGTTATGATGTTGTTATGAAGTATAAGGATCAGCTAAGCCATTGATGAAATAGTGTATTGATGACATACTCTAAGATACAAAGGATGGACACACTGAGACACATCAAAGATGTAAGGATTAAGTAAGTTCATTGGAGAGAACTGAGCTAGCTAGTAAGTGTTGAATAGATGCTCAGTTGAAGCCGAGCAAGTTCAACTTAGTGTGTGTTGAGTGAAGATCAAGTGCCGAGTAAAGATCAGGTGCATAGTTAAACAAATTTTTTTTAGGTGCCAAACATCAGTAAACCAATGATGCCGAGTTGTTGTATTATTTGTTAAAGTCAAAGATTCACCAGATCAGTAGCGATAAGGTTGTTACATCAAATTTTGTGAATTAGTTGGATGATAGGGATGATGAGTAGATGTCACAGAATTCTATGTAATCCATGCAAACCATTTTCAAGGCAAATGCTAATTGATTTATCATGAAGTTTCTAGAAGAAACAATTTGGAGGGAAAACAATACTGTTTTCTCAAGAGAAAATTAAGATTTGAGCAGGAAATGAAGAACATAAATTCTTTATAAGGAGTTACAGGTCAGAGATCTAATGCGTATGCATGCGAGGGAATTGGTCATAAGTGTGATCATGCAAAGAAGCCAAAAGGAGTAAGAATAGAGCATCATGACTCTGAGTTGATCAAGTGACCATAGAGTGCTTTGGCATAACGAGTGGAAGAACTCAAGGAGACAGATCTTGAAGGGTGAACAAGCTGTCAGCACTGCAAGGGAGGAAAGCCAAGCAAAGAAAAGGACTGAAGAGCGATCTGAAATATGCAAGGTTGAAGTTGCAATTTGTATCAGGTCAAAACCCTTCTAATACTTTCTTACCATTGTATTAGATATTGAAACCCTACATTTCTAGGTTAGCTTAATAGCTAGGTTGATAAGCCTTAGGAAAAGGATAAAGAGATCCCTAGGAGAAGGATAAGAGATTCTTAGAGAGGAGGATAGGAGATCCTTAGAGAGGGATAAAAGATTCTTTTGAAAAGGTGACTGAATATCCCATGGACTTGGGTGAGCCTAACAACTCTATGTAAATCCTTTAACGGGGTGACATTCTAAGTTGAATATTCTTAAATCCTTTAACAAGGTCACATCTTACAATGTGTAAAGCCTTTAACAGGGCAGACCATCAGAAGTGGTTGAAATCAATTGCACAGTTATTTTGTGGGTATCATCCCCACCCCAGTTTTACCTTCTTATTCCTGGAGGGTTTCTAGGTCATCAAAATCCTTAGTGTTATGGTGTGATGCATGTTTACTTTTCAGGATTGTTTAATGTTCAATTGCATGCATGATAATTTCAGTTATGTGTCATTAAGGATTAGAAGAAAAAGTTTTATTGGACATCATTGGACCTTGGATAACTGATTCACCCCCCCTCTTAGTTATTCTAAATAATTCTAACAATACAATGCATCAACCATTATGTTAATGTTCCCTTTGAAAAAAACTATGTCAAAATAATAGGCTTGTTGTTTTTGTTGGTGTAAATATGTATTTACTATTTACACTTAAGTTTACTTAGGTTAATGCATTATTTTATTATTTTATTTTGTGAGACACTTAGGAGTTTTCACACCCTTTTGAGTTGTCATGTTGACAACACATAAGTACGCAACTCTATTTTAGCACATGATGTCTACAACATTGGAGTTTGCATCATTCACTGAGTTGTCATGTAGACAACACAGTTATTTGCACTCTTTTTTTAGCACATGTTGCCTACAACACTGATTTGCATGTTACACCCTTGTAGGCTTATCCTCTCATCATTGCACTTACTTCCATGCTTAATGGAGGATAACCCATATCTGGTGGACATGTGCCTAGTTGTATGACTTATCATGTGGCTGATTCTGAGGCATTCTAGATGTATCTCAGAGGCCTTTATATACAGGCACTCCTAGTGTACTCTTAATGCATATTGAATGAATATATCATCATTCTGATCATACTCTCTCTTTCTGGTCTATAGTTGTGCTTGTGTTTGAGTTCTTATCTCCTGGGTGAATTTTTTCCTAAGGAAAATTCTTACAGTTTTCTTCCCACTTATGTTGTCTTTCACTTAAGTCAAATTAACTAAAAAATATTAAAATTTATTATTGACAGTTTTGACTATGAATTTACTCCACACAAAATAAGGTTTGTATTTGGCTAATGTTTTCTTTATTGCTAATATTTTCTTACTAGTTTTAAATAATAAAAAATATCCTATCATTTTCTTTCTTTCATAAATAAAAATATGTTTGTTTTGTATCAAAATAACATGGATACCTTCACCAGATGCATCATAGTCAAGATCGATCTTTTTGGAGAACTTGAGAATAGCTAACCTAGGATATGTACTCATTAGTTGCTTAAATTGATCAAAATATTTTTGTGTTGAACTAGACAATACAAAAACACCCTTATTACTCAAACCAATAAGTGGAGCAATAACTTATGATAACCTCTTCACAAATATTATATAAAAAACCACACAACCTAAAATATCCCTAAAGTTGTTATAGGTTGGTAGGTTGAGGCCAATCAATTATTAGTCCTTAGGGAACTAATATTTTCATTGGCCCCTCTCATATTTAACTAGCTTATATATATATATATATATATATATATATATATATATATATATATATATATATATATATATATATATATATATATATTTAAGCTAGTGGCAATCGCAGCGCAACAAGAAAAGTATTTTTAATTTTTTTTTCTATTTTTTAAGGTAAGTGCCAAATAATTTATTTCTTTTTAAATATAGTTGTATAAACTTACTATAAAATTGTAATAGTGTAAACTTATTATAAAATTATTCTTGAGTACTTAACTTTTTAATTCTATATATGGTGTTTGTTTGCATCACTTTAGTTCAATTTTATTTTAAGCATATTGTTACGTAAAATGTTATATTGAAGAGTAGAGTTATAGTTAGGGTTAGGGTTAGAATTATAGTTAGGGTTTGCATTAAGATTTAAATTAGGGTTAGTGTTAGGGTTAGGGCTATTGTTAGGGTTTGAGTTATGGATAGGCTTAGAGTTACGGTCAGAAATAAAGTTACACTTAGAGGCAAGGTTAGCATTAGGGTTAGGGCTAGCATTATTTTTAGGATTACAGATCTTGTTAGGATTATAGTTAGGGTTAGGTTTAGAATTACAGTTAGGGTTAACATTTGGATTAGGGTTAGAATTTGGGTTACAAATATAGGTAGGGTTAGAATTAGAGTTAGGGTTAGGATTAAGGTAAGGGCAAGGGTAAGAATATGGGTTTAGGTTACAAATATAGTTAGGGTTAGGATCAAAATTAGAGTTAGGGTTTGAGTTAGAGGTAGAGTTAGAATTGGAGCTAGAATAAGTGCTAGAGTTAGAGTTGAAACTAGGGCTATAATTAGGGTTAAAATTAGGATTAGGGTTAGGGTTAAAATTAGATTTACTATTACAGTTAGAGAAAGGGTTAGTTTTAGGGTGATGGTTAAGGTTAGGTTTATATTTAGAGTTAGGGTAGTATATAGAGTTACATCAAGGTTAAGGTTAGGGTAAGGGTTTGAGTCAGGGTTAAGGTTAGGGTTAGGGTTAGGGTTAGGGCTATGGTTTTTGTCTAGATTAAAGTAAGGGTTAAGGTTAGGGTTAGAGTTTTGAGTCAGGGTTAAGGTTGGAGATAGGGTTAGGTTACAATTTTAGTGAAGGTTAAACTAAGGATTAGGGTTAGGATTAGAGTATAATTATCGTAGAGTTAGATTTATAGTTAGAGTTAGGGGGAGGATTATGGTTAGGATTAGGGTTAGTGTTAGGATTAGAGTTATGGTTAAGGTTAGGATTGGAGTTAAGGTTAGGGTTAGAGATAGTCGTAGACAAAGGGTTAGGGTTAGGTTTAGGGTTAAAATATGAGTTAGCCTATTTAGGGTTATAGTTTGAGTTAGGGGTAGATAGAGCATAGGAATTATGGTTAGGATTAGGGTTAAATTTAGGGTTTGAGTTTGAGTCAAGGTTTTAGTTAGGGTTAGGGTTAGAGTTTTGAGTCAGGGTTAAGGTTAGAGTAAGGGTTACCATTACAATTAGGGTTGAAGTCCAATTATGGTAGAGTAAGATTTAGGGCTACAATTAGAGGTAGGGGTAGGGTTACATCTATAGTTAGGTTTAGTGTTGGAGTTAGAGAAAGGGTTAGGCTTAAGGTTATTGTTAGGGTTATGTTTATATAGAGAGTTGGGTATAATATTAAAGTCCAATTATCGTAGAGTTAGATTAACAGTTAGAGTTAGTGGTAGGGTTATATATAGAGCTACACCAGGGTTAAGGTTAGGGTACGAGTTTGAATCAGGGTTAAGGTTAGAGTTAAGGCTAGGGTTAGGGTTTTAGTCAACATTAAATTTAGGATTAGGGCTAGGGTTGGAGTCTAATTATGGTAGAGCTAGATTTAGAGTTAGAGTTAGATTTAGGGATAGAGTTAGGGGTAGGGGTAGGGTTAAGGTTAGGGTTAGTGTTAGGATTAGAGTTAGGGTAAGGTTACTATTAGAGTTAGGGTTAGGGTAAGGGTTAGAGATAGGGGTAAAGAAATGGTTAGGATCAAGGTTAGGGTAAGGGTTAAGATGACAGTTATGGCTAGTGTTAGAGTCTAATTATGGTAGAGTTAGATTTACACTTAGAGTTAGGGTTAGCATTAGGGTTAGGGCTAGGGTTATTTTTAGGATTACAAATCTTGTTAGGGTTATTATTCTAACCTTCACTCTAACTCCAACTCTAACTCTAACTCTAACTCTAGTTTTAACCCTAAGTGTATTTTAACTCTAATTTTAACCCTAATCATATTTTAACTCTAACCCTAACCCTTGAAATTATTCTAACCCTAAGGCTAACCCTAATTCTAATTCTAACCTTAACTCTAACTCTAATTTTACCCATAACCCTAACCCTGATTTGGATTCTAACCCTAACTCTAACCCTAAAAATTATTCTAATCCTCACTCTAACTCTATCCCTAAATATTACCCTAACCCTAACCATTATACTAACCCTAGTCCTAACCCTAACTATAACCCTAAATGTAAGCATATCTTTAACCTTAACCCTAACCCTAACTATTATTCTTATCTTAACCCTAACCCAAACCCGATATATAACCCTTACCCTAACCCTAACCCTAACCCTAATCCTAAACTTAACTCTAACCCTAAATGTAATCATATCTTTAACCTTAAACCTAACTCTAACCCTAACCCTAAACATTATTCTAACCCTAACCCTAACCCTAACTCTAACTCTAACCCTAACTCTAACTCTAATTCTACTCCTAATCCAAACTCTGATTCTAATCCAAATGTTAATCCTAATTCTAATCCTAACCCTTATTCTAATTCTAACCCTAACCCTAACTCTAACCCTAAACCTTATTCTAACCCCTCACTCTAACCCTAACCCTAACCCTAACCCTAACCATTATTCTAACCCTAACCCTAACCCTAACTATAACCCTAAATGTAAGCATATCTTTAACCTTAACCCTAACTATAACATTAAATCTATTTGTATCTCTAACCCTAACCCTAACCTTAATTCTAACTCTAACTCTAACTCTAACTCAAACACTAATTCAAACCCTAAACCTAACCCTAATTCTAATGCTCTATCTACCCCTAACTCAAACTCTAATCCTAACTCATAATCTAACCCCAAACCCGATCCTAACTGTGACCCTAACCCTAACCCTAACCCTAGCTCTAATACTAACCTTAACCCTAAATTTTAGCCTAACACTAACATTAACCCTACCCTTATGGCTAACTCTAATCACAAATCTAACTCTACCATAATTCTAGACTCTAACCCTAACCCTAACCCTAATCTTAACTCTAACCTTAACCTTAACTCAAAATGTTATGCTAACCTTAACCCCAATGCTCACTCTATATATAACTCTAACTCTAAATATAAACCTAACCCTAACCATACCCCTAAGCCTAATCCTAACCCTAACCCTAACCCTAACTCTAACCCTAAACCTTATTCTAACCCCTCACTCTAACTCTAACCCTAAACCTTATTCTAACCCCTCACTCTAACTCTAACCCTTACCCTAACCCTAACCATTATTCTAACCCTAACCCTAACTATAACCCTAAATGTAAGCATATCATTTACCTTAACCCTAATTCAAACCCTAACTGTAACATTAAATCTTTTTGTATCTCTAACCCTAACCCTAACCTTAATTCTAACTCTAACTCTAACTTGAACGCTAACTCAAACCCTAAACCTAACCCTAATTCTAATGCTCTATCTACCCCTAACTCAAACTCTAACCCTAACTCATAATCTGACCCTAAACCTAGCCCTAACGGTGACCCTAACCCTAACCCTAACCCTAATCCTAACTCTAATCCTAACCTTAACCCTAACTTTAATCCTAACACTAACATTAACCCTACCCATATGCCTAACTCTAATCATAAATCTAACTCTACCATAATTCTAGACTCTAACCCTAACCCTAACCCTAAGCTTAACTCTAACCAGGTAACCTTGACTCAAACCCTTACACTAACCTTAACCCTAATGCTAACTCTATATATAACGCTAACTCTAATTATAACCCTGACCCTAACCCTACCCCTAAGCCTAATCCTTTCTCTAACTCTAACCCTAACTATAACCGTAACCCTACCCCTATCTCTAACTGTAACCCTAAATATAACTCTATTATAATTGGACTTTAACCCTAACTATAACCCTGATCTTAATTGGATATGGAATGAAGGTTAGAGTTAGAGTTATACTTAGGGTTAGGGTCAAGATTAGGGTTAGAATAATGGTTAGGGTTAGGGTTAGAGTTAGGTTTAAGGTCAAAGATATGCTTACATTCAGGGTTAGAGTTAGGATTAGGGTTAAGGTTAGGGTTAAGGTTAGGGGTAAGGTTAGTGTTAGGATTATAGATGGGGTTTGGGTTAAGGTCAAGAATACAAGGTCAATGTTTGACTTATGATTAGATATAGGGTTAGAAATTTAGTTACAAATACATCTAGATTTAATGATAATGATTATTGTTATATGTATGATTAGAGTTATGGAAATAGATAGAGTTAGGTCACAAATTTGGTCATAATTAGGGTTATAAATCTGATTACATTACTTAATTATTAGAAACCTTATGATAAGTTCAATATATAGACTGCAATGTTTCCATTTGCAGATCTTGTTTGAGGATACAATAAATTTTAGTATAATTTATGGTTCTCTTTTGGCTACATTTGGTTTTGTTAGAATTATTTTTATTGATATGGTTAAGTTTAATCATATTCCCAAGGTAAAGGTTACATGGTTAGGGGTAGTTCTCGTATTATAATCAAATTTAACTTACTATTGTTACACTTTATATTTTTGATAAAGGAGGTAGGGAGAGGACCCCAAACCAAAGTTACAAATAATATTAGTGTTAGGATTATAAAAAATTGGTAAGGGTAGTGCTCATATTCGAATTATGGCCAATGGTATTTTTACAGTTACACTTAGTGTTAGGGTAACTCTATGTTATATATTGTAATTATTATTTGCATTACATTTTCAAATTATATTAGCATTTATTTTATGCTTAATATAGTTTGGTGAAGAGTTGTATGCAACCTTATGTAATATTAGGATTGAGATTTAATTTATTTTTATTATAATTTAGTGTAATCTAAACGGTCTTTATGATTTGCATTAATCTTACTACAACATTAATTTGAGGACCTCAATAATGATCATACGAAAATTTATAAATTAGAGAATTAGTATAATAAATTTTCAGCCCAATGAATGTTGCAACCATAAAAGAGTTAAAATAATATGGTTGTCATTTTTATTCATCATTAAGTGTGCAATATAATCTTAATTTTAAATTTATGTGAGTACTTTTATATTTGAGAAATGACATGAAATTAAAAAATATAGAAACATCTTTTTAATATACTTTTTCTTAATTTAGAAATTAAATAAATTTATATAGGTATTTATAAAAATAAGATATTTAAAAATAACAATTTATGAACAATTTTAATTTTTGTATGGAAAATATTTGATTTTTCATTATGCGGTGATTCATATGGCGATGAAAAGCTAAGGTCTAGAAAAGAATTATTAAATCTTGTAACATTTGATTCGAAAAACACCAATTCTAAATTTCTTTATAATTAATTGAATCTACCTGGCAGCATATCAAAATTCTTCAGTTGGATTAGAAAATTCTCATTGGAAATTACACTTGTAGAGCACATGTACTGTATACACAAATCTGAAAGGACCCTCAAAGAGAAAAGCCTATTTAAGAAAGACATCTGAAAAAGATTACTATAAAACTTTATATACATAGAATACTCATATAGCCACACGAATATCAACATTCCTTGATCCATTATTGAAATTCGTATCATCGAGAAAACACTCCAGCACTGTTTTACAACCAAAATCTAGTACGAAAATCCTAAATTGACTGTACAGAGAAGATTAATATAGCAACCAAATTTGAATAACTGCCCCTTCAAAGATTCTTCTCTGCTATCTTCTAAACACAAATGCAGAGGCCTGAATATGAGACGGAGAATCCAGCTCAAGATTTTCATAGCCATTTTCCATCACAATCTCCTTAGATTGCTCCACAGAGGACTCTTCCGTTATGGTTGCCAGTCTCAAAATGGAATTCCATGTCATAACGCGAATTACAGGCGGCACAACCATCTCCATACCTCTCTTTGATGCCATATTCCACAGCAATTCCATTGAGGTCGTCAAATCCTTCATCTTTTGAGCGTCCAGACTATATCTGCAAATCTATGACAGAAAACTCTTTAAACAATTTGTGAGCCACCAGAGAATTTGAACCTACAAAATTTGTAATGAAAATCTCACTTAAAAACATGTTTCGTAATGCTGGGTGCACGTGAATGAAGGGGAATGAAGCTGCCAACATATTTAAAGTTTTGGAATGACTTTATGGCTTACTGTCGTTACAAGATTGCCAATTGATTTGCATTCCATCGGTTGGAAAAAATAGAATGAAAAGGAAGAAATATTGAAACAAAACGTAAATGCAAATTAAAAATGCATTTATAAAATCATTTTTTTATTAAATTAGTGTGTAACTACTATTATTTCTTTTTTATTGACAGAGAATCTATTTTGGCATATTCCTGTGCTGGGGATTTGTGCTGTGATTGTATAGAATGCCTCTCGGCGTAAATATATTGTTGACCAAATCTAACACATAACTATGTGACTTTCTCTCTAAATTATCATATTAAAACATTTATATTATGTGTGCACAATATCTAATAACAAAAATAATTTAATTTCTAATTTCTAATTTAAAATATATTTTAATTATTAATTTAAAATAAAATAAAATTTAAATTTTTTGTAATTGAAATATCTCATTTATTAAATTTTTTTTGATCGGTAATAGGTTTTTGTATTAATACAAAATAAAAACATTACATCTAAATCCAAAAACCAACATTCCTTTCCTTCCCTCATTCCTACCTTACTGATCTACCCACCTTACATAATATCTTTTACATGCTTCACATCCACAATAAACTAGCTTACAAGTTTAAAATCCATTTACTGAACCTTTAATCAATTTAAAATATGTTGTGAGCCATACTACATTTACAAAATTAGGCTCTACTAGTTTGTTATTCATTGCTTCCTCCTTTCGTTGCCTTTCCACTTTAGCCATATTTAAAAAATCAAAAAGCCTCTTGCATGTTGCTTCACCAATCTATAGCCCCTCAAAAATATTCTACCCTCCTTTTCCTAGCGACCTGTCTCATTCCCCTCTTGAACCAAACCATGACCTAGCACTGCTCCTCCGACATTGTGAGGCATCACTCCAAAACCCTAAACTAGTTGCTCTCTCTATGTGTACTACTCGTCCCACCTCATGCACTACCCTCAGCCATGCCTCCTCATCATTTCTATAAATTGTAGGTTTATCCACCTCTTCCTTCCACCTCATGAAGGGCACATAGCCATATCGACAAGCATCATCCTCATCCACAAAGCATTCATTGATATCTCATCCTATTCTAGGAATCAACCATTCCATTATCGAGCCTAGTCCATCTAGCATGTCATTCTCAAACAAAGCTCTTGTTACAGTCTCTACCTCATATGTGCTCTTGTTCAATTCTAGACCCCATGCTATAAAAATGGAGATCACATCTAGGTTTGACCTCATTTTAATTGGTCTCTCCTAAAATTGATCCCCTACCACTCCTAAAGCCACTGAGATCATTTCCTCAATATTTATTTTCAATAATCCTTTCATTCTTTCCCACCTAACTGGCCCTTTGAAAGCCTTCATGTGCCTTTGAGAATCTACTGAGAAAGTCACTTCCATCCTTTACACTATTTTACTTCAGAACAATATGTTATTCCTTTCCTTGCATATTTATAAATGCCTTCTCATTTGCTTTCCCTTCACTCAACCTTTATGCGCTCAACCTTTGCACACTTCATCAATCATTCTGCATTAACACTCTATGAATACTTATGCCGTCAAAAGCCACCTCTTGTACTATGCTTTATTTCTTTTAATAAATTCATGATTGCCCTCTATTGGCACATCTCCCACCTCTTTAAAAGGTTGCATTAAATATTTTGCCATTATCCTTCGCTATATCGCATTGAAATTTGATTCATCATTACATCTCCTATTGTAGGTAGTGATATTGCATAATCAACTAACTTATATGCTTCCTAGTTTGTCTCTCTATAAGTATGGCTGATGTTAAAGTTGGTAAAGCTTTCTAGCATTATATTGATCTCTTCTAATTTGCTTTGTAAAAACCACCCATGCAATCTTCTACTTTTTAGCATGTTAACTATAATTTTCAAATCCCCTTCTAGATGAATATTATGCACCTTCAACTTCACCCCTAGTTGCACTACAAGAAGAGTTGTATGTCTTTCATGACATTGTTAGTCTCATCTGACATTCTTTGGCCACTATAGCTAATACTTCACCATTGGCCATTCAGGCAATTACCCTTGCTACTGAGACTCCTAGGTTCCCTTTTGAGGCTCTGTCAAAATTGAATTTCACCTTGTCTTTATCTGGCAGTTCCCATACCGCATTCTTCCTTCTTAATTTTTTGTCCACTTTCCTATTTCCATTTGAAGCCCAATTGATTCTTACCTCTGGCCAATATATTTGAATCATCCTATCCTAAGAAGATAATAGTTTGTTACTCTACCCTCGAGAAGTAATGACTTGTAAGGTTTCCTTTATCGCTCTGTGGATTCAATCCCAGACTCTATCTATAGATTCTACCTAATCTTGGAAAATTCTCCTAATTATTCCTTCCACACCTCCCAAATTACACTAGAAGGACTTATTACCCATATTTTTAAAAAGATATATTTTTAAGCATCCCTTGGCCATCCTTGAAACAAAGACCAAATCCTATTTGGTAGGGGACATGACCAATTTAGATGTAGTTTTAGGTTTTGCGAATACTTTTCTTCAAATTCGCATTGGTCTAGTAGATGATTTGAATCTTCGTCCCCCTTCTCATATAAAACACACCAGGTTGGGCCAATGAATCTATATTTCTTTCTCCTTTCATAGATTAAAATCCTTGGATTTCTAACCAAGAAAATGCCCCCACCTTCTACAAATAGTCCTTATCCCAACACAATTTTGAAGGCCATCCATCTACCAATTCTTCTATACTTATCATCTGATATCCCACTTTTACTGAATAAGACCCACTTTTTGTTGCACACTAAATTATCTTGTCCTCTTTCTCTCTTAGAAACACACTCCTCTCCCTACAAATATTTTTCATTACTCTACTCTGATCTGTATTGAGACCTAGCCCTGCCCAATCTTTCCATCCCCAGTAAGATCCTACATTTGAATCTTTTTTCCATATAATCTGCTACTTTACTCCCCCATGCTCTGACAAAAATTCCTTTCAGACCTATAACCTCTTTTGATTTTGTAAGGCCCACACTAGTACCCTATTATAGATCTTGATGAATAAATATGATTAGGAGTTAATAAGGTTATGATTACCATTTTTGATTACTAATAATGATTTATGAGATCCTATTAGAGACTCAGGTAGATTTTAATTATTATAAGGTTGATACCCTATCCAATAACATTAAGTCGATAAGATATGACCACATGAGAATGAAACTCACCATGTTCAAGCTGAGAACCTAGTCATGAGATTCAAGGTATGATTTACTAGATAATTAGGGAAGATGAATTAACATTCACTCTCGTAAGAAATAATAATGAGTATAGATCAAATGATAACAAAACATAATGGTTGCACTCGTAGATTAGTTTTAAAATATGATGACATAAATTGGAAACATTCAATGGCATGAGAAATTAACGCTAGGGGCACACACACCTCGTAATGAGATAAAGAGGATATTGTTAGAGATATTACTTTGGTCAGTTGATTTGGAAGGATACTGGTAACAAGTCTGCACAATAGTGATTTTCACTTATATACTAAGATCCATTTTACATGTTTTAATGATTTAATAGATATGACTTTGGTGTTTCATTGTTATGATAGACAAGGAATGTGATGGTATTTATAATGGTAATTTTGTTATGATAAGAAAGATTAATGTTATACATGTCTTGAAATTTCAATGTTTTGAATAATTTATGGAAATGATTAGATGAAAGATAACTAAATATGTTAATGCAATTAAGTGATATTGGATTATTCTGCACTTATCTGCCTATATTTCTATATTATTTGATTGGGCTATTGACATTAAGTTGAGTGTGCAAGAAAGTTGAACCATGGAGATTATTTAGGGAAACAAGGTTCAAACCTATGTGAACACGGTAAAGCCAAGGTGAATCTTTGGAAGATTCAAAACCTCGTTGTATTGTGTTTGATTCGTAATGTGATCGTGCATGGGTATTATAAGTTTATAGATCATGATTATTTAGAGACATGTCATCATGATGAGTAAGTTTTTTAATGTGTGTGTGTCATTTGACACTTGTGTTGTCTATGTGTAAATGACATGTCATATAGGGTTTTGGGCATGAAGTCACTTAACCTAAATTTAATCCCCATTATGAAATTAAGTTAACCCACCTTGGAGAGTGTTAGGATGAGTCACCTTCATGATGGAATTCAAATTTAAATTTGGTAGGAACTTTAGAGAGTCTAAAAGTGGTTCCCAAGTGTTATTTTGGTGAAAATAAGTCTCCCACATGGTAGTAGTATAGGCTGGGGGTCTAAATATACCCATAAGTTGGTCTAGGGGACTTAGGAGACCCTCTAAACTAGTCATTTTCAAGCCAATTCGAAAATTTGAGTGTCACATGACTTCTTCCCTCATCCCACCACTTGGTTAAGGTCTTATTGGGATAAAGGTACAAGGGTGTAAGAGGGGTAGGTGGGGATGGAAGTGGAGGTCTTTTTAGGGAGCTTGTGCCAAACTTAGTGGTTGTTCACCCACTCTCTAATTGTAGAGACACTTAGGGTTTGAAGGAAGAAACTTGGAAGAAACTAAGGGAAGCTCTCCATCACCATTTTACATAACCCTAGCTTGGAAAGAGGTTAGTGCTTCATGCCATGTTCTCTCTAATCTCATGAAAGTTGAAAGAAGGAAATTGAAAGAATGTTCTTGTAAGATGTATGTGTTTGCATTTGGTATGTAGTAGTTGTTGTGTATGTAAATGAGCATGTTGGATTTACTTGCATTTGATTTTGTTTCTTGATTTTGTTGTGGTGGATTGAATGTTGTGTTGGGTGTGAAGGCTTCACTCACCCTTGGGAGGGAAGAGAAGCCTTAGGGTGAAGGGGTTAGTTGGGCTTTTCATTGGAGTTGAGAAATCCTTCTCTTGGAGAGGGGAAGTTTTCATGGAGTATGGGATCCATTGAAGCCATATGCCTTTCTATTGTTCTATGGGAGGTATAAGTGAGGAAATGTGAAGAGGAGTAAGTGTTGATAACCTTGTTGAGGCATGTGTTATTGATAGCCTCTACTGTTCTATGGGAGGTATAAGTGAGGATATGTGAAGAGGAGTAAGTGTTGATAGCCTTGTTGAGGCATGTGTTATTGATAGCCTTGTTGTGGCATGTTTCTTGGAAGCATTATTGAAGTATTGAAATTGCAAGATTTATTGTTTCAAAAGGATATAGCATTCTCCTCCTTGAAGAGCCCACCTTCACCTAATGTTTATGATTCCATCTGTGAATCATTGTGTAAGCCTTGGTTGGGGGTTGTAAATGTGTTGTTAAACTATGGCATTCATGTTGGTTCTTGTTAATGTGATGTTGTTTGAATGTATCTTGGTTGAGCCTTGTTTCCCCTAGCACGAGGGTGACCTCCTTGAGGCCTAGGTTGGGAGGTGAGCTTCCATGGTTCTATATTATTTTGAAATTTGCAAGTTTTTGGATGCACTTGGGCTTTTGAAAGGCATGATGATTGCAGTGTATAAAAGGAGGGAATACCATTGTAATTGGATTGATAATGGAGATACAACTTCATCTTGATGTGTGTTCTTTTGTGATTTTTAGAAGCGTGGGGTTGTTCATTTTCATTTGACAATAGAGGGATTGAGAAAACATTTGTGTATGGTAAAAGGTGTTTCCATTTGTGTAACCCTGTTATGGTGATTTCACCACCTTTTGTGTATCTTGAGAGTTATTGTAGGAAATATGTGTTGGTGTTGGAGGACAAGATATCATGTTTAAAAGATCTTGTTAACTTTCATATTTATGTAGATTTACCAAATAAAATTTATATCATGGTAGAATTTGGAAATGAAGGAAGATTACTCTTAATGAACTTTGTTATTATTTCAACTTCCTTGCATAATAGATGTATAGTTATGTTCAAATTAAAACAAGTATAGGAAGTGATTGTAGAATTATGTCTATTGTTTTAGATTGAATAGAAAACATGTATTGGGATGCAATAATGAATTAGAATCTAAATGCTTGACATTCATATATGTGTTATACAATTAGTTCTTATGAGTTCTCAATAACTGCACATGATATTTTGGATGAGAACAACTTTAAAGTTGATCTTAAACCTTATAGTCTATAAAAAAAAAATACTAGTTGTTGCCTATTCTAAGCATATTCATAGTTAAATATACACACAGACGGACTTGATAATGACAAGATAACATAGGAAGGGAGTAGATAATGGTTAAACTCAAACAAAACAAAAAATCAGCATGTAGGTGCATATTTAACATTATGGAAAATGTATGATAACACCCAAAAAGCTTGACCTCAAATACAATCTAATATAACAATCAGCCCACAATAAAATATTAATATCCTTAAATAAGACCAAGGCAGCAAATGGGCGCCCATCATATCAGAGGTTAGGAGGGGAGCAATAAATTTTATGTTGTAAGGGGAAATGGACCCTACAACTCTTATGGCGCTCTCCCCCATTTACTTCCCATGTCTTGGCGTATGTGAGAGGGAAAGAATGCTGACCAAGTCAGCAAGGTCAAATCATTGGAGTGCTTCCCCAAATCAGATTAAGGTGCCACATTTCTTGTACGAAAAGGTAAGTCTTATGTTATATGAATAAACCAACTACTCTTTCTTACCTTTTTCCTTTAATCTAATATCGGGTCAGGTTTCCCAATCTTGGTGCCCAACTTGGAAATAAAGTAAGGCACCCAACTTGATGCTATTGCTTTGAAAAGGGTGTGGGGTTCTAGGAAGAAGGAAGTAGGTGTCTAAGGGTAGTTAGAGAATGATAGTTGTTATATTTTATTTATTCTTTTATTTATTTTTATATTTGGAGGGGTAGGAGTTTGGTAATATCTTGTGTGGATTAGGATTAGTGCATGGGATAAGTAAATGTAGAGTGTTAGGGTGGGATTAGTTGTAATAGATGCTGGATTAAGGAAATGTAGATGTTAGGAGTTACTATATATATATTTCATTTAAGGTGTCATGCTAAGCAAAAGAAATATATATTTATCAATTGTTATTTATCTTATAAATAATAAATAAATGCATACATATAATATTTTAATAAATAAGATATGTCGATAATATATGAACTTTCCATGGCTAATAAAATTTGGGTTAAATTTGTAGATGGAAGTGCTAAAAAAAATTATGAGACATATGTAGGCTTAGTTTAGTTCTCTAGGAGGGTTCTACATACAATATTAATTATTTCTTAAAGAAATTAAAATATAAAAATAAAATAAAATAAAATTATAATAATGATTTACTATTAAATGAGTTCATAAATGCATATTCATATTATGTAGTGCATAGGACATGCACATCTAAATGTACAACTTAAGGAGCTATATGAACAAGTATATGAAACTTAGCTTTTAAATGATCATTTTATAAATAATAATAATAATAATAAAATAAATAATTGGAAATAGATAAATTTAAGTAAATATGTATATCATGAACCACTTAGTTAAATGACCCATCGGAGAGGATAAGGACGGGATGAAGGTACAACTTAGAGAATGTAAGGTTAATCAGGTAAAATCTTCTAGGTGGGGAAATAGTCAGTGGATATATTGTGTAGAAAGAATTCAATATATAATTGCTAGCAATCAAGCTAGCAAGTATGAAAAGTTCAGAGAAGGAGGAGTATTTTAAAAGATTTGAAGTTGTTAGGAACGAAAGATTCGTATAAGTTATACTCTTAATAATATGAAGTAAGAGTGGAGGGCTAGTAAGGGTTGATAAGGATACGTTAGAAGTTGATAGATGAATATCGTGAAGTAATCTTAAGAATTAGCAATAGATCATAGAACAAAATTGATTGTAAGGTAGTTAATATTAATAATCCTAGAAGTAGAGATAGTTAGGATAAAGTAGATTATGATACATTTATAAAGTCTATATTTTAGTGGACCCTAGTCATTACTATCTAGAAATCTTAATCAAGCTCCTTGTGTTGATATGCAAATATCATCTAAGATAGATGTGAATATGTCTCGGGGGGGTGTCGTAGTTGCACGTGTACAGTTAGAAATTGCATTGATAAAATACTTGATCAAGGATTTAGATACGTACCTAGATATGATCCTTTTTAAGTTAGAGATCCTTAGTCATCTACAATGTTCCACAACTAGTATTATGGTGTACGATCACAAGTATATTAGGGCTAAGAACTTTTATTTGTGAAGCATTAGTTAAAGATGATAAACCTACTGTTACCTAGCTGAAGTTGGCAAAATTAGTAAGTTGTTAGAATGATTGTCAATGTATGAACTTATGCTCTCTAGGAATAGATTTGAAGGTACCATACGAGACTTACCCCATTGTCATGATCGTATTCAATATAAGAGTCAGATTATTCAGTGGTGTATTGACAAGTTCCTCGCCATCTTGATTGATATTGATATATATATATATATGATGATTGTGATTCACGGAAGGCGGTCAATCAATGGCCAGTGAGTCTTTGAAAACTGATAGCTACTCTTTTAATTGTGATAGTCAAATTTATAAGAAAACCTTAACCTAATTCCAGTTAACTCCTTAACTGATTTTCATTGTTAATGGAAAATCTCTTATGTATATTAAAATGTTGACCCAAAAAAAAAATTGTACTTGTGTTTTGCCCTATAAGTTTGGGCATGACAGATTCACCCAAAATAGGTGCCCCATTCTAGGAATCATCCCAAAAGGAAGCCAAATTACCATTCCCTATCTTCCATGAAAGATGATTTGCAATAACCTATTTGCATTCTAGAGTAAAATTCTAGATAGCAGAGCCTTTTGGTAGGTTTCTCATTGTCAAAAATCCTTGACGCCTCCTTAGAGTCTATATATTTGGCCTATAGAATACACACCCACGGTTGAGAAGGGTTGCTATACATCTCCCATACCATTTTGGCTCCGAGTGTTTTGTTTACCAAATGCCAATTCTTGAGCCCCGCTCACCTTGTTTCTTTGGACTACATATCTTATCCCATGCTATTAGCAGAATCTTCTCCTCCTCCTGCTCCCCATTCCACACAAACTTCCTCATTCTTTGTTCTATATATTTCAACACTTTTAATGGAATCTTAAGACAACTCATTGTAAAGATTGGAATAGCCAAGATAACTAATTGGAGCAATAAGATTCTACCAACATAAGTTAACCATCTCCCTTTCTAGCTATATAGTCTTTTAATACAGACACTGATCAGGTCTTTCCATAGATTAGTTATGTTATCCCCATCGAAAAGAGGAATACCAAGATATTTATTAGGTAGGATGCCCTATTTCATACCCAATAATCTGCTAATATGCTCTTGGGTTGGAATAAGGGCATGAAGAAAAAGAGCTATGATTTTGTCCAATTTATGAATTGTTCTAACGCTTCACTATACTTTTCTAGAAGTGATTTAATATTCATTTCTTTTAGAACAATAGCCTCCCCCATCAAAAAGGTATCATCCAAAAATTTCAAATGTGTAATAGGGTCCAATCCTCTAGCTATAGTTAGGCATTTCCACACCCTATCCAACTTTTCCTTATTGATAGACCTCCCCAAGGCTTCAACCATAATAATAAAAAGGAAAGATGAAAAAGGATCCCCTTGTCTAATACCAGTATTAGTCTCAAAGAAACCTTGTGGACTGTCATTGATCAAAATCAAAAGCCTTGAGGTAGAGATACTACTCCAAATCCAATTGCACCATTCAGGATCAAAAATAAACTTGTGAAGAACCTAAAGTAGAAAGGTTCTATTTACATTAACATAAGCTTTCTTGATGTCCAGTTAGATCATCATGCCCTTTTCTTTAGCCAAATTAAGAGGATGAATGTATTCATGTACTACAATTATCCCTTCATAGATTGATCTTCCAAGGGACAACCCACTTTGTTCCCCTGAGATAATTTTAGGTAGTACACATTTCAATCTATTTTCTATGACTTTGGCAATAACATTGTAGATTGTATTATAGAGGGAAATTGGTCTAAAATCCTCAAAGGATTGTTTTTCCCCTTTCTTTAGAATCAAAGATAAGAAAAAATTATTGAAGTCTTTCAACACAAACCCCCTCTTCCCCCGAGATTCCTCCACCACCTCCCAGGGGTCCTTTCCAATCACCTCCCATGTTTTTTGATAAAATAATGTTGGGAACCCATTTGACCCTAGGGATTTGTCACTTCCCATACTATAAACAACCTTTTTAACTTCCTCCAACAAAATTGGTTTTATTAACATGTCATTTTGATCCTTACTTATAAGTTTGGGAATACCTTCTAGCAAACCCTCAATCTCATGTTGATCCTTACAATCTTTAGAAAAAAATTTAGAAAAGAAGCCTATAGCTTCCTTATTAATTTCCTCTAACTTCTCCAGTAGTATGCCTTGTTGATCCTTGATGGTGAAAATCTTGTTGACTGCTCTTCTCCCTTTTACTGAACTATGAAAAAACTTCATGTTTTTGTCACCCTCTCATAACCAAGCTCACAAGATTTTTGTCTCCAAAAGGATTCCTCTTTTTTTAGAACCTCATTATATATTTTTAGCAAGCTTGCCTCAAGATTATAAAGGAATTCATTCATTTCCCCTTTCATAACAGTCTCATTGACATCTGCTAGCTCTAACTCTAAAGTCCACTTCTCCTCAAAAATATTTTAAAAGACCACTCTATTCCATATTTTCAATTGACCTTTTAGAAACTGAAGTTTCTTGAAAAATATGAAGGCTAAATTACCTAATCTTCTTCTTTTTGACAAAAGTGGATGAGCCACTAAATATATTATTTTTAAATAAAAATTTGATTCAAAAGAGCTCAATTGGAAAAGAACTAATAAGAAAACCTAGCATCGTTGCTCATACAAAAGATTATTGATATCTACAACTTTATATGTCGACAATTAATGGTTCATCTTATGAATCAGAGAATACCTTTCCTCCCATAGTTACAAAATATGAAAAAATAAAAGATACCATCATCAAATTACAAAAATTGTAATCATATTTCAGAATTGCAATAAAATTAATGAAACCATTGTTACTCCTTAGAAACTTCACATTCCTCCCTAGGAGAAGACACTCGATCATCTATTGAGCCCAACCCACACACTGGAGATATTGAAGCCGACCCACACACTAGAGATTTTGAAGCTGAATCCTCCCCTGACCTGCAAACTAAATCATCAGGAGCCAATTTCATTCGAGGACAAAGACGCATGCCCTTATTTAGTACTTTGATAACTGACCCCACTGCCATCTTCTCGATTCATGTTGAGGCCACTTGGTCACAGACGCTGTGTACACCATGTAAATCTTGCCTCGAGCAATGTGTACCTGTAAGCTTCTAAGGAGAGACCTTTACAATCACGTCGTCACCAACTTTGACTTCATAGTCAATTTTAGATAATACCAACATGTCCAATATAGAAAATCTTGTATTTTTCACCCGTTCTTGGAGTTGGTATCCCATAGCCCTAGTCATGGTTTGAAGAGCCAACTTCATAAAGAAAGGATTTTGCATGGCAAACATTTTTTGCAAAGCTTCATACATGACCAATAATTTATGTTTCTTTAAAAGTTGGGACCTTTGAAACAACCCACCAACCACTACATGCCCAGACCATAAATCATACTTATGCAATGTCAATTTCAACTCATTGTCATTCTAAAAATGTGGAATGACAACCTTTCTTGCCAAGCCTTCTAATAGGGGAACCAACTATAACAAGTCCATGCCATTTGAGAAGAAGATGGAAACCACATTTGCAGGAAACAAAAAATGACGAGTAGAAGGGGATAAAATTTCCTACCCAATTACCTATCGAATATACCGACAATTTGAAGGGGAGTTAATGAAAAATATTGAAGCCAAAACCTTGTCATCAATTTGCAGAGGCAGAGCACCTTCATTCTCATTCAAGATTAACCAAACATAGTAGTTCTTAGGTAGCAAGTTGCTATGGTATTGGCTATAGGACACATATTTGATGCAAAACTCTGTTGGAATTGCCATTGTTAGGAAGAAGGAAATAGGAAATGATAAAATTGTAGGAATTATGCGAGGAAGAATATAGAAAACCTCTGATATAAATGCAAAAGATTGAATACATCATAATACCTGAGCATGTACCATAATTACCCCACACATGTAGCTTTGTGTGAAAAAATTGAAGGACAAAAACCATGCGAGGAATTTGCATTTCAATCTCCTTGGCAATCTCACACTAGGTAAGGTACACCACACGACCAGTTTGAGAAAAAATTGTAAGCACATGATGTTCATAGGAAATACAATTGATAGCATGGAGAGAAAAGAAATGATATACAGTCACGTCACCTACTCTATATTTTTGGCAAATTCAAATATGGGTAATAATGTCTACTTACCTTTGACAATCCACTAACTCATTAGAGATCAATTTTTGCAAATCTTTGTGTTGCTCTATAGATGTGGCAGGGTGTAACATAAAATTTGTAATCCCATCATTGCCTAAATTAGAGAGGCAATCCACAACTTTATTCCCTTCTCTAAAAGTGTGCGCGATCGTTACTTCATTAATTTGGTCAATTATGTCCCAAATTTGTTGTAGGATGTAATGAAGTTGCCATGACGATGTTTTCCTTTTGATACATGCATTAACTATTACTAGTGAATCACCTTCAATCTGAACCCAATGAAAATTGCCATACTTTACAAGAAGTAAACCTAAAAGTAAAACTTCAGCCTCTGCTATATCGTTGGTCCCAGAAGGAAGGGGGGCCATTGAAAGTGCATGCACATAACCTTTAAAATCTTGAATACAAGCTCCAATGTTAGACTTACCAAGGTTTCTTTTGGAAGCCCCATCAAAATTAAGCTTTACAAATCCTGGTTGAGGAGGTTGCCAATGGACTAAGGATCTATCAATTTCTTCTTGAATTCTTTTAACTTCAACTCCTAATGGAATAGATATTAATTTCTATTCATGGATGATATGTCCATCCCATGTAGTAATAGGTGGATTGAATTTACAATTACTGACACTGGCATTAGTAATCTCTAAAATTGATCATTCAATGCTCTCTAAGACCTTTTCTAAGTTTGAGAAATCTTTTCTGAATATCCTCTTATTTCTTTCCCACCAAATTGCCCAAATTACTAATGCAGGAGTACATTTCTAGATTCCCCCAAAGAATGCATCAGGAAAGAGGGTAATCCATGCTTGAAAAATATCCCAAATTTTATTGTGCAAAGGAGTGAAATATTTTAATTTTTGGAGAACAAACATCTAGCACTAATATGAAAATTGACAATTTACAAAGAGATGATCCATAGATTCATATGCATCTTCACAAAGTAAACATTTAAAAAGAGGGGCAACGTTCAACCTTTCCAAATGATCACTTGCTAAGATCCTATGCTTAATAGCTAACCATGCAAAGCACCCAACCATTGGTAATACCACATCAGTCCAAGAAAACATATATGCTCGTGATGGTATTTTCTCTGATGCAAGACTTTGTAGAATTTTATAACCTTCTTTGATTGAATATTTCCCATTTGTGGCTAGGAGTCACATTAATCAATCCTTAGCTTTGGAGATGAATGTTGTTCTTCCCGTCAATATCTTGTGAAATAGATCTTTAGATTGGTTATCTAAAGTCAGTAGATCCAAATCTTTCCAAATAACTCTCCTTGAATGGAGACAAACTGCATCTATGAAATGAATAACAAGACTTCCCCAAGCTAATTCTAAAGCTATCAACAACTCTTGAATATTTGGAATTGTGATTAGCGGGGGTTGACTATTCCAGGAGTCTCTCCAAAAGTTAATCTTATCCCCACAATTTAATTCCCAAGAAATGAACTTGAGAATATAGTCTCTAGAGACAATCATAAAATCCCATATGACAGAACCCTAAGGGGGGTTTAGCATTGAAAAAATTCTGTATGGGTCGATATTATCTAGGTATTTTTGTTGCATTAATTGACACCATGTTGATTGTGGTTTACAATACATCTTCCATACTAGCTTACCCCCAAAGGCTCTATTCCTCAAAACCAGGTCATGCACACCAACACCGCCAGCTGCAAGAGTATGGGCCATATCCTAGAGAGATATCAAGGGAATTTTCTTTTCATTTGTCATATTACCCGCCCAAAGAAAGCCTCTGATTAGTTTTTGAATTTGTACTAAGACTGGCAAGGGGACTTGTAGGACTACCAAGTAATAGTTTGGTATTGCCAAGATTACTAATTTTATAAGTAAAATTCTACCTGAAAGTGAAAGCCATCTAACTTTCCAAAACAACACTTTGCTCTTAATTCTTTGAAGAACACTTTCCCAGTAAATTTTCTTATTAGAACCCATAAAAAAAGGAATGCCTAGATAAATGGATGACAAAGTATCCTCAGAGAAGCCTAAGATCCGTACTATCTTGACTGAAATGGCTTTATTAGTATTCAATAAAAAGATCTTAGATTTTTTAGAGTTAAATTTCTGTCCCAAAACCTCTGAGTATAACTGTAGAGTTTTCTTAATCTATTTAGCCTCCGAGACTTGTGAAGCACCAAAAAGTAGAGTGTAATCAACAAACAAAGAATGTGTGACCAAGGTAGATGTACCCCCAATTCTTGCACCTTTCCACTTATCTAAAGAATGATAATGCTTAATAATTCTACTAAAAGCTTTTTCCATGATAATGAATAAAGCCAGAGAAAGTAGATCTCCTTATCTCACACCTTAAGTGGAGGAGAAAAAACCTGATGCAAATCCATTGACAATTATTGAAAACCAAGCACCCAAAATACATGCTTTAATCCACTTCCACCAATACTTATAAAAACCCATCTTCTGAAGAACTTGAAGGAGAAAGGACCAACATACTCTGTCATAAGCCTTCTGCGCGTCTAACTTGATAACAAAATTGGATGATTGATTAATGTTGATTGAATGTAGCACTTTATGCACAACCATTGCTCCCTCCATTATTTCTCTGCCTAGGAGAAAACCTCCTTGTTCAGGGGAAATGATAAGGGGGAGAAGATGTTGAACATGTAAACAAATAGCTTTGGATAAAATTTTGTATGTCAAGTTACAAAGAGAGATTGGTTGGAAATCGACAAAGGTTTTTGGCTCCTTAATTTTTGGGATGAGTACAATATTTGTAGAGTTGAAATACTTGTGCATAGATCTAGTTTTCTGAGATTCTTTAATATCAACAAATAAATACCAACCAATAAACTCCCAACAACTCTGAAAGAAAAGTGTAGTAAAACCATTCAAGCCTGGAGCTTTGTTGGGAGGAAATGAAAATACTACCTCTCTCAATTCTTGCAAGGTGAAAGGGGCCATAAGTTTAGGTGCATTTCTCCACCATTTTTGTATTAAATCTACAAAACCCTCTTCCCTCAGCCACATTTTTTTAAACCTACAGGGCACCCTCTCTGGAGATGAATCATTCCAAACATTAAGACAAATAGGAAAATGATTTGAGCCACTTAAAGGCATCACCTCTGCTTGACATATCCAATTGGACTAATTCCATGACCCTCTAAGTAAAAATCTATCAATTCATTCAGCTATATTTGTAAAGCCTTTACGATGGTTAGTCCAAGTGAATTTACCATTATTTAAGTCCACATCTAGCAAACCCTTTACAGATACAAAATCTACAAATTCCAAATGACTAAACTGAGGCTTAATTTTTCCATGGGTGATAAAATAACATTAAAGTCATCACCTAAAAGGAATAGATTATTATTTACAATTTTAAACTTATGAGCCATAGTTGACCATACTTGAGCTTTATGGTCTCGCTTACAAGGTCCATACACATTGAAAGCAAAGAAACCTAGTTTGAGCTGCAAAGAGTGCACTTTTACCATTTGCCAGTTAGTATTTGAATCTATCAACTGTACACTTATAGAGGCCTCCTTCCATAAGATGCACAAGCCTTCTAAGGCTCCCTCAACCTCCACAAAAATACTCCCCCACATTCTAAACTTTTTAGCAAAGGATTGTAGACTTTCCCCACTCAATTTTATCTCGATTGTAGACCTTCCCCACTCAATTTTGTCTCCTAAAGAAAAATCAAGTTTAGGTGCATTTGATCAAGACCTATTTTGATCAAATGTCTTTTTTTAGGGGTATTTCAGCCCCTGACATTCCACAAAAGGGTCTTCATTTCATTCGGGAAGAGGTATAGCCTCTTCCTGATCTCAGCAATTTGGACTAATCTTTTGCATTACCAATTATAGCTAGTTTAACTTTAGTTGACTGAGGTCCTCTCTTCTTCTTCTGCTTATAATTAGGTTTCTAATTATTCAAGGGTGTTTGACAGAAGGTTTTTTTTTTGGTTCTATATCTACTTGGTCCTCCATTCTATACTCATCTTGATCATTATTCTCCTCATTGGAGTAATAATCTGACTCTAAGACTAGCCTATCACCTCCACTATTTCTAACACTCTACATGGCCTAGTCCAAGTTTTTGATAGGAGAATTTTAAATATCTTTAAATCCTTCTACAAAAATCTCCATGTTACCTAGGGTAGAAGCATTTCTTGTAGTAGTATCCATGCTTGATTTAAGATCTGGTTTCTGTCCTCTGTCCTCTTTGTATACCCTCCAGGCTTGGGGGATCCTGATACACTTCCTCCACCATATCCAGCACAAAACTAGACATCTTAAACTATTTAAGAGTTTCATTTGTTGCCCTTACTTTAAATCCTTCCATTCTACCCAGACTAAAAGGTGTTTCCTTTGCCACTTGTGTTGGTCCTTAGGGATTAACTATCTCCAACCCCGCCTACTATGAACTTTCACTTGTGCCAATCCCTTCCTCTCCTACCTCTTCCAAAAAAATCATGTTTGAAATCATTTCTTCTTCATAAGAAATCGACCAAGGAGGTATGATTTTCTTTTATGCCTCAATACCCTTAACAATATCAACACTTAGGCTCTCATCGAGGCCTTTTCTTTCTAGCTAAGACTATTTAAACTTAAATACTTTTCCACATATTCTACTTCCATTTTTAGCCTCTATTCCCCTAAATCTGTGCTCAACATTATAGAATCTGGAATCATATAACAATTTTGCATTTTAACCAATATCCTTGTGTATAGATTAAAGTGGTTTGAGTCTACCATTTCCTCCCAACCATGGTAAGACCCAAAGAAATCTCCCAATTTCCTAAGAGTTTCTTCATCCTTAAACTCCCATGGTATATTTTTTAGGTTTATCCAAACCATTACTTCCTTGACCTCTTTTAAATTAGGATTGAAATTCGAATGCCAATCACAAATATACACTCCTCTGTCATCAATCATGTGAGGCCCTCCTTTTTAAGATACCATCCTTTACT
This sequence comes from Cupressus sempervirens, assembly GCA_028749045.1. Taxonomy (NCBI): domain Eukaryota; kingdom Viridiplantae; phylum Streptophyta; class Pinopsida; order Cupressales; family Cupressaceae; genus Cupressus; species Cupressus sempervirens. The sequence goes on along the minus strand of CM053785.1, from coordinate 617,175,331 downwards.
GGTTTTGAGGGACATATAATCATCGCAAACTCAATTGAACGCAATTTCATGGTCAAGTTCCAACCCTAGTTTCGATCCATCCATGCCTATAGTTTTGTTACAGTTGGCCATGGTCCTAACCATTTCATTAAAAAAGCTTGATTTCTAAATCTACTAACTGAATCTAACCATGCATAATTGTTTATAACTAAAGTAGTGCCTCTTTAGATATCTTTGAAGCTTGACTTAATACCTACCTTTACCATAGGGGCATTTCTCTGTTCTTGGTAGGTTAAGTTTGTCGACTCCTTTCTCCAAAATTTATGTTCTATATTTTGAAATTTAAAGTTGTTGGGCACTAGATTATAGTAACAACTATGTAATATACGATCCATGTTGTTCTTTCCTTTCCTTCCATATACCAAATCACAACCCTCCTAATATTCACATTCGTGGCATTTTTGCTCACCCTACCTGGTAATCTAGATCTAGGGTCAAAAGCCCCTCATCTTTGCTTTATTTGCTCACCTAAAACCCAACCTATGGGTTTTCTCCATGCCTCATTATGAGCTACAGTAAAAGGCCTTCTCCTAGACTGATAGAAAGGAATCCTCTATGTCACTTGGAAGCTACCAATTAAAAAATTTCAACCATCTAATTTTAAAGCTTAAAATGTTTTTTTCCCTACTTTAAAAGGAAAAAAATTGGATTGACAAAAAAATGATAATAATAGTAAGTTTTTTCATAAAGTTCGACAGAAATGGCCATAGCACTCCATGTTTCAAGTCCATATTGATCTCACATGCTCCATGTTTCAAATCCATATTGATTCTCGACCATGGTGGACAATGGAGATCTTAATATCTCACATACTCCATGCTTCGAGTCTCATTAATATTTATGGTGTTAATCCCATGAGCTAACACAATATTATCCACAAGTATGATTAATTAATATAAATAAATTTATTAACATAATTAAACAAATATAATCCATAAACATATCTTTCTTACCTTCTTCTTTTCCAAGAGTCACAACCTTTCATAATACAAATCCTTTGAAAAGTCACAAGACTTCATAGCTATAATCCTTTCATGAAAAAGTCACAACACTTCATAACTAAAATCCTTTGGAAAAGTTTCAATACTTTATAATCACAATATGTTTGAAGCGTCACAACTATTCATTATTATGACCCTTTTGAAGGTTCACATCCTTTCAATATCATTGATACATTTTCAAAAAGTCACTTCCTTGTTTTCTTCATATTACTTTCCTCTTCCATTTTTCCTTTTTGAGCTCCTATCTTCTCCCCTTCTTTTTTTCCCTCTCTAAAATAAACTCTCCTCCCTTTTATAACTTAATTTTTAGGAGTTGTGTCTTTTTGTTAAAACATCTCGAATTTTTATTAGATTTAGTTAATTTATATTATTCTATTTAATATTATTTATTTACTTACTTATATATGTTTATTATTATTTGTTATTAAATTATATTTAGAAAGTTAACATACTTTCTACAATATTGTCTCTTGTATTTAATTTTATTTCTTTATTTACTCATTGGAATTATATTTTATTTTTAATTATTTAAAATATCATACTAAATATTATTTAATTGATAATATAGATTATATAATTATTATTTTTAATTTGTAATTTTGGTATTAGTTTCAATATGACTTTATTGTTATTATTTATTTAACAACATTGTATTATCTAATTATTATTAAAATTCTATCTTAAAATGGGGATATGACAGTTTCCAAGTAGAATGTGGACTATCCTACTATTATCTACAAATAAAATATCTTCCTTTTGAGAGTCCATAATGTCATTGGCATTAACAAGCCATCATAGTCCTAATAAGACTCTAAGAGTATTGAAACGCTCCATTTCAACCATGCCAAAGTTTATAATTAGATTAATGTCTTTAATGTTTATTTTAGTGTTTCCCATGTCAGAGTCAATGAACAAACTTATGTTCATGGGTATCTTTACAAGTCTAGGTCTTCCAAGATTTTCCTATGTGTCTGTCTGACTAATATTTAGATCTACCCTATGGTCTACAATGACTTATTTCACCCTAATAACATTTAAATGTACATTGATGAGTATCAAGGTCATTCTCTCAATTATAGTCTTTGAACAATTAATTAGTTGCACTTTTGTTTGCTCCAATACTATGACAATGGTTTCAATATTACAACCAAGTCTCTTTTTCAAGGAGGCTCAATACTTCAAATTCTTTACCCGCTCAATAAAATATCCTACCTATTCTTTTCATTATTCAATGATATTCCTTTTAGTTGTGTAAACATCAAGTTGTCTTCCATTTCTCATTTGAATGCCTTGATTCATATTTGGGTATTGTAATACATTTAATAACCTTCCTTTTGGCATTGGTGGCACTCAATTTGGTTTTATTTGAAGAAATTTATCATTTAGTTTTTATAAAATAAGTTCAAAACACTACTAGAGTAACTAGTGGCTTAATGAAATGTAAAAATATTTATTTTTCATGTACAATTAACCCTCAAATGGAGGGAGGTGAATTGTGTTTACCCTTTTCTTGATGTCCAATAAATTGTATAGATCTATTTTGCAAGAAGCTTGACTTTTTGAGTGAGAAGAATAGTAATTTGTTGTCTCATAAGGGTATGACTATATCATAAATATAGTCCTATTGAGAGTGCCATGTATCTAAAACTAACCATTGGATTTGGCAAAAATTTGGGTATGTTTTCCCTATTCCTATTTCATTGAGTTTCACGTAAGCAATTGAAAGAATAATTTATTTTTAAAAGGATATTAATCTCTATGTGCGAGTCTATCAAAGAAGCCAGTATGGTAAATGATTGTCCTAGATAATAGTGAGTTGATCTCAAGACTACGCTAATGATGGTTATTTTTTTATCAAAGTATAGGTAACAAGTTTTTTATAGGGTTGTGATAATATTTTCTAATTTTGCGAAAGGGTTTGGGTACCCTTGAAAGATAATATTTAAATTCAAAGTGAAGTAGGTTGTATAACTATGGTACAAAGTTGTGTTGAGGAAAATCATAAATTTAATTATTGTGTTAAGTAAATGAGTGTCTATAAGTGTTTCCAAAGGTTTGTGAGGATGCTAGGAGTGCCAAAGGAGTCTCTAATTTGATCAAAGAGTAAAAGGATTGGATTTCTATGGTTATAAAGGTTATGGGAGCATAGTCTTGTCATGGAGGAATTTGTGATCAGTCAAGTGAAGGGTTATGTTCTTATGGATCAATGATATTTTGTGAAAACAATAGGCATGTGTGGACTTGATTAGGGTCTTAAAAGATGTAAGTAATGTTTTAAGGGAAGGAGTTGATAAATTTGAAAAGGGAAGATAACTTATTGTCGAGTTAGGATAGAAAGTCCTTGTAGGGATTTGAATGGTGGATGCTCTGTATCATACTCCAAATTGACATACATTATCAAACCAATTATCATCGTTAGCATACTTATCACTACCCTTAAAGGCATTAGTACTTCTGGATTAGAAGCAATATTGATTCCCAATAGAGGTAATAATCTCAATGGTCATTCGTGTGCCACATCAAACTTTGGTATCTATACATCAACATTCACAATTGCAGACATACCCAAGATCACTATATTAGGCATATAAAACGCAAAGCTTGTGCAAAATATTATTGTCTTAGAATTGAAAATTTCTTCTATGTAAAAATACCAACACGAGAGGCTCCTTCCTACCTTTATCCCTATCTATGATGTTCATATTGTTATGTTAATTGATGTTAATATTTGATTGTTGCTCATGAGTTGTTTATCATTGTGTTTTTTGTGTCAGTTTTATGTTTGGAACATTCATCTCTCCTATATGATTCAAATGAGAATGCATGTTCAATGGCTTCATTAGTATCCTGACCAAAAACTAGAATCTTGATTAAAGCTTTCAAAATTCTAGTATTTTATTGAGTTTGGACCTTATATTCAAGGGCTCTAAAAAGCCCACTGGTGAACTTGACAGGACCACACATACCACCTCTAAAAGATTTTTTTTTAAAAATTAATATGAAACCCATCATTTATTTCCTTTTTATACATAAATAATAATTTAATTTTATATTACATGATTTTTTTACTTTAATGCAAGTTACTAACTAATTATGTGTCCTCGCAGGTTCCTTAAAGTTTATACTTAAGAAAAATTATATAATCTATTAATATCTATACAAAATTTCTTCATTCGACACACCAAGGTAAATGTTCACAATTCATCATTTCCATTGAAAACATGAATCAATTATGTATCATCATTAATTAACTCATTAAACCCAAAGCATTTATTCATAACTAACTAATGATTACACTCAATCAACTACTAATCTATTGGTCATGTCAGTTACATTTAATCATCAGAGTGGGAGATAAAAATTTATTTCCTCCTAAACATTCATTAAGATCTTGTAACATCAAATTACAATTGCTCCTAAGTTTGTTTCCTTTTTAAAAATAAAAATAAGGAGATAACTTAAAGCTTATACACCCCCCACCTTCTTTGGGGCATTTGGAAGGAGAAAAACAATTTTATTTACAAAGATGTGGCCCTTCCTCTTGATATAGAATATGAGAAGATTCGTTGAGCAGTCTATGAAAATATCCAAATTTAGGGAGATCCTCTTCCTCTGTATAGCTTGTATGATCAATGCATTAGCGACATTAGAATCTTAGATCTCCTACTTCCATTAGCATTGTTCAAAATGCTAGAGAAGGTTGTACTTGGAGCTATTCTCCTTTTGATTGGGTCAAAATCAACTTTGATGGGGCGGCTAAAGTTAACCCTAGGTTGGTTCAATGGGGGAGTGTGATCAAAGATGATAAAGGTTTGTGTGTGGAAGTAGTGGCAGTCCCTATGGGAATCCAAACCAACCACCTTATCAAGGCCATGGGAGTCTACCAAGTTTTAATCCTTGCTAAATAGCTAAATTATCTAAGGGTTTAGATAGAGGGTGACACAATAAATATCATAATGTCCATTTGAGATCTAAGAAAGGCTTCATGGACTATCAAAAACATAATTCTATCCTCAGTTAACATTATAAATTCAATTAATAGTTGTATCATATCTCATGTCTTTCAAGAGGTAAATACCATGACTGACTAGCTTGCGAACATTGGTATCAATGTTGAGCCACTACTCATGTGGCAAGGTGAAGTGCCTTTTAAAAATGATGTGAATCTCATATTGAACTATGATCATCTCACCGAAAAGTGGGACAGATCTTCACTAATTCCAATGGATGCACACACTTAGAAGGTGATTTGTGACAATTGTCTGATTGACATGTTGGCTCTTAATGATGACAAGGCTTCACACATTTTATGGGTGCAAGAAGACTTTACTTGGATTATGAAGGTTAGTCTCTAGGACATAATTTCTTTACATATCTTGTAGAGAGTTAGTTTCAAGGTGGTTTTGCAAAGAGCCAAGAAGGGTAAGATAGGTGGTGATAGGAATTGGATGGAGTCACTTGCCTCTAATGAGTGGAAGTAAAACCCTATGGCCTGACATCTCCTTAGCAGGGGAAAGGTCATTGATTTCATGCAGACTCCATGGGAGAAACCTTGTGACATCACAAAGTTGTTTAAGAAAGAATCGAGTGGTGGTAAAATCACCATTTATTGTAGGGTAGTAAAAGTGAATGAAAGGTTAGAATTTCTATAGGGGCAAGAATCTTACTAGCTCAATTGTTAGAAAATTCCCTAAAGAGGATGAAGAGAAGTCAAAATTATTCAAAATTAACAAAAACTATTGTGTGTCAAGGGTTATCAAGATGGATGTGGAGGTAAGTTCCCATGGAAATTACACAATACTTCACCCTCGATGATAGGTTTACAAGAGTTTTTAGTTACCATTTTCTTCTTCTTTTCATTTTTCATCATGATGAGAATATTTCTTTTGATCTTCTTTATAGTATAAATGCAACTATTGAGGATTTTAGTGCTAATCTTGTGGAAATCCTTCTCTTGATGAGGGTCTTGTGCTTTTAATTTACAAATATTATGTTACTATTGTTAAACATCATGTTCATGGAAACATTGATTCCAAGGAAGAGATGCATGAAGTGGGTGAAGGTGAAGACAAGTGATGGGACATTGATGTTGATGAGAACCTTGAGTTGTCTAATCCTATGAAAAAACCAAAGAATGTGGGAGATGAAAAAGGTAAATCCCTCGCCCCTATGTCCTCATCGAATACCAAGAAGAAAGGTAAGCCCCAAACTAGAGATAGAAAGAAGAAAAACGTAGATGTGGAGGATTTTTCTATTGATGGGAAGGATGAAGAGGACAATTAGGATACTAGGATCTCTTTGTGTTTGATAGCTAGTTTTTTGTTGTGCTCTAGTGTTGTGCTAGTTTTCTCTCGTTTTGTGCCAACTTTCCTCTTTGGTGACTTCAGGTCATAGTGTTATTTTTGCTATAATTCAATGCCTATCATAATGTAATATTGATGTAAAGGGTTTGAAGCCTCTTTAAAACCTATTTTTACCTATGTTGAGGGCTTAATGAAATATCTTATTTAGAGTGTTTTGATGCCCTTCAATACATGTATTTTACAAGATTCTGAGTCCCTTCGAAAACCTATTTTTCAATTAATCATAAACATTCTTGAATTACAACATAGTCTTTTCCCTTTCTTTCACCTAGACCCTCCCCTTTTACATTGCTTTGAATTTAAATTGCATCATTATCCATATATTACATTAATGTGTCATATACATCAGACTCCCTTCTTAATATACATTTACATGAATAAATATACATAATTATATATCGAAATGAGGTATAGTACAATATGAAATCTTCAAACTGCAAATCTGAAAAGGATCCAATGCAAAATTCATCTATATAACCACGAATAGTACCTTGATAAATAAGAGATTAACCATCCAGCCACATGAAACCCATAGGATCACTCCCCTAAGCAAAGAGATAGACACAAAATACTACACAAGAAGAAATGGTGAAGGACATACTCAAGGTTGCAAAACCTTCCTAAATATAAAGCATGAAATTCAAATAGATAGAAAGTCAAACTAGGCTACGAAAGCCAAAAGCAATAAAAGTGTAAAGACTTTATGGTAATGTTAGGTGATTTCATGACATAGCCCTCACCTCTTGGGTTATCCTAGCTAGCCACTCCAAGCCTTCATCCCCAAGTAGGCATATGCAGAACCAAAAGCCTTTCATGAGGAAAAGGTTATTTGATTGTCTCATCTCACATATGCACCTTCTCCAACCTCATCCCTAACATTTACAAGCACTGACAGCATGGATGAGACATCTCTTAATCATAATTAATGTGTATCCCCCCTTTCCTGGTTAATATGTTAAGATTGTCACTCAATTAAGATAGCTCACTAATGAGTTATTCTACGTCCTAGCCACTTTAGGGCCCCAACCCCCATTGATAGCCACTCACACAATGTACCTGAGTTCCTTACCTACAAAATAAAACATAATCAATGCATATAAGAATCACAACATTTCATGACAATTTTCATAAGAACATCATAGGAATATATTTTCAATTTTATGTGATGATTGTTTGCCTCTAATCCACCAAACAACCCTAAATTCCTTACAAGCATTCATATAGATTCAAAATGTATCAAACATGATTAAAATTCATCTATCAAGGTAGATCATAGTCATTAGAAATAGACCCTAAATGCCTCTAGTGTCTATTCAAAACCCTAAGGCACCAAATTGAACTAGATTTTGACTTTCTATGGAAATTGTGCACATATAGACTAGTGCTACACACTTGTAGACTAATGTTGCACACTTGTTTAGGAAATCAACACATTTGTACAATGAATCAATGCACTTATATAGCGAAACAGTGCACTGACATAGTGCATTCAATGCATTTACATGATGCATTCCATGTATTTCGGTAGTGCATTCCACGCATTTAGAAAAAGCATTTGACACACTTATGTCAATTAAACAACACATTTTTATAGGGAATCAACACACTTGTGACGAACATTCAACACACTTCTAGGAAATATTCAATGCACTTGACTAGTAAAGTTTGAAAGGGGAAAAAATGAAAGTCTAGATCGATCTCACAACTAAATTTGTGCCATCTTTGGAATTGAACTCTAAGGAAGACTCAGATGTGATTTCCTCAAAACCCTTCCAGAAGCCTCATTAGATGAAGTGTAGATGTCAAATTAGACTTGAAATTTAACCTAGAAAAAACATTGATCCTTAAGAAGGAATAAAGAAATACACCAATCATTTCAAACTCATATAATTTCAATTCCAAAAGGCATCTAATTCATCACAAGAATAGCACACTCACATAAAAGACAGAATTATTAAAAAACATACTTCCAATTAATCCTAAATATATGATTGCAATTATATACATAAAATATATTTAGGTATATGTAGATGCGAGCACACCATGTGTGTGTGTGTATATATATATATATATATATTTCTTCATTCCACCTATGCATGTATTTTAGTTGAGTTGCATATTTCTAAAAGTTTTTTTGTTGAGATCTAAATTTATTCTTCTAAGGGCAATTGGGTTCAATATTTGGACTATGAAGGGAATGCCTTCAAATATAGAAGATGTTTTAAAACTAGTCATGTGGATGAGCATTATGGGTCAATGAAGAAGGGTTCATCAACTTAATGGTCGAAAGGTGTGTCTAATCTATATTATGCAGTAGAGAAGAAATTTGGTGGTCATTTGAGCTTTTCTCAAGTGGTGACATGGTATATTGAGGTTTCAACTTTAGGCTGAATTGGTTTCTCATGGTGGGGAATATATATCCAAAGAATTAACATTATTGGTGGATGAGGAAATGTTTAGGCATTCATCATTCCACCTATGTTTGTATTTTAGTTGGGTTGGACATTTCTAAAAGTTTGTCTACTAAGATCTTGATTAGGTTTTCTAAAGGACAGTTGGGTTCAATCTTTTGACTTTGAAGGAATTCCCTTTACATGTAAAAGATATTTTTAAGATAGTCATGTGGTTGAGCATTGTGGGTCAGTAAAGAATATTTTTTCAGCTTCTTGGTGGATAGGTGCATATAATTTGTATTTTGTAGTTGAGAAGAAATATGGTGATCATTTGAGCTTCTCTTAAGTGGTGGCACAATATATTGTGGTTTCTCCTCAGGCTGAACTAGTTTCTCATGGTGGGGATGTTAGAATATATAGTCCACCAATATAACTGAGAGAGTGGGGCAGTGAATCAGTTATCCAACTAATATCACAATTATCAACCTTAAACAAACTTAACCATGTGAATAATATAATCAGAAACAATAAGAAGATACTCGTGCACAATAACACCAGATATGTATACTAGGGAAAACCTTGATTAGAGGAAAACACATGATGGGGATGGTACCCACAAGATGATGTACTAATATAAATATCATTGTTAAAGGATGGACCCTATGAGGAGTCTATAACAACATTCAGTACATATCAGTCCCTGTTAGGAGATTCCAACCCTGTTATGAGTTGTGGAAGGCAAATTGACCCACTATCCAAATAGCTTCAAGGGAAAGACCAATGATCCCACTGTCCAAATGATCTATGTATTATTCCTTGCAAAATAATAGAATTAACCTTTACTTCCTCTTTCTTTGTCATGTCAATTGGACCTCTACTTCTTTTATTCTTGATACCAGATCATAAACTTTGCATCTAATAATTCATTGGATTGTTTACTCACATTCACCCCAACACTCTTTCTTTTTCACACTTCCTTGATCACTTTGCATAATCAATCGCATTCCATACATTGCAAATAAAGAAAACATCTTTCCTTTATATCCTATCTTCAAAGTAATTCCTTGACTCGGCCTTGAGGCTTTAACAATTAATTATAGTAAGATAATTAATTAATTTGCAATTATAAAGCATTTTTGGCTCACAGTGTATATAAAACTTCACACATGCAACTTCAGGACTTGTGTACTTGCTAACGTCATCATCAAACTATCCTCAATCACTGATTGATTGTGCATCGCCAGATTATATCTCTGCTAGAAGATATAATAGGATCAACAAAAACTATTTTACATGCACTCTATCTCTACACTGCTCTCTGCAAATCACTTATAATTTATGTACATCTTTGACTTAAACTTTGCACATTTAATTTCACCATCAGGACACAAGGTACAACATGTCCTTAAACATCCTACACTTGTGCATCAAAACTTTGTTCATACAAGTACGATCTTTTTCTTCTATTTTTCCAATCTTTATAGGTTTACTACTATGTTGACATCAATGACAAACACAATCATGAATGCAACATGTCAATGCTCTCCAATGCTTAGGATACTCCCCCAAAGTAGTACCATCAGCATTCATGCTAACAATCTCCCCCTTTGGCATTGATGGCAACATAGATGAAAAACATCTAAGTTTCAAGAATACCAAACAATACTCTGTTGTTTTTATTCTCATCTTTTCAAATCCTCTTCATTAATCAAATCTGAAATCCTCTAGAACACTGCTCTATTCTACATCTTCTCTAGGATCGGCATCAGTTGTTCACACTAATCAACTTTGAGCTTCTCCCCCCTACATCAAAACTTTTCTTACATGAATCTTTCTAAATCTCCTTGACAGAGATATGAACAACTGTCTCTCCTCTATTCAACTAGAGGATGTTTCATGCACTCTTCACCCCCATTAACATTAATGACAAAGACCTCAATATGTCAATTGCTGCTCCAAATCTTTAATTAGCTCAAGTGTCCAAAGACATTGTTCAAGACCAATTACCAAGAGTTCTTAATGACTATGTTCAACACGAATACTCCCCCATATAGGAAACATCAGCATTTAGTCTAGTCAAACAATAGTTCTTTGTACCATTGGACTGATGCAATCTCTACATCATCTACTATGAAGCAGACATGGGCATAACCCCAAGCATACCTCTCAAGTACTCAAATATATCTTTTGGTAAGGGCTTCATAAAGATATTTGTAATCTGATCTTTAGTACTCACATACTCTAATTTGATCTCCTTTTCTACTACTTTATCTCCCAAAACATGATACTTAATAGATATATGCTTAGTCTTAGAATGCAATATAAGATTCTTAGACATACTCATTGTACTTGTGTTATCGCAGTATATGATAACAGGTCTTGAAAATTCTATCTTGATGTATTTCAAAATTTGCTTCATCCAAATCACTTGATTATAATTATTTTTTGGTACTACATACTCTATCTTAGTTGTACTCTACGAGATACAATCTTGTTTCTTTCTTAGCCAAGAAACCAATCTTCCTCCAAGAAAGAATGCTCCATCACTAGTTCTCTTTATGTCATCCATAATGCCTGCCCAATCTGCATCAGTATAAGCACATAGAGTGAAATCACTTGATCTGTCATACTATATTCCATAATCAAATGTTCCCTTCAAATATATGAATATCCTTTTTACTGCTACATAATGATACTCCTTAGGATCATGTTAAAATATAGCTACAATCACAACTACATTTTCTATATCTTGCCTAGTGTGAGTCAGATATTGCAAACCTCCAATTATGGATCTATACTTCTGCTCAATTGTAGGTATCTTGTCTTTGCTAGATAAATTGTGACCATTATGATGTAGTACAAGGTAGGAGAATCTCCAATGGAGATGTCCTGACCCCCAGCAAATAACCACACAATGGAATATAAACAAAAACACGAGATCTGATACCAATTTGCAACTCTTTATTCATAAAAACAACTTATTACAATCAATGTGTCAGGTTGTAAGGCCTTCCCGGTTATGGCCAAATACAAAGAAATTACAATAGTTCTCCAAGATCCCTCAAAATCCAACTCAAATCCTAGCTATCCCAGATCTATAACACAACAACAATCTAGTAGAAACCTCCAAGATCTCAACTTGTGCTTGCAAGCCACCAGGCAACCTCCTTGTTTCTAAATCGCAACCTCTAGCTCTTCTCCAAATTCATTATCTCAGATACTCCTCTATTGATGATATCGAATCCTCCAAATCATGATCCAAAATAATCCCATAATCATCCACACTAATTATTTCTACATCAACACAAGCTCCTTATATAGCCAACTAAGCCACAAGTCGACTAGTCTAGCACTTAATTACAATATAGGTCCACCTTGGAAGAGTAAAACAAAACTATAAAAAAAACATGAAAAAAAATAAATGACAAGTTATATTTAGGTCCATACATGACCCAATAACATCTCCCTATCTTAACAAGATACCATTTCCTCGTACAAAATTGTGCAAGATGAAAACTGCACACATTTCTGCGAAAACTACCCAAAAATTGATACCCGAGGAAAACAACGATATCTCCTCACTTTGGTTAAATAAAGACTTTTTATCTTAATTGAAGGTATTAATTTAGGTCCTCTACAACACCTTAAGTTTGCAAAGGCTGATTCATTAAGGATAACTTTTCATTCATCACGAAAGTCACACACAGAAACTTGACGTGAAAATTGACAAAAAATTGATGTGTTAGGAAAATGGACATATCTCCCAACTCCTAATGAATTAGGACTTGAAACTTTGATAAAAGGTAGTACTCTAGGCTCTATTTGGTCCTTGAAATTTGAATCCTCTCATCCATTAAAGATAATTAGTTACACCCCCCACAAGTAGCCTATGGAAACTAGAAAATACAGTTCCATCCATGAGGTAAAATAGCTCTAACTTCAACATGATCTATCCAATCCCAATGTGCTCCTAAGATAAGGTTCCCCAATATGCCTTGAACCAATCCTCAAATACAAAAATAATAACTCCATGAATCCAATAATAAATCCCCTTCATACAGGATTGTTGACTTCCCTAGGATGTTCCTACATTAGACACCCTAGGTGAGAAGAAAAGATGTTCTTAATACCTGGAAGAACATCTTTCAGGGTTCAACACATAAACCCCAAACTAGTTCTTCACATACATGTCCTCCACCTCATCAACTTGTACACTCTTTCCTTTATTCTTCTTCTGCAACTTCTTTTTTGCAACTATCATTTTTACATCTGTGTTTGGTGTACAACAGGTTTTCTTTCCATGATGATCTCTAACCCTTTCAAAATCCTTCAACTCAACTCAGCTACCAATACTCAAGTTCCTATTAAATTCTCCATTCTGCAAAGCAATCAGTGAATGCTTCATGCCACCCTTCTCAACCATAAACACATTCTTGACACAATCATGCAAAGCTCTACAATCATATTGCCAAGGTCTACCAAGTAATATGTGACAACTATCCATGTCCATAATATCACACAACACTTGATCCTTATAATGCCCAATCTGGAAATCAACAAGACATTTCTCCCTCACTTCCAAAGCATGTTCATCTTGTAACTAGCCAATCTTATAAGGACAAAGATGTCTTACTCTCTTCAAACCAAGTTTCTGAACCATCTCTTCAGCAACCAGGTTATCAGTACTACCACCATCTACAATAACATTACAAACCTTACCACCAAAGTTACAAGGAGTCCTGAAAAGTTCCTTCTTTGACAAGGTTTCATTGTTCTTTTTCCAATTTACACTCTTGGAATTAGCAAGTTATCCCCATCCTTCTCAGATTCATTTACAGAAACTTCAGTTTCTTGTACCACAACAATTCTTTAGTCACCAACCTTAGGACATTCATAAGCTCTATGTCCTTCTTCATGAAATTTGTAGCAAGTACCCTTAAATGCACCTTTGTCTAATCTCTTCCTTTGTTCAACAAGTTTTGGTTTATATGCAACAATTTGTTTGGTCTTCACCAAGTGATCTTGCTTCTCTTTTCTTCAAGGATTACCTTGATGTTTCCTCTTCAGCTTCTCTTCTGCCCTCAAAGCATACTGATAACCATCCTCAACTGAAAAAATATTCAGCATACCAACCTCATTCTGAATATTAAATCTCAAACCATTAATATATCTAGCCATCTTCTCCTTAGACAATTCTCTATGTCTAGACTGAATAGTCAACTTGTAGAACTCCTCTGTATAATCTTTCATAGTCATATCCTTCTGCTTTAGATTCTAAAATTTCTTAAATAACTCAAGTTCATAATCAGTAGGAATGAACTTATTCTTCAACTTAGTCACCATCAATCTCCATCTAGTGATATTCAATTCACCTTCTTATTCTCGATCCTGTTGCAATTCTTTCCACCAAAGAGCAGCATGTCCTTTCAACTTAGTATGTGCCAACCTTACTCTGAGTGGTACTCAATATCCTCAAGCTCAAAGTAGTCTTCCAATTCACCAATCCAATCAATCAAGTCTTTAGGATTCAAAGTACCTAAGAAATTAGAAACTTCCATCTTATGCTTCAACTTCAATTGAGATCCAGGCTTGGCAAACTGACCAACCCTAATTTCAATAGGTTGCTCCACATGATTAGTTATGTCCTCACCACTCAATCCAACAACTTCAAAGTCTTTAGCAACTTCCTCATAACTACCTTCAATACCCACATCCCTAGGTACGCCACCTAAAGCACTCACGATTTCAGCAATCATATCACTCTCCATCAATGTCATCTGAGATCTGAAACTAACCTTAACCTCCTCCATTTCAGATGTAAAATATGCTTTAACCTTCTCTAATATATTTTCTTCTATAACATCACTAAGATCATCAATCGTCCTATGGTCCAATCTTCTCGGAGGCATCTTCCAAGATATTCGCAAACCCTTTGCAATAATCAACCAAATCTTACCTTTGCTCTAATAATATTCAGCCAACCAGATCAATCCTCGCTCTAATAATATTCATCCAACCAGATCCAACCTCGCTCTGATACCACCTAATGTAGTACAAGATAGGAGAATCCCCAATGGAGATATTCTAACCTCCAAAAAATAGCCACACAATGAAATATTAACAAAAACACAAGATCTAATATCAATTAGCAACTCTTTATTCATAAAAACAACTAATTATAGTCAATGTGTCAAGTTGTAAGGCCTTCCCCATTATGGAAAAAGGAAAAGAAATTACAATAGTTCTCCAAGATCCAACTCAAGTCCTAGCTATCCCAAATTTGTAACACAATAGAAATCTGGTAGAAACCTCCAAGATCTCAACTTGTGCTCGCTAGCCACCAAGCAACCTCCTTGTTTCTAAACCACAGCCACTAGCTTTACTCCAAATTTGCTATCTCGGATACTCTTCTACTGATGATATTGAATCCTCCAAATCATGATCCACAATAATTTCATAATCATCCACACTAATTATTTCTACATTGACACAAGCTCCTTATATAGCCAACTAAGCCACATGTCGGCTAGTTTAGCATTTAATTACAATATAGGTCCACCTTGGAAGAGTAAACCAAAACTATAACAAACATGAACCAAACTAAACGAAAACTTATATTTAGGTTCAAACATGACCCAATAAAATGTCCCTATCTTAACAAGATCCCATTTCCTCATACGAAATTGCGTAAGATGAAAACTCTACATGTATCTGCAAAACCTGCCCGAAAATTGATACTTGAGGAAAATAGTGATATCTTGTCACTCCAATTGAATCAAGACTTGTGCTCTTAAATGAAGGTATTAATTTAGGTCCTTTGCAACCCCTTAAGTGTGTAAAGTCTGATTCATTAAGAATAACTATGCATTCATCACAAAATTCACACGCAGAAACCTTATGCAAAAATTGGAAAAAAATTGATACGTTAGGAAAATGGCCATATCTCCCAACTCCTAATGAATTAGGACATGATTCTTTGACAGAAGGTAGTACTCTAGGCCCTCTTCAATCCTTGAAATGTGCAACCTCTCGTTTATTAAGGATAAATAGTTACACCCTTTGTAAGTAGCCTACGAAAACTAGAAAACACATCTCCATCTGCGGGGTAAAATAGCTATAACTTCAATATGATCTATCCAATCTCAATGTGCTCCTAAGATAAGGTTCCCCAATATGCCTTGAACCAATCCTCAAATATACAAATAATAACTCCATGAATCCAATCATAAATCACCTCCATACAAGATTGTTGACTTCCCTAGGATGCTCTACATCAAGCTATCGTTGGTCTACCAACAGGCTTACAACTTTCCAAGCCAAATCTCTTCAACAAGTCTTTCAAATACTTAGCTTGTGAAATAAAAATACCATCATTTTTTTGTACAATCTACAAAACTAGGAAAAACTTTATTTCTCCTATCATACTCATCTCAAACTCATTCTTCATTTCTTCAGCAAACTTATCACTTGTTTCATCATTACCTCCAAATATTATGTCATCAACAAATATTACTATTATCAACAAACCATTCTCTATTTCTTTCAAATAAAAGTTATTGTCTATCGTAATTAATAAAATCCAAGCTTTGTCAAATAGTTGTCCAACCTTGCATACCAAGTTCTAGGTGCTTGCTTTAGACCATATAGAGATTTCATCAATTTGCATACCATATATTTTTCTTCTATCAGAGGGAATCCTTCAAGTTGCTCAATGTATACCTCTTCTTCAAGTTCTTCATTCATGAAGGTTGATTTTACATCCATCTGATACACTTTAAATTTTTTGTTTGTCGAATATGCCAAGAACATTCTTACTACTTCCATCTTGGCTACAAGGGCATATGTTTCCTCATAGTTGATTCTTCTTGCTGTGAATATCCTTTGCACCCAAGTCGGGCCTTGTTCCTTAAAACTTCACCTTGTTCATTTATCTTGGTTCTGAATACCCATTTGGTTCCAATAACATTCTTGTCATTAGGTCTAGAAACT
Organism: Cupressus sempervirens; assembly: GCA_028749045.1. NCBI lineage: Eukaryota > Viridiplantae > Streptophyta > Pinopsida > Cupressales > Cupressaceae > Cupressus > Cupressus sempervirens. Next base: position 617,158,546 of record CM053785.1, on the reverse strand, counting down.
AATTCCCATGTTTCATTCTTTACAATTTGATCTAATTCTTCCTCCATTGTTTGAATCCAATGATCATCTTTACAGGCTCCATTTGCACTTTTAGGCTCAGCCTGAGAAATTAAACATATTTCTCCAATAACTTTGTTTCATATCATCACTCCTATGTCTTACTTCCAATTATCTGCTCTAGAGGGTGATTCTTTATCATATTCCTCTTAGAGGTAGGAGTTGCGAACTCAACTATTATCTCTTCTCTTCATTCGGATCTTTCTCCTCTTTGCTCAAAAATTTGCACATCATTCTACAAATCATTGTTAGTCTCAAAGAAAACTTCTACATTATATCTAACAATTCCAATATTATCCTCTTCTTCATCAAAATTGTAATCCATCATCTTTTGCTTAACTCCAAACCTTTCATCAACTTTTACATTTGTGCATTCAACTATAGTCTCAGTGCTATGGTTAAAACATATGTAAGCTTTACTTTTCAATAAATAACCTAGAAACATACCTTCATCACTTCTTGGATCAAACTTGCCAATATCATCATCTCTCTTTATATAACATTTGCTCCCAAAGATTTTGAAATACATAACTGATGGTGAATGACCAAACCATAATTCATAAAGAGTCTTATCCATACCTTTTTTAATATGTACTTGTTCATAGTATAAATTGTTGTATTGACCACTTCTCTCCAAAATGTCTTTGATACATCATTTTCAAACATCAATGTTCTTGTTGCCTCTACTACTGATATGCTTCTTCTTTCAGCAATCTCATTCTGCTTAGGTGTCTTAGGTGAAGACAATTGTCTTTTGATTCCGTTCTCTTCATAAAACATGTTAAACTCTCTAGAGGTAAATTATCTTCCTCTATCAGATCTCAAACATTTTATCTTAGCATCGGATTCATTCTCAACTCTATTCTTAAAAATCTTAAACTTCTCAAATGCTTCAGATTTTATTTTAAGGAATACTACCCACATCATTCTAGTAAAATCATCAATGAAAATCATTAAATACCTTTCTCCATAGAATCCTCATGTCCTTAAGGGAGCACTCAAGTCTATGTGAACAATCCCGAGATTCTCTATAGTACTGAACTTATAGTTGGGAAAAGATACCTTCTTTTGCTTAGCCAAGATACATTCTTTGCAAATAACATTAATAGGCTTTATTATTTTAGGCAGATCTCTAACTGCAAATGTGCTACTAACCTTCACAATGTTATCAAAATTTATATGACAAAACTTCTTATGTCATAGCCAACTGTTATCCACTTTAGCAAACAAACATGTTATTTTAGTAGGATTCAAGTGAAATGCATTACCTCTTGACCTTGTTCCAGTTCCAAATAGTTTACCATCTTTGTCTTTGATAATGCAAGTCTTCTCTATGAATTGCACCAGATAACCTTTGTCTACCAACTGTCCAACACTCAACAAGTTATGCTTTAACCCATCAAAAAAGTAAACATCATCAGTGTTAGTCTTTCCATCAAGAGTAATAGATCCTATCCATGTGATATGACAGGTTGCATTGTTACCAACTCTAACAATACCTCCATCATGATTCCTGAATTTAACAAACTTATTCATATCACTAGCCATGTGATGTGAATATCCATTGTCTATTATCCAATCAAACTTCTTTTTAACTAGGGAAACTATATCTTTTTACTCTCTAATTTCATTGTCAAGATCATCTTCCTTAATAACTATGTATTCTAGCTTATCATCACTTTCACTCTAAACTTGTTCATTTGATTCCTCATCTTCATTTGTATACAAACAATTTCTAGGGGTTCTAGGCTTAAAATTTCCCTTATACTTTTTCTCTTTTAGGACATTTAGATGCATAATGAAAAAATTCATTACAACTCCATCATTTAAAGATATTCTTACCGACTTGTTCTCTTCTTACAAAAAGGGCAACTCCTTCAATCTTTCCATCTTCATCAAATCTAGTTCTACTTCTCTAGAAAAATCTCCATGTGTACTCACACTTCTAGACAAATTAGGTCGAGCACTTAAGGTGTTGAATGATGTTTCAACTCTAGTCAATTCTCCAGACTATCTCAAACTTGCTTCTGTTGATTCCAATCTTCCAAGCAAGATTTCTCTGGTAAACTTCTCAGTGTAGGGTATCATAAGTTCAATCATCTAGGTTGCTTGCTTGAATGGTGGTGTCAAGGTTTTCAAGATCTTCCACACTACCTCATCTTCTTCATTAGATACTGATGGAGCCAAAATTCTTGAGTCTCCATTCTAATTTTATGGCATAGGATCAAGCTTTAAGTTTTTGCGACTTTAACTTCTATTATTTCCAAATTTGGTCTACCTAATTAATGCCTCATTTTAGTCATATTTTCTCTTTTAATTACCTAATCAGGTTGCTAATATTATATGTGTGTAGTTTCTCCTTGTTCTTAACTACGTGTGGCATTTATATATTTAGATAGTCGTTGAAAAGTATCAGATTAATGTTATGAGATTACATGTTTGTGAGAGAAACAAAAATCTTATTACTTATGAGGCTTATTTGGTACCAAACATCATTGCAAGGTTCAGATAAGGAGTATGTTCATAAGAACAGAACCAATAGTTCCACCATTGAGACCTACACAGTAAATGATAGCAATGTGCATTTAAGAACAATGATTTATCATTGAAGACTTATTATTTAAACAGTAGTGTCAAAATACATAAATAACAAGTGCAGATATATTGTTGTATGAAAGACAAAGTGAATGTGCCATTGAATATGCAAGATGTAGTGCCTGCCCCTAGTTTACATTTTCGAGCTACATTTCTGATATCATTGCCAAACTCTTTTAGGCCAATTTATGTTTGATGATTAGTATTATTATTTTAGAGATTATCAAATGATGTTTACACTCAGTTTATTATATGATGAGATTACTTGGTACTCTATATTTCATGCATGTATGATGATTATTCAATGGTTTCAGATATCGATGATGATTAGTTAGATGGTTTATTATTCCATGTGCTTCTTATGGATACTTACCCCATACTGCATGTGTATGGTGTGCGTGTTGTTTTATTTATGTATGGTGTTTCTGATATGGTTAAGGAAGGGAGTTGTAGTCACCTGCTAGTTGGGATCTACACGATGCACCACTTCCTACCATTGTCTGTTTAGCTTAGAATATTGTGTTTGTACATTTGTGGATTTTATGCAGGTTGCAGGTACTGGGTATCGACTTCCCTGAATTGTCAGGATGAACGTACCCTATCGCACTGTCTCAATGGTAAGAGAGGGGAGATAAACTCTTAAGTCCAAATCCTAAACCCTTTAGCCAATTGTCCTAATTGATAATTAGGACAAGTATCTGAGTTAAGTACCCTCCGGATGCATCAAATGATGTAATTTCGTGATTATAACCCTTTTGTTTGATATGGTATGTATTTTTCTATGATGGGTTTTCGTATGTTGCTTTATGAGTCCTTGGTGTATTTTCTATTAATTAAGTCTAATTAAAAAGATTAATTAATGATTTAATTTAATAGAGAATTATTATGATATCTTTATATTTAATTAATTAATTAATTAATTAAAAGAATTAAATTTGGAGATTAAAATTCAAAGATAAATTTAGAACAGGATAATATTTATTTAATTTAATAATAATATATTTGGAGTTCATTTTTAAATAAATGCTAAATATTATTGTTATTTAAATTAATTAAATATGTTATCAATTAAGTTCTAAAATAAATTAAAAGATTAAATTATAGAAATTAATAATGTTATTTTAATTTCTTAAAAGTGCACATAAGATTAAAGTAATAAATTAATTAAGAATAGAAGTCAAGTGCAATATTAAATAAAGTTATTTAATAATTCAACTTAATGTGCATGAAAGTTGAATGCAAAAGAATAAGAAAAGATAATAAAAGTTAATTTGGAGTTAACTGAGTTGTGCAAAGAGTCTTCTCGGGTAAACGCACAATTAGTGCCCCGATTTGAGAAGAAATTTGCTTATCACAACTTTGGGGGTTCATTTTTGAGAGATACGAAGTTGGACGGAAATTTTTGGGGGAGACAATTTTTGGAAGCGAATATCAGAAAGTTGAAACCAAGAAAGTTTTCCAGAGGAAGGTTATTGAGAGGAGCGAATTCTTTTACAGTTCCTGGAGATTGCATAATAGCATCAGGATCAGGTAGGGTCTTGTGTTTTCGATTATCGATTTATCACGCAATTATCCTTTCCTGTCTTCTTCGTGTCTAGGGTTTGTAAATTTGAAATTCTCTGTGAGGAATACTTAAACATTACGATATTGGTATTTATCAGATACTTGTTTATAAACTTCTGTATACATGAGATTTAAATGGGAAGGGTTGAATCTAATACCGAGATTCTAGATTAAACGTTTGGATGATTGACTATATTTTCTATATCAAGATAGAGAAGGAAACAATCTTTCAATGCATTATTTATATATATATATATATATATATATATATATATTAAAAGAAATTATTTTAATATATATATAGTTAAAAATATATATATATATATATTGATAAATACAAATTATACTCCATTTATATTAAAAAAAAAATGATTTATATAAAGTTTGTGGGGGGGGAGGGAATTACCCCGTGCCCACCCCCCACAGTCGGCATAGCCGACAGGACCTGCGTCACAGGTACTGCGACAACAGGTACAATGTACCTGCTGCCGTAGGCCCTACGTCCGCAGGACTGCGGCAGGCCATCGGCTTATATAAGCCAACGGTTATATTAAATAAAGTTTTATTTTATTTTATTTATTTTTATAAAAAAACGTAGTTTGTTAATTCGTTTTTCTTTTAATATATTATTTACAAAACGATTTTATTATTAATTAAAATTTTTAATTAATAAAATTATAATATATTTTATTTAATAAAATTTTTATTTTTATTAATACTTAATAAATAAATATTAAATGTATTTCACATAATTGATAAATATTAATTTATTGATAATATTGGTTAAATATTAATAAATTAACAATTAATGGATAGATTAAAATAAGTAATTAGATCAAATGATTATTGATTAATTTAATTAAAATTAGTTTAATTAAAGTTAATTAATAATGAATATTATCTGATTAAATAGTAGATTTGGAAGATTGACTTAATGGAAGTTATTATAGAAATGGGTTAATTGTAAAGGGGGTAGATATGAAAACTTTGTTACTTGAAATTCGACATTAAACTAAAACATAAACCTTACCTTAACTCAAATAATATACTTTCAGATCCAATCTCTGAGACTTTGATGTTGTCTTTGTACTTTGAATGTTTTGGGGTTGGTTTAGCGTTGACCAGTTTAGGTTGTTACCAGAGGCTCGAGGGTTGTGAATGTGATGTCATGATGAATTGGTCTCGATCTTTCTTAACCCGACCATGGTAATGTGATAAAGTGCTCTATGACATGATTGTGTTTACTGTTTGTTATTGCTTTCCAGTTTCCTTGTGTGAAGCTGAGGTGTATGTATTTGAGAATACCTAACTTAACCATTTTTGAGTCTCGATCAGTTATATTTGATAACCATTTCTGAGTCTCGACCAGTTATACTTGTATTACTTTCTAGTTGCTCATTGGAGAACCATTGGATTTTGTGACTTATCATTGATGCCTTCAGTTGCTGATAGAGAACTATCGTGATTACATGATTACTATTTGATATTATCTGTTGCTCATGAAGAACTGATGTAATTTTGTGGATTGTCTTTTTATGATGTTTTTCAGTTGCTTGTATAGGACTGAGGTGGTTTTATTATGATTCTTTGATTTACGAGTTCATGAGCTAGGGTAGGTTATCTATGTGTAGAGTCGAGAAGTGGCTTGCAATGGGGGTCGGAGCCCTAAGAGGCTGCCTTGAGAAACCCATTGTAAGTCATTTTTAATAAGTGAAAACATTTACACTAAATGAGAGAAAATGAACCTAACAAAATAATTGTATGTTCTCTCCCATGCCTTGAGTGCTAGTACAGGCTAGGATGGGGTAGAGAGGACGCTTGATTACGACCTTGCATTCCATAGTAGGCCTCATCAGTACGAGAGGATACTAGTGGCCGCAGGATCAGTAGGGACTCGGGATTCCTAAGGGATTGCTCGGGTAACTTCTACATGACTTTTGCGATGACACTTTCCCGCTTGCATATTAGGTTTCCTACGTGTCTTGTGGTACCTCTGGGATTTAGATGTCGATCTTTTTAGGAACCCTTGAGTTAGCATACTTATAGGATTTCCTGGACTTAGAGAGTATTTATGATTATAGGTTTTGTTATCCTATTTGGGACTTGAGACTATCTCCTCAGCGCGGTGGGAGTGGACCATTTAGGTTCCACGCGGTCGGGTGGTAGTGCTTTTACTCTTACCATTGAGATCCGTTCCGTGGTCACCGTGGCTGGAGTTTTCGTGATTGGCATTTACCTTCACTATGTTCTTGGGTTATTATGATGGATGGTTAGATTTTATGATAGATGTTTTATCATTATGGATGTATTGATGTATCATGTATGGGAATAGTTTCATATATTTTTACTGTACTTTGTATCATGGATTTGAGGATGTTGTATCTTGATCTTTACATATGTATATTCTTTTAAGCCTTTCATACCCTGTGACTTGTACAGTGGATGATTGAGCATTCCGAATTAATTTGCCGAGAGGCATTCGGAATAAATGTATATTATGGACATGAGACTTTCTGATTATTCTTTCATATGTATGTGATAGTTGTTAGACTTAGATTTAATTAAATTTAAACGTGACTCAACGTCTTGGGATTTTTAAGAAATGTAACTTACAATTTATGTTTGTCGATGATTACATGTTATTGCTTCCGCTACTATGTGTTTGATGTGTATGTCATACTTTCTTACTTTAAAAAAAAAAAAAAAATGTTTAGCAAACTTAGTGAAACTTCAGATTAATTCTTTTGGATCTCTTGGCGGGGCGTTACATCTGGTATCAGAGTCCGAGTTTCTACATTGGGAGCTCTGGGTATATTGGAATGCCACTAGTGTTAACTAGTTGAATAAAAATGCAAACCTTAAACTGAAACTTGAAACTAGTTGAACTGAAACAATATGAAAACTATTAGTTACCTATTTTTTTTCATACTTCAACACTTAAGTCTTCAAAACTGAAATTATACTTAAACTGAGATTATAGGTAAACTGAAAATTGAAAATATCTTGTTTGCAAAACATGTGTCTTCTATCTATGTGTTTCAGTAGTATGTTTCATGGTTATTTTAGCATCTTGTGTCTTGGATATTATTGTAGGATGGTATCTGGGACGAGATCTTCCGTTAGGGGCCGTAGCCTTGGCCGTGGCAGAGGCCGTGGACGAGGCAGAGATGTTAGTGTTCATGAGTCTATCCACGAGAGCCCCATTCAGGAAGAGAATAGGGAAGAGCATGTCAGTGAACATTAGGAAGAGAACCACGAAGAGGGAAATGCCGACTCTGAGGAGGTTGATCTGAGGCAAATGATGCGAACCCTTATTGATCGCTTACCTCCTGTTCTTGAGTAGGATAGAGCACACCAGGTTGGACATGAGCATAGACATAGATCTAGGAGTCCTCAGAGGGATCGACATAGATCCATAGTATCTTCTCAGATGAAGGACCTTTAGAGGTCCAAGATCAAGCCCTTTAATGGGCAAGGTTCTAGGTATGTAGCTGAGCAGTGGCTTATTGCCCTTGACAGGATTTTTGCTATGCAGGACTTTGACAGTAATGTCAAAGCGAGGTTTGCCATTACCAATCTAGAGTTATTTGGGGCCACCTGGTGGACTATTGAGGAGAAGAAGTTGGGCATTAACATGGGTAGTGTCACTTGGGATATTTTCTTGGAGAGTTTTTATGAGTGATTCCTACCAGAGGAATGGAAGCAACATAGAGCAGATGAGTTCCATAACCTGAGACAGTTCACTATGACCGTTGTAGAGTATGAGCGCAAGTTCTATGAGCTCATGCCTTTTTCGGGATTCAGTGACAACCCAGCGCAGTTGGCACAACATTTCATTCGAGGCTTAAACAACCGTTTTATTGGGGGTGTTAAGGTATTTGAGCCTAAGACCCTCAAGGATGCGGTACATCGAGCTATCCTGGTAGAGCAGAGTGTCAACTTTGGGCAAGGGGGTTTTGTGGGAGCGCCTACTATAGCAGGATCTAAAGGCAACCACAATTTCGGTGGAATCAGGAAGCCTCCCTTCCCTAGGAGGAATCAGTATTCTCAGCAGCATTCTCAGCAGCAGCCTCAGCAGCACAAGGGATTTTACCCACAGGCACAGAGTGGTGGTGGTGGATCCAACTCTAGGATCAATCACAATGCTCAACGTAATAGACAGAATCAGCAATCTCGGCCTGCACAGAGCAACCAGTCTTTTGCTAGCAGGGGTAGCCACCAGCGGTCGAATGCACCACCTATAGGGAGAGGATCTGGTAGAGGCACGGGATGTTATTCGTGTGGACAGATTGGTCATATTGCAGCATACTGCCCAGAATGAGCATCTTAGTATTCAGGACCCAGGCCAGCAGCATCTGAGCCTACAGTCGGAAATGCAAGTGGATCTCATAGAGTATTTGCAGTGGTGGATCACCGTCAGGCAGACCATCAGGGGACAGTAGTTGAGACTACAGGAGCTATCTGAGGTACACCTCTCTCTGTATTATTTGATTCAGGTGCTACAGATTCTTTCATTTCTCCATCTCTAGTTGATAAGTGTAAGCTGGAGTCGGTTAAGCAAGATCATGGTTGGCAAGTGGAACTAGCCTCAAGCGCTAAAGTTTCCACAGATTTTGTAGTTCATAAGTGTGGACTTAGCATAGGAGGGTTTGAGACTTCAGTCGATTTTTGAGTTATTCCTCTTGGCTCCTACGATGTGGTCTTAGGTATGGATTGGCTTGGCTCTCATAGGGCTAGTATAGACTGCAGAAAGAAGACCATTATGTGTGAGGATGACCAAGGGAAGGATGTTGAGATTGTGGGGATACCGAGGCCTATATCCCTACGGATGATCTCTGCTATGCAACTAAAGCGAAGCTTTCGTAAGGGATGTCAGGTATTTGTCGTTATGGTAAATGAGCTTGATGAGGAAGACTCTACGAGGAAGACCCTAGATCACCCTATTTTACAGGAGTATGTTGATGTCTTTCCGAGTGAGATTCCAGGCATGCCTCCGAAGAGAGACATTGATTTTAGCATTGAGCTTACTCCAGGAGCGGAACCTATCTCTAGAGCTCCTTACCGTATGACCACTCAAGAGCTAAGTGAGTTGCGTTTGCAATTAGAGGAACTTTTGGCCAAGGGTAGTATTCGACCTAGTGTATCACCATGGGGAGCTCCAGTGCTCTTCGTGAAGAAGAAGGATGGTTCTTTGCGCCTTTGCATTGATTACAGACAGCTGAATAAGGTGACAATAAAGAACAGGTATCATTTACCAAGGATTGATGATTTATTTGATCAGATCAAGGGGGCTACAGTGTTCTCTAAGATTGATCTTAAGTCAGGATACCATCAACTTCGCATCAAGGAGGCTGATATTCATAAGACCACCTTTCGAACTCGCTACGGGCATTATGAGTTCACAGTGGTACCCTTTAGACTGACGAACGCTCCATCAGTTTTCATGTGCTTAATGAATGGGGTGTTCCGTTCCTATCTTGATAGATTTGTTCTTGTGTTCCTCGATGATATTCTGATATATTCTAGGTCCCAAAAGGAACATGAGGAACATTTGAGTTTAGTTTTGCAGTGCTTGAGAGATAATCAACTTTATGCCAATGCGGCAAAGTGTGATTTCTTTCAATCAGAGATACAGTATTTGGGACACGTTATTTCAGGCGAAGGTATCTCTGTAGACCCTGCGAAGATCCAGGCAATAGTAGATTGGCTTGCACCCACTACTGTGTCGGAGATTCGTAGTTTCATGGGTCTAGCTGGGTATTATCGCAGATTTGTTCAAAACTTCTCCAGAATAGCACACCCTATTACCTCCCTTCAGAGGAAAGGAAAGAAGTTTCTTTGGACAGAAAAGTGTGTAGAAGCATTTCAGAAACTCAAAGAGCTTCTGACCAGTGCACCGATCTTAGCAGTACCTGATCCACAAGGTGATTTCATGGTGTGTACAGATGCTTCCCTTGAGGGTATTGGAGCAGTTCTAATGCAGAATGGTCGAGTGATTGCATATGAATCACGCAAACTCAAGGATCATGAGTTGAATTATCCTACACATGACCTTGAGTTAGCCACAGTAGTTCATGCCTTAGTGAGATGGAGACATTTCTTGTTGGGACACAGATTTGAACTACATAGCGATCACCGTAGTCTTCAGTACATATTCACGCAGCCTAATCTGAATGCTAGGCAAAGGCGTTGGATGGAGTTTTTGTGCGAGTATGACTTTGAGGTAAAGTATATCCAGGGGAAGGAGAATGTTGTAGCTGATGCTTTGAGTCACAGGAAACATGTGATATCATCTATGACTCTTAGTGTCGATTTGAGATGTCAGATACTTCAGGCACTCCCCACTGATTCATGGTATCTGGAGGTGTGCAGTGAGATCAATTCAGGGAGACCCTTGGAGGGTAAGTTTTCAAGCTATGTCCTAGAGTTAGATGGCCTTTTGAGACATTCAGGAAGGATCTATGTGCTGCTATTGGATGAGCTTCGCATATTGATCCTATCAGAGGCCCATTGTGCACCTTACTCGGCACATCCAGGTGTCAAGAAGATGCATGCAGATTTGCGACGTTTATTCTATTGTTCTGGGATGAAGCGCGACATTGCGGATTTTGTGGCTAGATGTCTTGAGTGTCAGAGAGTCAAGGCAGAACACCAACATCCGGCAGGACTTTTGCAACCGAATCTCGTTCCTTCATGGAAGTGGGACATCATCTCTATGGATTTCATAGTAGGATTACCTATGACTCTTCGTCGTCATGATGCTATCATGGTCACCGTTGACCGGTTGACCAAGGTGGCACATTTTGCACCAATCAGGTCTTCCTACACTGCAGCTTCTGTAGCTAATGTCTTCATGCGTGACATTGTGAGACTACATGGTATTCCCCGAAAGATCATTTCGGATAGGGATCATGTTTTCACTTCCGCATTTTGGACATCACTACAGCATGATCTTGGAGCGCAGTTGAACTTCAGTTCAGCATATCACCCAGAGACAGATGGGCAAACAGAGAGAGTAAATCAAGTTCTCGAAGATATGTTGAGGATGTACGTGATGGATAGGAAAACTCATTGGGAGGACTATCTCTACCTAGTGGAGTTTGCTTACAACAACGGGTATCACAGTTCTATTGGCATGGCACCTTTCCGAGCCTTATATGGACACCCTTGTCATACACCTTTGAGTTGGGATAGCCTTGAGGATCGCATCCTGTTGGGTCCAGAGATGCTTCGTGACATGGAGCAACAGGTGGTGCGTATCCGAGAGCACTTGACAACGGCACAGGATAGGCAGAAGAAGTATGCTGATGCACATAGGTCAGATAAGCAGTTTGTTGTGGGAGAGAAGCTTTTCTTGAGAGTGCGTCCGTGGAAGAGTCTGATCCGTTATGGAAAGGGCTCAAAGCTAGCACCTCGCTTTGTGGGACCATTCAATATTCTTGAGAGGATTGGTCCAGTTGCCTATCATCTTGCTTTACCGCCCAGCCTTGCTCGCATTCATGATGTTTTCCATGTTTCAGTACTTAGACAGTATATCCCTGATGTTGTACACATTCTTGATTGGAATGCATTGCAGGTAGAGGACGGGCAGCTGACTTTGGAGCCAATTCGTATTCTAGAGCAGCGGGAGTTGACCCTTAGGGGTCGAACCATAGAGCAAGTAAGGGTCCAATGGGACCCTACTGATGACTCTTCAGCTACATGGGAGGATGCATCTAGATTACGGGATTTATATCCCTATTTGTTTATAGGCTTCCAGGAGTAAGCCTAAGTCTAGGGGGGGTGGATGTAGTGCCTGCCCCTAGTTTACATTTTCGAGCTACATTTCTGATATCATTGCCAAACTCTTTTAGGCCAATTTATGTTTGATGATTAGTATTATTATTTTAGAGATTATCAGATGATGTTTACACTCAGTTTATTATATGATGAGATTACTTGGTACTCTATATTTCATGCATGTATGATGATTATTCAATGGTTTCAGATATCGATGATGATTAGTTAGATGGTTTATTATTCCGTGTGTTTCTTATGGATACTTACCCCATACTACATGTGTATGGTGTGCGTGTTGTTTTATTTATGTATGGTGTTTCTGATATGGTTAAGGAAGGGAGTCATAGTCACCTACTAGTCGGGATCTACACGATGCACCACTTCCTGCCATTGTCTGTTTAGCTTAGAATATTGTGTTTGTACATGCGTGGATTTTATGCAGGTTGCAGGTACCGAGCATCGACTTCCCTGAATTGTTAGGATGAGCGTACCCTATCGCACTGTCTCAATGGTAAGAGAGGGGAGATAAACTCTTAAGTCCAAATCCTAAACCCTTTAGCCAATTGTCCTAATTGATAATTAGGACAAGTATCTGAGTTAAGTACCCTCTGAATGCATCAAATGATGTAATTTCGTGATTATAACCCTTTTGTTTGATATGGTATGCATTTTTCTATGATGGGTTTTCGTATGTTGCTTTATGAGTCCTTGGTGTATTTTCTATTAATTAAGTCTAATTAAAAAGATTAATTAATGATTTAATTTAATAGAGAATTATTATGATATCTTTATATTTAATTAATTAATTAATTAATTAAAAGAAATAAATTTGGAGATTAAAATTCAAAGATAAATTTAGAACAGGATAATATTTATTTAATTTAATAATAATATATTTGGAGTTCATTTTTAAATAAATGCTAAATATTATTGTTATTTAAATTAATTAAATATGTTATCAATTAAGTTCTACAATAAATTAAAAGATTAAATTATAGAAATTAATAATGTTATTTTAATTTCTTAAAAGTGCACATAAGATTAAAGTAATAAATTAATTAAGAATAGAAGTCAAGTGGAATATTAAATAAAGTTATTTAATAATTCAACTTAATGTGCATGAAAGTTGAATGCAAAATAATAAGAAAAGATAATAAAGGTTAATTTGGAGTTAACTGAGTTGTGCAAAAAGTCTTCTCGGGTAAACGCACAATTAGTGCCCCGATTTGAGGAGAAATTTGTTTATCACAACTTTGGGGGTTCATTTTTGAGAGATACGAAGTTGGACGAGAATTTTTGGGGGAGACAATTTTCGGAAGCGAATTTCAGAAAGCTGAAACCAAGAAAGTTTTCCAGAGGAAGGTTATTGAGAGGAGCGAATTCTTTTACAGTTCTTGGAGATTGCATAATAGCATCAGGATCAGGTAGGGTCTTGTGTTTTCGATTATAGATTTATTACGCAATTATCCTTTCCTGTCTTCTTCGTGTCTAGGGTTTGTAAATCTGAAATTCTCTGTGAGGAATACTTAAACATTACGATATTGGTATTTATCAGATACTTGTTTATAAACTTCTGTATACATGAAATTTAAATGGGAAGGGTTGAATCTAATACCGAGATTCTAGATTAAACGTTTGGATGATTGACTATATTTTCTATATCAAGATAGAGAAGGAAACAATCTTTCAATGCATTATTTATATATATATATATTAAAAGAAATTATTTTAATATATATATATAGTTAAATATATATATATATATATATATATATATATATATATATATATATATATATATATATATATATATTGATAAATACAAATTATACTCCATTTATAAAATTAAAAAAATGATTTATATAAAGTTTGTGGGGGGGGGGGGAGGGAATTACCCCGTGCCCACCCCCCACGGTCGGCATAGCCGACAAGACCTGCGTCGCAGGTACTGCGACAGCAGGTACGATGTACCTGCTACCGCAGGATTGCGGCAGGCCATCGGCTTATATAAGCCGACGGTTATATTAAATAAAGTTTTATTTTATTTTATTTTATTTTATAAAAAAATGTAGTTTGTTAATTCGTTTTTCTTTTAATATATTATTTACAAAACAATTTTATTATTAATTAAAATTTTTAATTAATAAAATTATAATATATTTTATTTAATAAAAGTTTTATTTTTATTAATACTTAATAAATAAATATTAAATGTATTTCACATAATTGGTAAATATTAATTTATTGATAATATTGGTTAAATATTAATAAATTAACAATTAATGGATAGATTAAAATAAGTAATTAAATCAAATGATTATTGATTAATTTAATTAAAATTAGTTTAATTAAAGTTAATTAATAATGAATATTATCTGATTAAATAGTAGATTTGGAAGATTGACTTAATGGAAGTTATTATAGAAATGGGTTAATTGTAAAAGGGGTAGATATGAAAACTTTGTTACTTGAAATTCGACATTAAACTGAAACATAAACCTTACCTTAACTCAAATAATATACTTTCAGATCCAATCTCTGAGACTTTGATGTTGTCTTTGTACTTTGAATGTTTTGGGGTTGGTTTAGCGTTGACCAGTTTAGGTTGTTACCAGAGGCTCGGGGGTTGTGAATGTGATGTCATGATGAATTGGTCTCGATCTTTCTTAACCCGACCATGGTAATGTGATGAAGTGCTCTATGACATGATTGTGTTTACTGTTTATTATTGCTTTTCAGTTTCCTTGTGTGAAGCTGAGGTGTATGTATTTGAGAATACCTAACTTAACCATTTTTGAGTCTCGATCAGTTATATTTGATAACCATTTCTGAGTCTCGATCAGTTATACTTGTATTACTTTCTGGTTGCTCATTGGAGAACCATTGGATTTTGTGACTTATCATTGATGCCTTCAGTTGCTGATAGAGAACTATCGTGATTACATGATTACTATTTGATATTATCTGTTGCTCATGAAGAACTGATGTAATTTTGTGGATTATCTTTTTATGATGTTTTTCAGTTGCTTGTATAGGACTGAGGTGGTTTTATTATGATTCTTTGATTTACGAGTTCATGAGCTAGGGTAGGTTATCTATGTGTAGAGTCGGGAAGTGGCTTGCAATGGGGGTCGGAACTCTAAGAGGCTGCCTTGAGAAACCCATTGTAAGTCATTTTTAATAAGTGAAAACATTTACACTAAATGAGAGAAAATGAACCTAACAAGATAATTGTATGTTCTCTTCCATGCCTTGAGTGCTAGTACAGGCTAGGATGGGGTAGAGAGGACGCTTGGTTACGACCTTGCATTCCATAGTAGGCCTCATCAGTACGAGAGGATACTAGTGGCCGCAGGATCAGTAGGGACCCGAGATTCCTAAGGGATTGCTCGGGTAACTTCTACATGACTTTTGCGATGACACTTTCTCGCTTGCATATTAGGTTTCCTACGTGTCTTGTGGTACCTCTGGGATTTAGATGTCGATCTTTTTAGGAACCCTTGAGTTAGCATACTTATAGGATTTCCTGAACTTAGAGAGTATTTATGATTATAGGTTTTGTTATCCTATTTGGGACTTGAGACTATCTCCTCAGCGCGGTGGGAGTGGACCATTTAGGTTCCATGCGGTCGGGTGGTAGTGCTTTTACTCTTACCATTGAGATCCGTTCCGTGGTCACCGTGGCTGGAGTTTTCGTGATTGGCATTTACCTTCACTATGTTCTTGGGTTATTATGATGGATGGTTAGATTTTATGATAGATATTTTATCATTATGGATGTATTGATGTATCATGTATGGGAATAGTTTCATATATTTTTACTGTACTTTGTATCATGGATTTGAGGATGTTGTATCTTGATCTTTACATATGTATATTCTTTTAAGCCTTTCATACCCTGTGACTTGTACAGTGGATGATTGAGCATTCCGAATTAATTTGCCGAGAGGCATTCGGAATAAATGTATATTATGGACATGAGACTTTCTGATTATTCTTTCATATGTATGTGATAGTTGTTAGACTTAGATTTAATTAAATTTAAACGTGACTCAACGTCTTGAAATTTTTAAGAAATGTAACTTACAATGTATGTTTGTCGATGATTACATGTTATTGCTTCCGCTACTATGTGTTTGATGTGTATGTCATACTTTCTTACTTTTAAAAAAAAAAAAAATGTTTAGCAAACTTAGTGAAACTTCAGATTAATTCTTTTGGATCCCTTGGCGGAGCGTTACACAAGACTTA
Organism: Cupressus sempervirens; assembly: GCA_028749045.1. Taxonomy (NCBI): domain Eukaryota; kingdom Viridiplantae; phylum Streptophyta; class Pinopsida; order Cupressales; family Cupressaceae; genus Cupressus; species Cupressus sempervirens. The sequence goes on along the minus strand of CM053785.1, from coordinate 617,142,301 downwards.
GTACAAAGGCCATGATGATTAGACTGTTTGAAAAGAAAGGAAATATATGTTAAAGTGCAGCAGTTTTGAAAGTAAAAATATAAGACTAGATGATTCACAGCTGCACAAAAACAAAGGACACGCAGATTGCTAGCAATCACAAAAAATTGAGAGTTACGCTAAAGCCATAATACATTGTTTGGGATCGAAATATCTACAGCTATAATATGGACAAAAAGAAAAGGAATTATGTCAGCATTGATGATATGGAAGCCTGTTGACTCATGCGTTCAGAATCTCCAATTGTGTTTTGAGATGGCAAGAGCAATACAGTGTGCAAACAGACCTGGCAAGAGGAAAAATGTGGACATCAAGGGGGTAGCGATAAATGTCCAGTGTTGAATCAATATCAAGAATTGGCAACAACAAACATAATCTCATCGTTTTGAACTTGCAATTCAATTCTAATGTAATACTTTAGAAATTAACAAGAGTCTATTTGATATTTCAGGTCTTTCATTAAACAACTGTGTGGGAATGGAAGACTGGTATTTTCGGCAGCAAAATAATCCATAGTTTGACTTCAGAATTGAACACTACACATGGATATACAGATATGATCACTCCAGCGATGGAAGACAATGGATGGAATATAATGGTCAATGGCAGAAAATGATGTCAGTAAAATATACATCTTAGCGATGGCAATTTTTTAAAGCCAATCATTGACACGAAAAGACACCATTAAAAGCAATAATAAAGAAAGATTATATCGCATATGTACTAGGATTTGTATGGTATATATATTTATTTCAAGAATTATCTATATTGCAGGTTCCAAAAGTATGATGTTGTATCACCTTCACTTACAAAGTATAAATGTAAGCGTATGTGGAAAGCCACGTGACTTGCCTAGTCATATAAAGGAATTGCTAAGAAAGTATGGCATCACTAAGAACCGGTGGCACATGCATCCAACGTTATCGTCACGAAGACATGTGAATCCAAATCAAGAAAAATTTATGTTGGAGGAGTCACAGTGAACGATTGCGGGAGATTTCATACGAATATTGGTCGCAGTTATGGCTCCCATCATTGGGGATATCAAAATAAAAAATATAGTTATATATTCAGTCATTCTAGCTTTGTATTTCTATGGCAGGTGTACACGTTCAGATGCAGAAGTTTATCCCTTGCATTTCACGAAAGTCTCATACTTTGGGTCACTGTGAGAGAAGCAAGGCCTGGGGTCCGCGATTCTAAAGAATATCAGGAGTCCAAATGTGCGAAGATAGATTGAGCAAACATATCAATCATATGTTGATGTTGAGAAAGGGATCCTTCTGTCTGGCTTGCCAAATATTTAAGCACAAAAATTCCAGCCGGTAACTATTCTGTTTGAAGGTTTCGTTAATATACATTGATTAGTTTTATTTATGAAAGGGTGCGATGTTTAACAAGGCAACTGAAACCCTTAGGTTGTTTATAAGTATATGATTTGAAAAATCAAACAATTCACCATTGAAGATACTTTCAAAAAAAGGGCTTTTGACATTTCCTGAAGCATATATACTATTAAATTTCTCTGCTGAAAAGATTGAAGTTGAACAAAACTCCTGGATAGTGAGATTATTGGGGCATACATTTCAAATACTATAAGAAATTTTGTTGAGTGCAGCATCAACATGTGGGTGTCTTCAGCACAAAAATTTTCTGCAATATAATCAATGAGATTTCTATGTGCTTTTGAGTTAAATATTATATAGTTCGTCTTTTGTGATCATTTTTTATTCTTTATTTATTTTCAATTTATTATCAAGATAAGTAAATCAAATTATTCACTGTTATTTAAATCTGATAAATATAAATACATTGAAATATTATTGTTTTCTTTATTTGTATCTATTTTGTCCATATAAGGGTTAAAACATTATAGACTGGTTTAAATATGCATAAAACGAAATAATTTGACGCATCCTGATAATTGAGTTGTTCATAGATTTAATATTCGTAATATCACAAAATTGTATGTGAAAAAATATAGTTTTGACTCTATTGCCCTTTTAAATTTCGGCACTGATCCTTAACTCGCTCATTTTTTCTCTATCTATTTGTTGGCAATATTCAGATCTTTTCTATTAAGGGTTTAATATTTTATTTTTTTTAGTAATTCAATTTTAATCTTATTATAGAGTTCTCAAACTTATTAAAGCAATCATAATCCGAAGAATAATATTCATCAATCGCAATCCAAAAGTTTTCCTTAAAATCTTGCCACTTAAGGAAATTGTCTTTGCATTATATCTATTCGCTATAAAACATCTTGGATCCAAGTTTTGTTATTCAGGATCAGGTGTACAAGCCTTGGTTTTGCGAAGCCAAAAGGAAAAGGATCTAGATCGAATTGATCAACCCTATCAAGTTGGCCACAACCGATTAGATATCTCAGCATCGAGCAGGCAAGGCTCGTATGATTCTAATCAATGGTTTTGATAACCAACAGATCCACCATAAGATTTAATTCCTGCAACAATCTTGAATATTCTACCAACATTACTTCTTACATATTCATCTTCCATCATTTTAACATCTTGAAATGAACATATCTGACTCTATAATCTTATCATTTTTGTATGCTTATCACCTTCAAAAATAGATTCTAATGTTTTCCAAATCTCATGAGATTTAATAGAGACTTTACCTGACTGTATTCATTCTCTAGAAGGGCTAATAGTAAGGCTTCTCTAGCTCGCATATTACACATAAATATGTCTTTCTGCTTCATTGCATTGCTCAAGCTTTTCTTCCTCTACAATTGATTTGTTGCTTTTCATCAAAAGCCAATAACCTGGACCCATACACAACAGATGAGTGTCCTTCCAACTGTCATAGTTGACCCCATCAAATTTAGGACTATCTTTTCTAAAAAGATTCACCATTGATCTCCCAAAGTTGTTTTCTCTTCAAGGACCTGATGCTCTGATACCAATTGTTAGAATATATAGTGTACCAATATAACTAAGAGGGGGGGTGAATTAGTTATCCAATTAATATCACAATTATCAACCTTAAACAAACTTAACCATGTGAACAACATAATGAGAAACCACAACAAGATACTTATGCACAATAACATCAGATATGTTAACTAGGGAAACCCTTGATCAGAAGGAAAACTCTGGTGGGGATGGTACCCGCAAGATGATGTACTAATATAAATATTCCTTGTTAGAGAATGGACCCTGTTATAATTCTATACAACATTCAATACATATCAATCCCTATTAGGACTTGTGGAAAGCAGATGGGCCCATTGTTCAAACAACTTCAAGGGCAAGACCAATGAACCCATTGTCCAAATGATCTCTGTACTATTCATTGTAGATTAATAGAACTGAATTGTACTTCCTTCACCTTTCTTTGTCCTGCCAACTAGACCTCTGCTCCTTATCTTGATACCAAATCACAAACTTTGCATCCAATAATCCATTAGATTGCTTACTCACATTCACCACAACACTCTGCTCATTTTTGCACTTCCTTGATCACTTTGCATGCTCAATTGCATTCCATACATTGCAAATAAGGAAAACATATTTTATTTATATCCTATCTTCAAAAAAATTCCTTGAGTCGGCCTTGAGGCTTTCTCAATTAATTATAATAAGATAATTAATTAATTTTCAATTACAATAGCATTGTCAACTCACAGTGTATACAAAACTTCACAGGTGCGACTTCAAGACTTGTGCACTTGTTGACATCACCATTAGATTGTCCTCGATCCCTAGCTAACTACGCGGCACCAGATTATATCTCTGCTAGAAGATATAATAGGATCATTGGAAACTGCTTTCCATGCACTCTGTCTTAGCACTGCTCTCTGCAAATCACTTATAACTTTCGTACATCTTCAACTTAGACTATGTGCATTTAGTCTCATCATCAAGACACAAGGTACAACATGTCCTTAACACACTTCACTTGTATATCAAAACTATGTTTGTACAAGTATGATCTTTGTTTGCTATTCTACCAATCTTCATAGGTTTACTGCTATGTTGACATCAATGACAAACACAATCATGAATGCAACATGTCAATGCTCTCCAATGCTTAGGATACTTCCCCAAAGTAGTACCATCAACATTCATGCTAATAGGGGATGTTAAGGATAAATTACCATCTCTTGCCCCTCCTACAATTGGGGTTCACATGTCTATGCCCCAGGGTCTTCCTCCTTTGGTAGTGATGAGGCTATCAATCCTTGCGACATCCTTGGTGATGTTTCTCTTGTTGGTGGTAATGGTTTTGATGCCTCTTTGTTGGGTGGGTATTCCCTCTGCTTCTCAGGATGTAATATTGAGTTGGGCTCATTCTCTTGGCAAGATGAGGCAGCGAAGCTGGAGGGTTGGATTACTGTGAAGGGAAAGAAATCTAAGACATCTACAACCTCTTTTGACATGACAATTCATTCCCTTAAGGGTAGTGCTAAAGCTAAATCATTATGGTCCTTCATTGTGGGTATTTGGGTGGTCCTCTAGTGTTTTTTGTTTGTTTGTTGGCTATTCTATGCAACGTCTTGTGCCAAGTTGTGGGAGCCTTTGTTTAAAACCTATGTTTTATTCTTGCCCCCATTTTGTTTTGGTTAGCTTTCATGTTGTATCTCTCAAATTTTTCTAGTGCCTTCAAAACTTGTTTTTACATTAATCAAAATCAAAGTTTAATAAAGTAACTCAACTAATATATATTATCACCTATACTCGATTATTATAAGCAATACATATAAAGGTCATATCATGATGAGATATTATTTATATAACAAAAAGGAAGTCAATTGCAACCAACGTGACAACTTTAGCAACTCTTGACCAAGCATGAACCTCTTGAAAGCCATCAAGCAAAAGGGTAAAACATAAATACCATATAATGACTAGTCAAATCATAAGAGCAATAACAAAGGATAATAACCATGCCCAATTAGGTGAGGTGGACCAAGGTTTTTTGCCTCGACAACTAGCTAACTATGCAAGAACCCCAATGTTCCCACCAAATCGAATAATGGCAGAGGAAGACTTATATAAGGGTCTTAGTACTATCTCTAGTAACCAACAAGCATTGTGGATTTTGAGGACACACTCATCCCTCTAGAGCCAAGTGGAGTTGATGATCAATACCTACAAGCCTGTATCACAAAGCAAGTAATATATATATATATATATATATATATATATATATATATGAAGACAATGCAAACAATGACAAAAATCAAGACAATGTGTAGATCTCACCAGGTGAGTGACTACGACTTCATATGTAATCATGCAAATAGATTACAAACACGAATACACGCATATATGAATCAAATATATAAACATAATGAATCAGATACAAAATATGGGTTAGATCAAAATCAATAACATTATACATCATGTGATCAAGGTTAGTCTCGTAATCAAAAGAGTTTCTAAAATTATACCCATGATCATATAAGTAATCATAATAATAGCTATAGATCAATTAGAATCACGCACATATATAAACAGTGTATGTATCATCTAAAGCTATCAAAGCAAAATATAAATATGCCCCATCAAATGAGAATAGGGTCATGATAAGATCCCAAGACATATGCAAGACGAAGTCATGTGGGAGGGTATTACAAGCTCAGTTTTTTATCCTTTTTAATGCTTTGAAATATCTAGGATTTTGCTTCTCTGCCCATATCTCATTCCAATTTGATATCAAAGAATTCATCACCCAACATTTCTTCCCAAGCAATCTTATGTTGTATTCGCTCTTATTAGTCACATCTCTTCATGGGCCCCTTCTAGACCTCATCCCACTTTCCACAATCTGTCCCTTTGGCACCTAACCCTCTCACAAGTAGACGTCAGAAGTTGAAATGTAGATTGCCATATTCTCTCTGTCGTCATTTTATCTCTTATATTAGTCCCTGCCTATATAGAACTAATGTTTCCGCTTGCCTCTTTCTAATTAATTTCTCAATCTAAAATTAGTCTAATGCTTAAGTTTAAAAGTGTTTTATTTTTAAAATATATTTATCTCATTAATTTCTGTTTTATTATTGGTCATTCCCATTTTAGCTGGGGGTTTTATTAATTTTTGAAGAAAAAATAATAATAATAATTCTTTACATCTGAAAGCTTCCAGATTTCTATCATTGTTTCAATGTTCTGGAAGCTTCATACTAGCCCATGCCCCCAACACAGTAAACAAAGCCATAGACAAAGATCCAGTCTCCTGCAACAACATTTGTTCTAGTTCAGTTCCAGATCCAGTTTTAGGGATAGAGTATAAATCGCATCTAGTTGATTTAATCGTGGACACTTTTATGTCTTTGTTGGTCTTTGCGGCCATTGCTCTGTATACCAGAAACGTTATCAAGTACTTTTACCCTATCTCGAAAGAAGAGATCGAGGATTGGGTTGTCTAGAACTTTCTATTTTTAATTAGTATCTTGCAGAACTTTCTAGTTATGTGTTATCTTCTCATTGCACTAAGGTTGATAGCAACCAAATCTGGCCATTTGTTTACTGCTTCCCACAAGGTTTCTCAGCCATAGAATGGAAAGCACATGGGAGTGGAGATGAACGAATCTTCGTTTCTAATGACCTCTATTTACATTGCAAGCGGCTGTGTATAGATCGTAAGATGGCCAAAAAGTTGCATTTCAATCGTCTTTTGCTCCCTTAGGGGCAAGGTCACATGGAGTTGTTTAATTTTGAGGAACGAGAATCAAAATTCTCTCTTTGCATTGTGGCAAGGACGCCCAATTTGGTTGCGCTCACATTGACCATTGTTTAGAGTATTTTACACTTGATTTTCGAAATTGTATGCCCTATAATTTTGTGCAACTATTTAATCAAATATAAAACACTTACTCTGAATCACTCGTTACGATTGAGGAAGAAATAAAGGAAGAAATAAAAGAAGACAGTGACTTAGGGAGCAATCTATGTGGCGTGAAATCAACTAAAATTTTCCCTTGGATCAAAATTGTAAAAACATTCTTGTTGAATACTACAATAAAACATACAATTATCGTAGAAGATGCAAATACATCTCTTTGGGTGATATTATTAAAGATGTGACTATCCTACCTACAAATTGCACCATTGACTAAATTTTTTTTTTTTTTTAAAACACACACACAATGAATTTTTCGAAATTTTCAGCACTTGATCTTCATGGTCTATATATTTTGTGATAGAAAACCACGAAATTTTTGAAAAAATTTTGCTTTGTTTTCATGAATCTGAAAAAGAATCATGTTTGATTTTTTTTTGTCTTTGGTGCATTGTGTCTGGAAATTAGCCAGCGCCTTTTATTAACTCACCACTGTTATACTTCATTCATATTTTCAATAGATTTAAAATAAATCTTTCTGAATGAGAAATCCATTGTATAAATCTACTTCTATTCATGATCTGATGGATGTCCATGCACTCCTCTAAAGCTAAACTTTCCTACAATAACAAGAGCTCAAGCTAGCTTTAGTCCTCTTTTCACAAATATTTTAAGGTTCATAATAATTATAACTATTGCATAGATCAAAATTAGTAGAATATTTAGAATTAAATTAGACAGTAGTAAAAACTACAAATGCTAAAACATATCATATACAACATCTATAACAATATGTAACTTAATATCCAAGTCAAATACTTCAAAAATTTGAAATACTTCGGAATCCAATACTATGACATATCCAATACTATGACATATGTGATGTCTAAAGTGATACATTAGAATATTTCATATAAGATTTATGATATAAAATTCAAACAAGTAAATAGTAATTTGAATCTAAAAAATCTTTGAAAAAAAAAATGTATTGTAATTTTGGACCTTATGCTTTTACCTCACAACGTTAAACACTACATAGTATCTAACAATAATCTTGCATCTTTTCATCTTTTAAAGAACATTCTTATAATTTCCCACCTTGTATGTTTCACAGAAGGCAGGGACTCGTGCTCAAAGAGAGCTCTTGTTAGGTATATGGTTTGAGTTTTTTTTCAAATCCCCACTATCCTCAACAATATCTAACCAAGTTCCCCACAACAGTACCAATGTTAGCAAGGAATCTGAAGACAGAGACCAGAATTCTGAGCACCAGTGAGTTTCTGATGTTGTAGTCTTACACCCCAGATTCAGTCCCATTAAGGAAGGGATGGAATCAGATCCAGACAACTTACTACTTGGTTGATAGAATATAAAGAGCATACAGAGGAAATATAAATGAGACAGTATTTGTATTTATTGTATCCATTTAATATATCAATTGCACCCTTATATATCTTCTGCATTCATATTATATATCGCCTTTCATATATTCTATCTTCTTGGACCTTCCTAATCAATATGTTTGCCTTCTACTGGTTAATGTATCTTACAATACATTTATATCTACAAGATGGAATGTAACCAATATGTAGTACCCCTAGCATATGTGCTATTTTCTAACTCTTGTGCTATGTGACCTTGGAGCAGAAAGATGGTGTGATCTCTGGATGTATCTCTGTTGTATCTTCCCCGTCTACCATCACTGAAATGTTCACACTTTCAGCTCATTGTCTGTCAATGGACTGTTCTTGGCAGTGAGACTAACCTAACTGCAATGTTTCTCGTCTTTCAGCTTTGCAATAGCCATGAGCTGTCATCACTGTCCTTTGCTTTGTCTTGTCACTATTGTTTCTTGTTTTGCTTGCTAACCCTGTAGATCGTAAAAGGAGCATGTCCTAAGCAGGCATTTCTTCATTTGACACATGGAATATCGTTTCATTGCTTGTATCATTTAAAACCTGGAAACAAAACAAGATACTGTGATGACTATCATCTTTGACTTGTTTAATGCCTGTCAATTTCAACTGTTCAATTCTCTTTTTAATGGAGCTAAAGAAAAAGGATAGCAAGGGAAACCACTTACTGCCTCTTTGGATCCCTTGTATCATGAAAACTCTCTATTATCACTGATTTGATCTTCGGGCACTACCAATATCATCCCCTTTTAACTTTGGGTCATGCTTCCTTCAAAGATATTGCCATTGTCAGTATTGACTGTCCCTTCAAACTCTGTTATGTGTTACTGCCATTCAGTAGCCTCCTGTGAGCAATGCATGTTGCCCAACATCGTACATTGATTATCTCTATGGAGGATATGCAATTGAAGATCTCATAATAACAATTGATTTGTTATTTATTGTGCAATGTTTTAAACTTATAGGGGCATAAAGAGTCCAGTCTCACACCCAAATCATTTTATCTTACCCTAGCAGATCCAAACACTTTCCAATTGATTCATGTGTATTGCATTGTTCTAGTGGCTGATTATACATTTATAAAGGTAAACAGTCACTCGCAATAATGTCCTATAGATTTCTGATTTATACGGTATTCCAGGAGTATTTAGAGGCTACATACCTCGATACTTTACTATCTTCAACGTGTCTCACATAGAAATGGATCACTTGCATACCATTGACATGCCTTACAATATTTGAGCTTTTTTTACAATGTAGTGACTCTTATCCATAACTTTTGCAATGTGTTATTCTCTTGAAAAACTGATCTAACACGTAAGAACCTCCTTGTGCCCTGATCAGTGGTAAAAGGATTCTTGAAGCCTTTTACTGCTTCAATATTTTTTCGCAACATGGATAAAACTGGAACAAACAGTTGCTAGTTTCATGCCCGAAATGAAGGCTTCTTGCTTGCAAACCAAAAGGAAGATCCTAAACTGTTTTTACATGGATAAAACTCTCAAAAGAAACAAAAATAAATTGTTTTTCCCTCTTCCTTTTCTCATGCATTCAAACATAAGAAAAATTAAATATTTACTCTTTTCCCTCTTTTCTTTCCTCAAGGCTTTTATCAAGCCTGTGTGTCTTAGAAAACATGATCTGACGAAAAAATAGTTCTAACTAAAGAGCACACAATTATACTGGGGAGGGGGGAGGAATCAGTATAATAACTTAGCCAATTGAGAACTTTTATCCAAACAATTAACTTCAAATGCTGAAATCAATAATTATGCAAATGAACACAATGACACAAAGATTTACGTGGAAACTCAATGTGGGAGAAAACCACAGAAAATAACTACTTTATATAAACTAGTTCTTTTACAAAGATTTGTAGGCTACAACCTACTAGAGGCTCCAACCCCTATGTTTACGAGCACTGACTCACTGGAAGCTCCAACTCCCACACTTTGCAAGCTCCGACCCATTGGAAGCTCCAACACCCTACCTCTGTCTTCATGAGCACCAACCCACTGCACTCAAACTATTCTTCCACCTGGATTATGTTGCTTACTCAACTGATGATGGATAATTTAAAATACTCTTTTATTTGTTTCTTTATATTTATCTTAAGTTGCATCTGCATACTCTTCATTACTAGCATATATGTCACATTTATATCTGCACAAATTCTTTTTATATCTGTATATATGCCTCTTGTATATCTGCATGTGAATATCCTTTTATATCTGAAATAATCTTATTCTAATACAAATATCTCAGATTTACGTGATATAAATATACATGCCTTCACGTATACTTTACACATTCTTTTTCTTCAATCTATATGCTTTGCATTTGCAGATATCCTCCTTTCTGTTAATGGAGCAGCAACCTTCTCTATTTATCTTTTTAAGTATTTTACAAAACACACAGACACATATATATTTCAGATTTTAGTCAATCTGAATATATTCTATTCCTTCTTATTTCTATCGGTCTGCTCTTTAATCCTTCTTCTCTTCTACTCACAGCCTCTTACTTCATCTCCACAGCACACTTCTCATACACATTTATATCTTGGAACGTGACTATTCAGAAAGAATGTGTCTCTTCTTTAATTAATCTGCACTCAATTTATTAATTATACTAATGTCAAAACTTGTTTATAGTGAAGACTCTAAACAACATCTGCTATAATCTCTTTACTTCTTTTGTTATTTCTAATTTTCAACTGAAAGTCCACAAACGATCTTTACTTGCCTAAGTGTTCTGCATTCCTTGTATTACGTGGCTGCTGACATACTGCTTTTGTACAGTCCAAGATTCATTGCTGACTGGATATTATATCATCAATTCTGGAAATATAAAATTTATTTGTCTTTTCTATGCAAGCTCTGTAAATTAGAATCACTGAATAATCCTCCCGTCTTACCTTTATTCAATTCAATTCAATTTAAATATTTGCAGCCTACTGGTGTTTCTGTAACACAAAAGTCACTCCTTTTTGTTATGCTTGTTAAATAAGTCAATACCGATGTTCTAAGTCTTTCAATCATCATTGTTGCCATCATACATATCGACTTCACCGCTGTTCATTGTGGATATTATATAATCATTTTATTTTATATATATATATAGAAGTTTCTGATGGCATCTCCAGGCACATCTCGTTACTAGCTTGGTTTGTTTTATACTGACTGGGCCAAGCAAATCGTATCCACCTGCTATGATGTATTCACTGCATAGGCATATATTTGACTTTCCTTTCACACAACAATTCCAGTCAAAAAGATGTTTTCTATAGTACATTCTAAAATTCTGATGTTTGAGAACTTTTATACACATTACATATTGACAAGAGGCTTCAATGTATTCAATGAAATCAACGGGGGTGTTGGACAATTCCAATGTTGTACCAAAGTTACCATTAAATGATCTTGTAACAACTGGTTTCTTACTAACTAAATTTCATCATTTAACTAACTAATTTTTGTTTCTTATTCACATGACAAAATTTTCCAATAACGGTTGACAAAGTTTTCCAATAACGGTTTAAACTGAAAATTAAATCTACATTGCTTTTCAATTTTATCACGTATTACAACGATAACTGATAATTTACATGCTCAGATGAAAATAAATACTTAACTATTTATAGTTCAACCGAAAAAGGAAATACAGAGCTAAATACGTATGATCATCTAGCTATTTTAAAGAAATATCTAACTTTAAAGTAAATGATTTTAAAAAACTTGAAAAGAAATACTAATCTTACAGGTTAAAAAGAACATAAAGATTTATTTGTAAATCTTCCTTAATCAGTTGTCCACACTCTGGCTTTAGTGAGAGGAGAAGCATTAACATAGGCTTAACCTCCCAGCCACGGACCTTTTACTTATCCCCATAGGTTCTAATTTAATAGAACGGCCCTCCCTACCCCAAGGTCAAGCTTGGGATGTTCATTGATCCAGCCATCAGAGTATTTAGGTGGATTGAGGTCCCAGCAGTTATCAAACGGAATAACTGAAGCGTCTGGACAACAACAAGATCAATTTGTTCTGGCAAGTCTGCCTATTTCCACCCTGGCCAAGGATTTCGAAATGTGGGTTTATAACCCGATCTCCACCACTCAACTTGACAACTTATTTCAGAAGTGGAACTTGCATGAGCTAATGCATTAATTTATTATTTATTGTATAGTTTGCTGATATCATTCTTATATTATCTATTAACAGATTCATCTACACCTCCTCACCATAAACAGGCCAATCAGCCGGTGATTCCTTGGTGCCTTCAGATTAACTTTATTTGTATAATTCGCACCTTCATCACCTCATTTTGGCATTTAGCCGGATGATCTCCTTGGTGCTCTCATTTCAGTTATCAGACTTTATATCATATTTTCAAATAAATAGAAGTAAAGTTTTATGAAGAACTTCAGAGGTTATTCGTTCAAATACCAAAGATTGGCAAGCTTGAATGTAAACTATTACTTTAAGATATTCGACTGAATCAAAAGTATTACATTGGACAAGAAGGATTATATCCGACTATGGAACTTGCCTTACTACAATACACATATATGTAAAGGCAAACTTTAAAAGAAAGTTCGTATGGTCTATAACATAATGAAGACGACATGCTTGAAATAAAGTTTGGAAACATGGAACTCTTAAATGAATATGCTCACAGCCGACTCTGCTTAAGCAAGGTAAATAAAAAGGAAAGAAATATAAAACACCTCCTTACATGACACACTGTTCTACAGTTTGAAAAGGCTTTCACTTGACTCTAAATCGCTCCCTATTCAGAACCCCACGATGACTTCAATTGTTTTGGATGTAAATAATAAAGTATCGGGTGTTGTTAACACCGTAACAGAGCAAAGGAATTTCGAATGTGAAAGTTGTTAATGAGAGAAGGCTGGATACATGAATGGGTGCCGATACACGACAAAGCTTGCATATATTATTTTGAGCCGACCTTATGGCTTCTCTACCGTTACAAGATCATACTTGAATTCTTTAATCAATCGGGTGAAACGAAAAATAAAGAGAAGAGGGAAAATAAAATAAAAAGAAAAGAAGATGAAGAGTTTATTTAAATAATTAATATTATTTATATTATCTTATTTTCTTGATTAAGTTTTTAGGTAGGTAATTGTAATGTGGCATAATTGGATTAATGAATTAATGTAATGATGCCACTTTATAATTATTTATCTATGATCATAGTCAAGAGAATAAAATAATATTTAAATGATATTATTATTTGATAATTTCTTAAAGGTAAGAACTTTGTTTATTTTTAATATTTTTATTATTTTTACTTATAGCTCATGCGGTTCCACCATGAAATATATTGTCAAGTCCTAATAACCTTGCCAGGGCGGTTTTTAGGTCAAAACTGTCACTTCTGATGACTAAACCTTATGACCATCCCCTTCTGATGACCTCATTTCGTAATGCTTCCCGTTTCTCTCCGGTCTTCATCCTGTAAACATTTAAAACAACATTCTCGCCAAAACATCAATTCAAGATTCATAATTTGTTAAATAAAATCATCAAGTGACCGTTAGGAATTTCATCATAATAACTAACTTATTCATCATGTATATACAACGGCTAAAATTAACTGACTCCATTTCACATCATCATAAATAAATTAACACAACGGCTAGATTTAACTGACTCAATTTCATATGATAATTAGATCGATGCAACAACTAAAATTAACTAATTCAATTTCACATGAACATGAAGAAATAAGTAACGGCTATAACTAACATGTTATAACAACAGCTATAATGAACTATCTCAATTTCACATGAACATGAAGAATTAATTTGATTCAATGGCTATAATCAATTTAAAATTTTAGGGCAAGAATAGGGATATAACATACCCACCCCCTTAGGTTTTTCATTGTCCACGATGAAATAATATCAAATTGTATTTAACGGATTAAAATAAAGGATATGAAATGTTTAGTTTTCAATTTCTGCGAAAAGATAGGGATATTTCTAAAAAATATCATGATAATCTTCCCATGTGGCATTATCTTCTGTATACTGGTCTCACTGGACCTTGCACTAAGTTACCTCTCGATTTCCTAAGCGCAGCTTACGTACCTCAAGTATTCTGAGCGGTTTTACCTCTACCACTCCTAGCTCTCACACCTGCAACAATTTCCAATCAATCATGTGCTCATGGTGACTAACAAACTTCTTAAGGTAAGACACATGGAAGACGTTATGCATCCTGGCAAGGGCTGGTGATAAAGCCATCCTGTAGGCCATTGGGCTAACAACCTCCAAAACTTCGAAAGGTCCTACATATCTAGGGGCCAATTTAGCATTCTTGCCAAACTTAATAGTACTCTTCTGAGGCTTAACTCTCAGTAACACCTTGTCCCCTACTGTGAATTCTCTGGGTGTTCTTTTAGCATCAGCATAACTTTTCTGCCTGTCATTTGCTTCCTTCAACCTCTCACGGATCTGAAGTACTTGCTCTTCCATCTCTTGAAGCATTTCCAACCTGACAATGACCTTGTCTTCTAATCGATTCCAACTTACTGGGGTTCTGCATTTACGGCCATACAAGGCCTCAAAAGGAGCCATCTTAATTGAAGACTAGTATGAGTTATTATATGCAAATTCGACCAAAGGTAAGTACGTTTCCCATTGATATTGTCGATCCATGCAATAAACCCTTAGGAGGTCCTCTAAAACATGATTTACTCGCCCTGTCTGACCATCTGTCTTAGGATGATAGGCTGAACTTATATTTAATTTAGTGCCCAAGGCTGAAAACAATGTTTGCCAAAATCTGGAAGTTATCCTAGTATCCCTATCTGAAATAATTTTCTCTCGAATCCCGTGTAATCTGAAAATTTATTTTATGAACTTATGGGCTATCTCAGGTGCTCCATCGGATAAATTCCTTGGAATAAAATGTGCAACCTTAGTCACTCTATCAACTATGACCAAAATAGTGTTGTGTCAATTCCGGGTCATAGGCAACCCTTGTACAAAATCCATGGCTATTACTTGCCACTTCCATTCAGGTACCTCATTTGGGTGCAACAATCCTGCTGGGTATCAATGTTCCGCTTTCACTCTCTAACACTCTAAACAACTTGCTACAAACTCAATTATCTCTCTTTTCATTCCCTTCCAAAAGTATAAGTGTTTTATATTAGATAACATTTTCGTTACTCCCGAGTGTCCTGAATATGGGGCTGAGTGATACCTAAAATTAATCTTTGTAGCTCAGGATGATTGGGTACATAAATTTTGTGGTGATATCTCAACAATCCCTCTTCTTCTAAGTTAAAATCTGAATACTTGGGGTCCTGCGGATCTCTAATAAGTGCCAGGCTGATTTCTGCATAAAACTCGTCATGCTCCAAATGTTGTAAAATTTGTTCCCTCAATTGGAATTTTACCTTAGTCATAGCTGGCTGATATATGTCTTCTTCGACTTAAGGCATCAGCCACCTTATTTTCTTTTCCTTTAATGTAGCTTATGTCGAACTCATAATCTACTAAAAATTCTAACCATCTCCTTTGTCTAGCATTCAAGTTTTGTTGAGTGAAAATATATTTTAAACTTTGATGGTCGGATCAGAGCTCAAAAGGTTTCCCAATTAAACAATGCCTCCACATCTGTAAAGCATGTACTATGGCTACTAATTCCAGATCATGACGTGCATAATTTTGTTCGTAATTTTTCAGCTTTCTAGACTCATAAGCAATGACTTGTTCTTCTTACATTAATACACCCCCTAAACCTTCACCTGAAGCATCAGTGATTACCACAAATGGTTTCTACGGATTGGGTACCCTTAAAATAGGTGCAGTAGTCAATTTTTCTTTCAGAAACACAAAAGCTGATTGACATTTTTCTGTCCAAACAAATTTCTTTCCCTTCCTCTAAAGTAATGTGATTGGATAGGCTATCCTTGAGAAGTTCCTGACAAATTTTCTGTAAAATCCAGCTAATCCCATGAAGCTCCTGACTTCAAATAGGTTTCTAGGTATGGGCCATTCTTTAATTGCCTTAATCTTAGATGGATCTACTGCTATGCCCTGTGCCGAAATTATATGCCCTAAGTACTCAATTTCTTTTTGGTAAAAAGCACACTTTGATAATTTCTCGTATAACTTATATTCTCTAAGTCTTTGTAATACTATCTCTAAGTGTCTCTGATGTTCTTCTTCATTCTTGGAATATATTAGAATATCATCCATAAAAACCAATACAAATTTGTCCAAACAATCCTGAAATATATTGTTCATTAAGTTCATGAAAGTCGCAAGGGCATTAGTTAATCCAAACAGTAGCACCGTAAACTCATAATGTCCATATCTAGTCCTGAAAGCAATTTTGTGTATGTCCTCATCCTTAATTCGTAACTGATGATATCCTGATCTTAAATCAATTTTTGAAAACATAGTCGCACCCTTCATTTGGTCAAAGAGATCATCTATCTTGGGTAATGGGTACCGATTTTTTATGGTGACTTTATTAAGCATCCTGTAGTCCATACATAACCTCATGGTTCCATCCTTCTTTCTTACAAATAACACAGGGGCTCCCCATGGTGAGACACTAGGTCGAATCACCTTCTTATCCAACATATCCTGCAGTTGAATCTACAATTCCATAAGTTCCGTGGTGGTCATCTTGTATGGGACTCGAATATAGGTTCTGCTCCTGGTACTAAGTCTATGGTAAAATCAAATATCCGGGAACGGGGTAATCCAGGAAGTTCCTCAAGAAATACATCTTGATAGTTCTTCAAATAGGGATATTTTTCTTCGAATGATTCCTTTAATTTCTGCTTAGTTTCTCCATCTTCATAAATATAATCATCCCCATATGTGGTTTCTCTTGTATCTTCAACTCCTACTGCAAATATTTTACAGCCTTTCCTTCCATATCGCTTAAGTTGCATTGCTGAAATCTGTTGGGCTCTAATTTCATGCTTGATCCCTGAAATACTTGTGGGTCTACCTCTATCATCCACACAATTGACAGTTTTAGCAAGGCAATCTACCTTAGCCTTATGTTCACTAAGCCAATTAATTCCAATGATAATGTCATAAGATCCTAGCAAAGCTACAAATAAATTTAGTTTTGTGGAGAAGTTCGAAAAATCAACTTGAGCTTCAAACAAGCATTGCTCTACCTTGGCCCTGGACTGGTTTGCATATTCGACTGTCCATGGTTTTGCCATAAAACCAGATCTTTTTGGGAATCTACTTAACAGTCTAAGTGATATAAAACATTCAGTTGCTCCAGTATCAATGAGCATAGACACAGGGTTTCCGTAAATCTTACCCGGTGTTTCGATGGGACCTATCTACTGCTCCGCTTGTCTGATATCTAAGGCTGCATGAATTCTCTATTGAAAACCCTGTTGTTGTTGTGGCAAAGATGGGCGTTGTGGCTGATTGAAGTTAGGGTACTGTTTCTTATAGTGGTTCCCACCATAAATATAACAACCCCCTGGTGGTCTTCTTTTCTCATTATTTCTGTCACTTTTGTTCATATGAAAATTTCCTTTGATGTCTCTAGTTCCACTACTTTTGCTCTCAGGTTTGTTGTTCTTATAGTCCCTAAACTATTTTCTTGGTGGTCCAGATTCAATGCCTTTTGGATTTCAAATGGTCTTTCTCTTATTGTCCTGAATAGAATCATCCTTTTTAACCTTATGTTCTTGTCGAATAGCTTTTTCCAAAGCCTCTTCCATGGTTCGTGGTGCAAGTACATCTACGGCTAGCCCTATCCTGTTATTCAGTCCCATGATAAACTTTCTTACCTTTAGGTTGGTATCTTGTTGGTATGGTGGTACATATTTAAGCAATCTGGTGAATTTCTTCCAGTATTTATGAACTGACAAATCCCCCTGTTTCAAGTTCTAAAATTCCTTAAGTTTCTGATCATAGAAAGTTTGAAGCAGCCACCACGTCCTAAGTATGTCTACGAACTTTTTCCATGTAATGTCAATAGATCTAATGTTTAGTTCCACCTTGGTGTTGCCCCACCAAGTTGTTGCTTCCCCGATGAATTGGTATATGCCCCAAACTGCCTTTGAGGTCTCTAAAAAGTTTTGGATCTCGAAGTATTGTTCCATCTCTGTCAGCCATGCTTCAGCTTCTTCTCCGAACTCAATACCAAAGAACTTAGGGGGTTTAATTTTCTTAATATCTACTGATAAATCAGCCACGATTTCCTTCTTTTGTTTATCAGCTTGTTTAGGGGAGGGGGGTTTATTATGTCCTAAGATTTCTGTCTCGGCCTTGGGTGTGTCTTGCACTTCCTCGCGATGTTGCCCCATCTGGGCTGCCATCTCGCTCATTCTTCTTTCCATAGTTTCTAGTTTTAGTTGTGTTCCTTGTAAAATTTGAAGTAACAGTTCATTGGAGGATTGATGGTTCTCACGAACTATCTCTCAATTTTCTACATTCTTGTTGTTACTCATGTTGTATTTCAGGTCTTTCACCTGTTAGTTTACACAGTTAAGTTTATAGTTTAGTTTTCATTGCTCAACTAAGCAAAAGAAAATTTCATTTCTATTGTTCAAAATTTCTCATTGTTTGCCAAAAACATTTTCAATAACAAGATTTATTTTCATTGCTCAACTAAGCAATTCTTAATTACAAATTTTCATTTATATTGCTCAACTAAGCAAAATTCATTTCCATTGCTCGACTAAGAAAAATTCATTTCCATTGCTCAATTAAGCAAATCTTTAGTTACAAAATTATATCCATTGCTCGACAAAGAAAAATTCATTTCCATTGCTCGACTAAACAATCTTTATTTACAAAATTCCTTTATTGAGGTAGTCTACATCCATAGAATATCTTTATTCTTGTTTTGCAACATCTAGTTCTGTCTGGTACATGTGTCGTACCATCCATGATTCATGAAAATGGAGGAGGAGGCTGCTCTGCTGAGCGTTCCAGTTTTGTATCAATTTGTTCCTGTATTCTGCCTTCTTGGCAGGAGTCCATCGGATTCTCTCCTTCATTCGTTGAATAGCTTGGCTCAATGTTTCATTATCTTGAGGTTCGGAACAGCAAGAATAATCATACTTAGTCATTTTCTTAATGAGGTAAGGAAAAATAGGATGTCGAATTTTCTTGCGAGGTGTTCTACATACTAACATCCTGTATTCAGTTTTCAATTTTATTAGATTTAAAGAAGGTGATGTGCCCTAGGTTCAGTGTCGAACCCAGCGCTCTGATACCATATGTAACAATTGGTTTCTTACTAACTAAATTTCATCATTTAACTAACTAATTTCTGTTTCTTATTCACATGACAAAGTTTCCCAATAACGGTTCAAACTGAAAATTAAATCTACATTACTTTTCAATTTTATCATGTATTACAACAATAACAATAACTGATAATTTACATGCTCAGATGAAAATAAATACTTAACTATTTATAGTTCAACCGAAAAAGGAAATATAGAGCTAAATACGTATGATCATCTAGCTATTTTAAAGAAATATCTAATTTTAAAGTAAATGATTTTTTTAACTTGAAAAGAAATACTAATCTTATAGGTTAAAAAGAACATACAAACTTATTTGTAAATCTTCCTTAATCAGTTGTCCAAACTCTGGCTTTGGTGAGAGGAGAAGCATTAACATAGGCTTAACCTCCCAACCGCAAACCTTTTACTTAACCCCACAGGTTCTAATTTAATAGAACGGCCCTACCTACCTCGAGGTCGGGCTTGGGATGTTCATTCATCCAGCCATCAGAGCATTCAGGTGAGTTGAAGTCCCAACAGTTATCCGACGGAATAACTGAAGCATTTGGACAACAACAAGATCAATTTGTTCTGGCAAGTCTTGCCTATTTCCACCCTGGCCAAGGATTTTGAAATGTGGGTTTATACTAGATCTCCACCACTCAGCTTGACAACTTATTTCAAAAGTGGAACTTGCATGAGCTAATGCATTAATTTATTATTTATTGTATAGTTTTTTAATATCATTCTTATATTTTCTGTTAACAGATTCATCTACACCTCCTCACCATAAACAGGCCAATCAGCCAGTGATTCCTTAATGCCTTCAAATTAACTTTATTTGTATAATTTGCACCTTCATCACCTCATTCTGGCATTTAGCCGGGTGATCTCCTTGGTGCTCTCATTTCAGTTATCAGACTTTATATCATATTTTCCATAGTAACGAGAATGGCTCAAAAATCGTGTGACTCGGCGATTCAGCAATCAGATTCATTAGGGGTGATTTTTTTGGAATTGGAAATTGCCATAGCCGATTTTTTGTGGTGAATCGCATGAATCGGTGCCAAAAAATCGGCAAGAAATCGCCCGCGGCCAGAAAAGTATGGAGTTGGAAATTTTTAAAAAATAACTTCTTTTTTTTACTTTCTTTTTGACCTATTCTCTTTGTTATAACCCTAAAGGGCCTTCTATTTGTTAAGCATGAGTAGAAGAGAGGAAAAGTGAGAGAGAAGAAGAGAAAAGAAAAGCCATAAGTTTCTAACCGGCAAGAGGGAAGAGCACCAAAGAGATCAGCAAGCCATTTGGGGAGCCCATCAATTGCATTGGGAGCACTAAGGAGCCAATATCAACACTCCTCAACTCATTTGCAAGAGGTAAGTGCTCATTTTTTTTTTGCATGTTAGTGTATTATGCATTGTTTGTTAAATTTTTAGTGTATTATGCATTTTTTGTTAAATTTTTATGGTTTTCAAGATTATTAGTTTAACTCTTGAATGTTATTTATTTTTACTAAGTTGCAAACTAGGGTTTGTTGTTTTGTAGCTTTTATTAGCTTCAAACTTTGATATTTAACATAAAAAAAATTATTGCAGCAGCCTTTGCTCTCATTTTTCACAAATTTGCAATGGGTAAAAAAGATGAATGTTGGAAATATAACGAAGAGTTTCCTGGAAGAACCAAATATCAAACAAAATGTATGTTTTGTAAAGAAAAAATAACTTCCAGAGGTATTTATAGATTGGAATACCACATTGCTGCTATACCTAGACACGATGTTATAGTTTGCACTCAACAAACTCCTGAGGCAAAACGCACTTGCTTAATGGCACTAGAAAAAATTATAAAAGACAAAGCAAATAGGAAAATGCAACTTGAAAGGTTAAGGGGTATTGGCTCCCATGTTCCCCCATCCGCAGCCGCATCCACATCTGCATCTGCATCAGCTTTCGCATCCATAGGTTGTGTCGGAGAGGGTTCTTCTAGGCTTCCTTTTTATCCTAGTGCTTCTGCTCGTGCTGGTGCTAGTGCTAGTTAGTCACATACTGAGACAGAGTCCCACACCAACCTATTACAGCCTATAGTGCGGAAAAACAAAATGAATAGTTACTTTGTGCTCCGCACTACTCCTGGTTCCCAACCCACGCTTGAGGGCATGGGTTTGAACAAGGAGATTCATGATGCTGCCAGAAAGGAGATATGCAAATTTTGGTACTTTTGCAACATTCCATTTATTGCAGCCAGGTAATTGATTCTTTTTTCTTTGTTTTCTTTAAAGTTAAAATTAGAAGTAAAAGTAAAACTTTAATTATATCTACTTGTTTTATAATTTGAGTCTTTGACATCTAAATTTTTATTTGTGACAGGGCTCCTTATTGGCAGAACATGATAGACGCAGTTGCTATTTGTGGTCCGGGGTTTAAAGCCCCAACTGAGGCTGAGTTGAGCAGATACCTCTTGGATGAGATGGTAGAGGACATGATGGCTGAGCTCGAGGAGAACCGAAAGGAGTGGATTGCAAAAGGTTGCACCATCATGACTGATGGTTGGACAGATAGGAGGAATAGAACACTCCTCAATTTTCTTGTATCCTGTGGAGGTGATTGATCATTCTACTTTCCTACATACATAATTGTAAATTTTGATTTGTTGAATGCTAATTTGTTGATGATCCATTTAATATTATAATTCGTTGTTTTGTTACTTGTAGGATATACCATGTTCATCAAATCCATTGACGCTTCCGCACATGTAAAAAATGCCACATACTCATGTGAGGCTATTGAGGAAGTCATAGCAGAGGTGGGGGAACAAAATGTGATCCAGGTGGTGACGGATAATGCAGCAAGTTATGTTGCTGCAAGTAAACTTTTAACTTTTCAAGTTTTGAAAATAAATTTATTTGCATTTTGAAATTTGAATTTCTAATTGACTTAAAATTGTTGTAGGTAAACTTTCGATGGAGAGGCACCCCACCATATTTTGGTCCCCTTGAGCAGCACACTACATTGACCTCATGTTGGAGGAAATTGGCAAACTTGAGTTTGTCAAGTCATGTGTGGAAAGGGCAAAAAACATATGCAAATTCATTTATAATCATTCATTTGTCCTTAGCACAATGAGGAAGTACACAGAAAGCAAGGAGTTAGCTCGCCCAGGTATCACGAGGTTTGCCTCGAATTTCATCACCCTGCAGTCCTTGTTGACATCAAGGGATGAATTGAGGAGCATGTTTGTTGGGCGGGAGTGGATTTCCTCTTCCTATGCTACGACTATTGTAGGGATAGATGTGGCAAATTGCATATTTGATGAAGATGGTTTTTGGAAACCCGCTAGAGTAATCCTTAAGGTAAATTTATTGCAATTTAACATTTAGTATTTTACTTTTACTTTAAATTATATTATTTTATATTTAAGTTTTGACTCAAATTTTTTGTTTTACTTTATATGTAGGTCACTGAGCCCCTTGTAGCTTTGCTACGAACTGCTGATGGGGAGAAGCCCTCTATGGGCTACATTTATGAGGGCATGGATAGGGCCAAGGAGGCCATCAAAGCCCAATATGCAAGACTGCAAGAGAGGTATGGCCCTATTTGGGACATCATCGATAGGAGATGGCAGAATCAGCTCCATCGACCCATCTATGCAACAGTTTACTATCTGAATCCGGCATTTCGTTTCCATCCTGAGTTCAAGGCGGATGCAGAGGTTCTCACTGGCTTATACACAGTGATTCAGAGGTTGAGTAGCGATGAAGATAGCACTGCTGCGATTGTTGAGCTAGACCAGTTCAACAATAAAGAGGGGCCACTTTTCTCTGGTAGGATGGCCATAAATGCTCAGACAACACTACAGCCAGGTAAAAATTAAATAATATATACAACGTTCATGAATCTAGATTCTAAACTTAAAGTTGATTATGCAATTTTAGAGTTAACTTGTAATTTATAAATGAGACTAATTGTTTCTATTTTCCCTTATTTCAGATAGATGGTGGCAAATGTTTGGGGCGACAATCCCAAAACTTCAAAAAATTGCCATCCGTATTCTGAGTCAGCCAAGCAGCGCTTCTGGATGTGAGCGCAGTAGGTCCATGTTTGAGCACATCCATTCAAAGAGGAGAAACAGGTTGACAGTGCAAAAGTTGAATGATCTTGTCTTTGTTCATTACAACCTCCGTCTTAGGATCAGACAGATTTTGGGCACTAACTCCTCTCCGATCATTCTGGAGGAGATTGATCCAGAATCAGAGTGGCTCACAGAGGTTGTGGATCCAGTCTTCACTGAGGAAGACCTTGCGTGGATTGACCAGGTGGATATAGAGGCTGAGGTAGCTAGGGCACGTTCTTCAGGCATTGGTAGACGCGCACATGCACGCACAGGCACAGGCCCTAGCGACGTTCGTGAGCCCATCTTACATGCGGGAGATATGGCTCGGCAGTCCTCTAGGACCTACATTAGACGCCTTGCTACTAGGCAAACTGGATACTCAGAGGCTGAGGCTGAGGCTGAGGCTGCAGCCGAGCTTGAGGATGATGTTGAGGATGATGATGACTATGAGCATGAGGCTTGCGCTGGAGCCTTGTTTTTATATTTTGTTTACAGATATTGATACTGAATCATTGATAGACATATGTTTCAAACTTTCATGGATCTTTATCTTAGATTCTTACATACATTTATGATTTGATGTCTTATGGATCATCTTACATACATTTTATGATTTAAATCATTATGATCATTTGATTTCTATTTACTTCAGCTAGCCTACAATTTACATTTTAGATAACATAGTTGCGTATGTGATGGATTTTATGTTCCAAACTTCCATGTTTATGTATGTTAAGTTTTAACTTCTATTTGATGATGTTATAGTGTGTTTAAGTTATATTCAATAAAGGGTGCATGAAATAAGTTTTAAATTGTTAAAATCTTTAAATTTAAAGGGTTTTTTCAAATTTGCCAATTCATTGCCGATTCACGATTCGATTCGGCCTTGCTGATTTCGATCCGATTCCGATTCACGTTACTTTGATATTTTCAAATAAATAGAAGTAAAGTTTTATGAAGAACTTCAGAGGTTATTCGTTCAAATACCAAAGATTGGCAAGCTTGAATGTAAACTATTACTTTAAGATATTCGATTGAATTAAAAGTATTACATTGGACAAGAAGGATTATATCTGACTATGGAACTTGCCTTACTACAGTACACATATATGTAAAGGCAGACTTTAAAAGAAAGTTCGTATGGTCTATAACATAATGAAGACGACATGCTTGAAATAAAGTTTGCAAACATGGAACTCTTAAATGAATATACTCACTGTCGACTCTGCTTAAGCAAGGTAAATAAAAAGGAAAGAAATATAAAACACCTCCTTACGTGACACACTATTCTGCAGTTTGAAAAGGCTTTCACTTGACTCTAAATTGCTTCCTGTTCAAAATCCCACGGTGACTGCAACTGTTTTGGATGCAAATAATAAAGTATCGGGTGTTGTTAACACCGTAACAGAGCAAAGGAATTTCGAATGTGAAAGTTGTTAACGAGAGAAGGCCGGATACATGAATGGGTGTTGATACACGACAAAGCTTGCATATATTATTTTGAGCCGACCTTACGCCTTCCCTACCGTTACAAGATCATACTCGAATTCTTTAATCAATTGGGTGAAAAGAAAAATAAAGAGAGGAGGGAAAATAAAATGAGAAGAAAAAAAGATGAAGAGTTTATTTAAATAATTAATATTATTTATATTATCTTATTTTCTTGATTAAGTTGTTAGGTACGTAATTGTAAGGTGGCATAATTGGATTAATGAATTAATGTAATGATGCCACTTTATAATTATTTATCTATGATCATAGTCAAGAGAATAAAATAATATTTAAATAATATTATTATTTGATTATTTCTTAAAGGTAAGAACTTTGTTTATTTTTAATATTTATATTGTTTGTACTTATAGCTCATGCGGTTCCACCATAAAATATATTGTTAAGTCCTAATAACCTTGCCAGGGCGGTCTTTAGGTCAAACCTGTCACTTCTAATTACTGAACCTTATGACCATCCCCTTCCGATGATCTCATTTTGTAATGCTTCCCCTCTCTCTCCGGTCTTCACCTGTAAACATTTAAAACAACATTCTCGCCAAAACATCAATTCAAGATTCATAATTTGTTAAATAAAATCATCAAGTGATCGTTAGAAATTTCATCATAATAACTAACTTATTCATCATGTATATACAACAACTAAAATTAACCAACTCCATTTCACATGATCATAAATAAATTAACACAACGGCTAGATTTAACTGACTCAATTTCATATGATAATTAGATCGATGCAACGGCTAAAATTAATTGATTCAATTTCACATGAACATGAAGAAATAAGTAACGGCTATAACTAACATGTTATAACAACAGCTATAATGTACTATCTCAATTTCACATGAACATGAAGAATTAATTTGGTTCAACGGCTATAATCAGTTTAAAATTTTCGGGCAAAAATTGGGATGTAACAGATCTTCAATGCGAGAAGACTTGTATCTGATCAAAGGGAGTGTCGAGCAATGATCCCTAAGTATCTATTAACGTAGGATGGTGACATCAATGACGAATGTTGTGATTCAAGGTGCCCCATCTACACACGCTGCCTGTCCCTATTGATCCGCTTTTGACAGGTTTCATATTTTCTTGACTTCTAAAACTTAATAATGCTTAACTGAATTTCATCGTATACTATCACTAATTTTGAAATGTTAAAAATTCTTCTACGCATCGTCATTTTAGTTCACTGCATTTTGAATATGTTTTGTTATCAACATCTGATAGGTATTCCAAAGATAAGTGCTTTTCATCAACCGCCATTCTTCTTCTCACGCATATATCACTGTTTTCTTCTTCCTCAATGGACTGGTTGTATTTTTATTCTGAATACTCCCAATGCCATCTCTATTAAGTATATGACCTGAATCTCTGCCATGCCTTATCGTTGTGAACGCTATTTCCTTCACTTCAAGTGAGAACTCTCGCTGGCTTCCTCAAACGACTCTCTTAGTCTATTTGCAGACATTTTCATGGTGTCGTTATAACTTATTCACTCCATCAAGTCTAGCTGTTGAGTATATCAGATTATTTATCTCTGTGACTTCGTGAAAGTGAACTCTCCACATCAAATCATTATCCCATGTGATCATTATCAGATGATATATCATATGTAATAGAACTTTGTATTCCTATCGGTATCATGCACCACCTTATTCCTTCACTTTGTATGCTCTATATTCACCATCTTATTCCTTGACTTCGTTTGCTTTCCATATATAAGGTATGTTGATAAAGATTTCAAACCTTGTATCAATTGTTCTGGCTAGTCATATCTTTCTTTACAAAGATATGTCATAGAGTATAATCATAGCTGTAATAAATACATTATTTCATCTTTATATCATTCTCAGTCCTCTGTTTTATGTGTCTTTGTACTATAGAATCATACCTTTTGTCAATCATATCTATTGTGCTTTTGACATCAATGATAAAACTTCCAACAATCTTATTGTACCTTTGACATCAATGACAATTATTCCATCACTAACATCTATTAGAACAGCAATGTGACAAAAATGTTGACATACATTTATATCGGCTGACCTACATTTATAAAGGTAAAGGGCCTCTCACAATAATGTTCCATAGATTTATGATTAATACAGTATTCCATGAGTATTTAGAGGCTACATACCTCAATACATTTTCTATCTTCAATCACATAGAAATGGATCACCTGCATACCATTGACATGCCTTACGATATTTGAGCTTTTTCTGCAGTGTAGTGACTCTTATCCATAACTTTTGCAATGTGTTATTCCCTTGAAAAACTGATTCAACACATAAGAACCTCCTTGCGCCCTGATAAGGGATAAAAGGATTCTTGAAGCCTTTTACTGATTCAATATTTTTTCGCAACATGGGTAAAACTGGAACAAACAGTTGCTGGTTTCATGCCCAAAATGAAGGCTTCTTGCTTGCAAACTGAAAGGAAGATCCTAAACTTGTTTTTACATGGATAGAACTTTCAAAAGAAACAAAAATAAATCATTTTTCCCTCTTCCTTTTGTCATGCATTGAACATATGCAAAAATTAAAAATTTACTCTTTTCCCTTTTTTCTTTCCTCAAAGCTTTTATCAAGCCTTTGTCTGTCTTAGAAAACATGATTTGAAGAAAAAACAGTTCTAACATCTCTTGCAACAGAGATTAGACCAATGTGGCAAAAATGTCAACAGGTACAATTGCATAAATCAATGCCCAACATGATGGAATAGCATGCGAAGGGATATATCATACAAGAAAACCAGAATTGTTTAATCATTCAGTAATTACAGATCAGTACATTGCAAATTGACTAGAATATAATTGTATTTGAAACTATCAATTCAGACTTGAATACATGCCAAAATTGTTCTTAGAAGCTGGAAAATAATATACTTTTAATTCTGCTATTGCTATAGAAAAAATTGTTTTTTATGCAAGCCCTGCATCTTTCAACACAGTTTCAAAAGCTTCCTCATCATCCCAAGGCACCTGCACAGTAATAATAGCAACATAATAAATGCATAGCAGGAAACATCCAACCAGTTTGTGATCAATACATCAATAACGGATGACTCCCCAATGTATTATAGAAGAACTTAAAACCAGGGACTGAATTCAACCTGCCCCTAAAGGAGAAGGAACAACAATGTTACTAAAATTACCTCAGGCACCTCTCGCTGGAAATGCCTCTCAATCTTTCTCATTGTTTGCTCGTCTCTTGCATCAGTGAGGAAATTAAAAGCAGCTCCTGCAAAAGAGAAATAGTACATTTGTGGGAATATGATAAGACTGAAAACATTTATATTCAATCTCTAAGAATGCATCCATTAATGTGGAAAGTACTTGGTGTGAGGAGGGTCAGAGAGAGAGAGAGACCCACCCTTGCGACCAAAACGCCCACTCCGTCCAATGCGGTGCAAGTACACTTCATAATCAGGGTCATGTGGTGGAGTATGTTTGGTAGGGAGATCAAAATTGACAACCAATGTTACCTGTCATAACATGTGCATCATTAAAATAGTGATTACTTTACTACCTGTGTTAATTCAAAAAATGCATCTATCTGAGAAGATTGCAAAATGGAGGTACAAACAAGAACAACAGAAAAACCTGTGCTTGATCAAAACCCCGTGCTAGCACATCAGTTGCAATAAGGATCTTTGTCAGTCCCATTCTGAATTCCTTGATTACAAGATCCCTGTCCTCCATCTTAAGACCTCCTTGGATAGAAGTACACTTGTAACCCTCTGCTTCTAATTGACTATGCAACATGCTTGCACTTTCTCTTGTGCGAACAAAAATTATTGACTGCCCAAGCTTTTCGGCAAGCGGAAAAATTTTATCCTTCAATACTTGAACTTTGGCAAGTTTATCCGGGCATTTCACACAATACTGTTTAATGACATCTAAAGACAACTCTTCTTTCTTGACGAACACCTGATTTGGATTTGAAATCACTCTTGTTGCAAATTGCTTCACATTTTCATCAAAAGTTGCTGAAAAAAGAAGGATCTGCGCCACAATGAAAAGTGTAGGTTAGCATTGAGAAATTGCTATAATTATTATGGTAAATCGATGTTGTTGTAGCTGTATTAAACAGAGGAGAAGAAAGCTCCTTATATAGATTTACAAAGATGATGTTCTAAAAGAAACAATCGTGAACTAAAGATGAGAATAGAAACTACATAATAAACTAAAGACTAACTAAGGTGACCATTAAAGAAACATTATAATATTCTGATAAAAATCAACATTCAACCCTGTATACTAAACTTTATACTCTGTTGATGCAGCTACTTTACTCATCATTACGGGAACAACGTTTCTCTCATTTTAGAGACGTCCCTAGGTTATAAATGCATAAGTTGCCAAATACATCTCAGGGGTTATTAAATAATAAAGGAAAAAGAAAAGACCAACAATCCCCATTATAATAAAATACTGTTACATTAATAAATTACACAGTGATTTTTATTTTGCACAACTTAAGTTGGCCTAGAGGTCGAGATCTTGTGCTCTTGGAAGAGAGGTCACAAATTCAAATCTCTCTCCTGCCTTCCCTCCCTCCCTCCAGACAAGGCTCCAGGACCAAACAGTTTTACAGCTTTATTCTTCCAAATAATGCTGTGATATAGTTGGCTTTGATCTTTTTTCCACCCTTGAAGAGTCGAGGAGAAGTAGCAATGTTCTTAAGAAATTTAATGTCACAAAGATAACACTTCTTCCAAAGGTGAGAGATCCTAAAACTTTTGCAGATTTCAGACCAATCTCTCTATGCAATACTATATGCAAAATATTGACAAAAGCCATTTACATTGCAACATTTTATCCCAAAGATTATATCTATAAAACAAGGAGATTTTGTCCCAGGAAGAGAAACAGCTGAGGAAGCTATAGTTGCAGACGAGGTTCTTCATTCAGTTCACACACGACTCACTTACCTTCCTTTGTCATCAAACTTGACATGATCAAGGCCCCTGACATGAATTGTGATTTCCTGTTTAAGGTCTTTGCACAAATTTGGATTCTCTAAAAAATGGTGTAAACTGATTCTCTCCTGTATCTCTGTGGAAGATTTCTCAATCATTATTATTAGGACACCATCAGGCTTTTTCACAGCCACTCAACAGGTGAGAGAAGTAGACCCACTGTACCCTTTCCTCTTCATTGTTACAGCGGAGACATTTAATAGATCTATTGATCAGAAAAATGAATTGGGCCTTTAGCAAGGCATTACTACACCTAATACCAATATCTCTGTCACTCACACATTATTTGCAGATGATTTCCTAATTTATGGGAAAGCCAACATTGCTAAATTTAAACAAATTAAAAACATGCTAGATGATTATGCAGTTGCATCAGGTCAGAAAATTAAAGCACAGAAATCAAAGCTTTATGTATTCAATGTCAAAGCAGCTGTGAAAAGAAAGATCATTAACACATTGGGTTTTCAGCTGGATGTGTTACCTTGCACTTATCTAGGTATCCCCATTTTTATGGGTGCAAATAAGGGATCCTACTGGAGCAAAGTTATAGTCATTAAAATCAAGAATTTCAAACTGGAAAGCCATTTTTATCTTTCTCAGGTCATATGCTTCTTAGTAAATCAGTGCTACCTGTCATTCCTAATTATTATATTATTGTACTGAAAGCAACTAAATTAGTGATCATTCAAATTGAGAAGACCGTAAGAAATTTCTTGTGGGAAGGGTATCTCTCTACTTACAAGAAAATTCCATTAGTTTTCTTTAGATAATATGGCTACATCTCCAAGAGAAATCTGGTTTTTGGTGGCAAATTAGTTTGGCGCATGTAATCAAAATAAGAATTTAGAAGGTGCCAATTCATGCACTCAAAATACTTGGATACATAAACCCAACAAGAATATTCACCATTTCAAACCCAATGACGGGTTCAGCAATGTGGAATTTCATGTTGTCCTCCAGACATATTGTTATGTCATACCTAACATGGCAGGTGAATGATGGAAATGACATCCACTGGGATGACTCATGGAATGGTCGTCCCCCACTTAAGGATATAACAGATCTTCAGACTGCTATCCCAATCTTGGCCCGCAAGTGGGGCACCCAACTAATACACTACATCAAAGCAGGTGAAGTGGGAATCAGGTAAACTCATATGGAAAGATTTCACAGTCAACATATGAATGAGGACCAAAAGTTGTTACACCAACTCCCAGCACAAAGATCAGTCTTGCTTTCAAGAAATCCTGACAAAATCATTTGGGCCCCATTAAAAGATGGTCAATAATCAGTAAAACAAGGTTACTTGGCTCCTCAACACAGAAAATCAGTGTCAAGCACAACGAACCTATTCCTTTTGTTGAAACAATATGATTTTGCCAAAGGCGGGGAGTTTTAAATGTTTGGCTCTTAGATATAGGATCCTAACAAGTGACAGATTAGCAAAACTTCAAATTGCAGCCTGCTTCAAGTGTGTCCTATGTGAGGAGTAATTTAAAAATGTTGACCATCTTTTCATCCAATGCATCCTCTCACAACAATATTGGAAATTTATGCTCCTAAAGATGGGGTTTTCCACACCATTGTCAAATACATTATGGGACTTATTTCAATCCTGGCCAATACAATTCAGAAGTTCTCTCTTTGCATGCATCTGGCATATGATACCAACCATGGTAGTCTGGTCTATTTGGTGGGAAAGGAACAAAAGAATCTTCCACAATGTCTCTTCCCCAACCCAACAAGTACAGGAGGTAATTGACAAATCAATCTCAGAGGCAGTGAACGTATATGTTCAGATTCATCAGCATTTAGGACCAGCTATTTTCACTAATTGGGGCAATGACATTATGAAGAATTGGAACAGCATTGTCTTACACTTCAAAGGCAGTATATTAGGCCCAAATAAATATAGATAGAAGTCAAGTGGTTGCCTCCACTTCATGATTGCTCTTCTTCCTAGAACAAACAGTATTGTGGAATCATTGGCTTTGTTACATGGCTCGTTGCTTGTCAAAAGCTGAGATTTGATAAGGTACATACTGAAGGTGATTCAAAGCTGATTGTTCATGCTTGTAAAGTTAGGAATTGTCATAATTAGCACATTAAATACATGCTGTACAGGGTGTAGGATCTTCTTGACTCCTTGGAAACATATAATATTTCACATACATTCAGAAAGGGCAATCAGATTGCCAATGCACTTGCAAACTTAGGCTGCCAAAAACACAAACTTGAGTTTGGGGATGGTTACAATGATATTGTCAACTTCCCAGAACTTTTATAAATAAGCTCGATAAAATGAAGGCATAAATAGTGGCAAAATAAAAATTTAGAGGAAATAACTATTTTGCAATGATACAATCATTGTGATATATGGTACTACCTTCAACACAAATTTTATCCAATCTGATGCCGTTACTCAAAATTAAGGACATTGTGGTCATTGCATTCATTTATTTTACATGCCTTAAAGAAATTGGCACATATGAATCTGGATGATCACCTATCTCAAGCATGATACAGAATCGACTTTTACATTAACTATTAATCTTCTGTTTTGCAGGCATTTTCTTTCATTGGTGGTTTGCCTGTGAAAGACAAAGGGTGTACCATAGTACTCAGCAAATACCAATGCACATGATATGATGACGCATGCCTTCCTACCCATGCATGTAAGGTGTTAATATAAAAAAATTCAAGGAAGAATTTGTGGTTTGTCGCCTCAAAGAGCTTTCAATTCAGTAATGCAGCACTTCTCACTTTCAAGCGAAGAAGGGGGAATTAGTTGTTTTCAGCTTTGTCAACATTGCAGACAAAGGCACAGGGAGTACATTTCCAGAAATTACAGTGTGTGGATACCTGTCAATGACTGAGAAATGCCATTCAATGACCACATCACCGATGATCTCCTGCAAGAAGTCTTTACACCCATTGTATTCAATACTGAAAGAATGTGAAACAGATTACTGGTGACGAAATCCTTTTTCTTCAGGATTTACGAGCAATATTCCCCTCACAACCTGTTTCTATTTTCTTCTCAGATGCCAGGGATTTGGTTCATTCATTGTCAATGCTCCAGATAATTGCAAATAGGATTGTAAAACAGAATTTCTTGCAAGATAATAAGCTTTTACATGCTTTGCAACATTATGATTTATGGAAAGGCCAAGCACACATAGGGGGTTTGTTCCCACACCATTTCCTACTTAACGATTATATATATATGTCTAAATTTATGATAATATTAAGCACTACTTGGAAATGCGAAGCCCTCAATATGCCAATCATGCAATTGCAAAGCATCACAAAGTGTTGGCGGACGACCTTGTTGAGAAGATTCACCTGAAAGTTAAGGCCCTACTTGTCATTTTAGGCCATAACCATGTCAATCTTATCCTACCTCACAATTCCTCGCCTCACCACAACCAACCAAAATTTCAAGACCTTAATGATCCACCTCTTCATGTTGCGGCTACAAACTTTGTGGGGGACAATCTCAGTTCACCTCACAGGCAAGAGACAGCCGAAAATGAAGAAGAAGACAGGAATTCGTGAAGCAGTCAACCATCAACAGATTAGTGTTCTCGCAGACCAGAACATTGGCATCTCTCAGCATGAAGATGAAGCTAGTGACAATGTGGATATAATAGAAGAATAGTACTGGATATAATAGAAGAATACTTGCCACTGCAATCTTTTTTGATCTCTCAAGTTGTGATTTAAAGAGAGATGCTAATGTAAGTAGCACACTTGAGCATTACCACTGCATTAGTTCCCTTATAGACTTACGATATTTTTTGGGATATTGATTTAGGGCCTTATTGACATGTTGTGATAACCTTGGGATAATTGTCTTAGGACTACATTGTAGCACTCTTTGTAACGATAAAATGAGAGACCATTATCATATGTGTGTGCATAAGCCCATATGAGACCATGTGAGGTATAGTTGAGATATGAGAACACGTAGGTCAACCTATCTTTGTATTGTTAAGGTGTCTCAATCTGAAAGAAAACGACCTCCAAATCCAAAATCATCTCTCTACAATAAATAAACAAGTACTAGTTTCCCTACAAAAAGAAATAAAGAGTGCGTATTAAGTAATTAATTAACTGCTAGATTGAAAGTGAAGTTATCGCAAAGGTGTGATGTCTTGACCTAAATGTTGTGGTGGTGCGGATCGTGTATCCAGGGCTGGGACCCACCCAGCCATGCCTTCATGAGGGGGATGGCCTGCACTAACACTATAGTGGGATGGAAACCACTCTTAATTCTGATGGGCACCATACACCATCAGTTCAGCCTTTTGGCATAGTGATTGTGCTGCTTGGTATCAAAGTCCATGTCTTGAGGTTGAGCCCAATGGAGCATGGTGGGTTGGGATGTCTCAGCCTAAAGCTTGTGATGTAGGACCATCTTGGGTTCGGAGCAATCTTGCATCAACCAAAAATATTCTGTGTTCAGTTTTATAGTATGTCCATTGTTTCAGCGATCCTTGTTTTGATCGAGTTGGCACTTTCAATGTTCGGAGTATGATCTAGACCTAGTCTAGTTCTTATTCCTAGGTTTGCAGCTCATTTGGTTCTTTGTTGATCAAGTCATGGTTTGCCTTCTTTCGGGTAGCATATTCTTGCCAGTTTCATGACCATGGGTGGATTTTGATCTTGCAATGAAAATCTACTATTGTGGATTTTTGGCAGCACATTAGGCTATGTTGTTACATCATGTGAGGACATAAATTGAGAACCAAAAACCTTCAAACATGCTGTGTCATTTGTTCCTTATGATTTGGGACTGGAAATATTTGTTGTAATACGTTTCATGCTCTTGAAAATGTTTTGGATCTTGAGGCTGAACTGCGCGTCACAATGCCTATACATTGTGATGTAATATAAGTCCTGAGGAAGTGAATTATCATTAGAAAGATATTACTCATTAGAATTAGATTTAAGGTCTCTAACCGAAGATTGTAAGAAAACAACTTGTACGAATCTAGAAATTGTCGAACCTATGTACAACTGATTTTCTATTAATGAATGTTGATCCTGCTTGGCTCTCTCTGAATACTTGTGATTTCCATTATGTTTACTCTTGTTGCACAATTGGACTGATCTCTTTGAGGAGTCTTCGATTGGGGACTACGTCAAGTGGTATCAGAGCGAAGCTTGTGTTCCTTTTGAACTTGTGTTGCGGAGCCCTAATTGAGTTTGATTGTAGGGTGGTAGAGTTGAGATCTGACCTACAATTGCAGAGGGTCGCAAGGATGGTTCGTGGAAGAAGAGATGTGGATCCAATAGTAAAGGATATGGTGAGACAAATTTCAGCTAGACTTGAAGTAGTAGAGACTTCCCAAAGAAGATGAAGGCCTATCGATGATGTGTCATGAGAATCACTAAGGAAAATATTACAGGAGATGTTGAATCTAACCTAAATAAGGGGATGAAAGATTTCTAAGAGGCTTGGCTAGAGTTAATGCAAGACCACATTTCAATTACCGGATTATGATGGTAAACCAAATTTTGATGAATAGCTTGATTGGATTAGTGAGATGGAAAAGTATTTCATATATGAAAGTACAAATGCAAATAAGAAGGTGAAAATTACTAGCACAAAATTGAAAGGGCGTGCATCATTATGATGGGAACATTTGCTAACCGATAGACAAAGGAGAGGAAAAGCAAAGATCGAGTCTTAGGATAAGATGGTGAACAGTTTGAAAGGAAAGTTTTTTGTTTGGTAATTATTGGGTTAGTTTGTTGAGGAAAAATGCAACACTTGAAGAAAAAGGAATCTTCTATGGAGTATAATGAAGAATTCTATAGGTTGGATATTGCATCCAGAATTTATGGATGATGAAGTGGAAAGGATTGCAAGATATCTTAATGACTTGAGGACATCTATTCAAAATGAGATTAGTTTGTTTGATATGGAAAGTATCAAGTTTAATATTTTTCCCTAAAGGCTATGGACAATTTGAACAAAAGACAAGAACATAGATAAAGAGGAAGAGGTGGCAGATTTCAAAGAGGTGGAACATTTAAGATCTCATTCAGATCCAACTGAAGGCAAATCAAAATGGTAAGAAGAGAACTCATACTGAGGAAGAGGAGGTTACCCTAGAGGTTATGGTTATAAAAGAGAATATAGGAGTTTGTTCGAAGGCATTTGTTTTTAATGTGGAGAGGAAGGATATAGAGCATTTGAGTGTACACAAGGAAGTACAAGGAAGTTCAAGACAAAAGACTAGTAGTAGTAGCATAATGTTTTTGTAGAGAAAGAGTCACCAGAATCCTTGAATCAACCAAAAGATGGAGAAAACGTGATGATTAGAGGAGCATTGTGTAATGAGGTACCTAATCAAGAACTAGTACCGAGGAAAATTTTGTTTAAAACCAGATGTGATGTTGTAGGAAAATATCACATGGTCATCATTGAAAGTGGGAGTTTAGATAAGTTGCAGTTATCATGGATGAAGCATCTAAAGCCATATCAGATTGCATGGATAGGGGATGATCATAAGATACTAGTAAGTGAGCAATGTGTTGTGAAATTTATGATTGGATCTTATCATGAAGAAGTTCTTTGTGATATTATGTTGCTGGATTGTTGTCATATTTTGTTGAGTAGACCTTGGCAATATGATAGACAAGCTATACATGATGGTAGATTGAATAGATATACTATAGTAGCATGTGGGATGAAGCAAGTATTGTTACCTTTGATTAGAGACCCTAAGAATTAAAATTGCACCACAGTGAGGATTTGTTTGGTTTTAAGGTAGCAACTTCTTTGATGGTATAAAGAAAGTATGGGTTATGCATTGATTCAAAATAAACCTGATTTGGGGAAGACATAATGACATCCTGAGGAAATAACAGGGTTACTAATAGAATTTGAAGATGTTATCTTTGATAATGTCTCGAATGGATTACTTCCTATTAGAAATTTGACTCACTGTATTGGCCTACTTCGAGGAGCAAGTTTACCAACAAAAGCACCACACCAAACTGGATCACACCAGCAAAGAATGAAAATTTGAATAAACAAGGGCAAGAATTGTTAAGTAAAGGTCTAATCAGAGAAAGTTTGAGTCCTTGTGCAATACCTATGGTATTGGTGCCTAAGAAAAATGGAGAATGGCAAAAGTGTATTGATTCCAGAGCTATCGACAAGATCACAGTGAAGTATAGATTTCCTTTGCCTAGGAAGGATAACATGATGAATTGTTTGAGTGGAGCAAAGCATTTTACAAAGATTGATTTGAAGAGCAATTATCATCCGATCGAAATTAGAAAAGGTGATGAATGGAAGACTGCATTTAAGAATCTAAGATTAATGAAGGTTTGTATGAATGATTGGTTATGCCTTTTGATTTAACTAACACCCATATAGTACTTTCATGAGTTTGATGAATGAACTATTGAAGAAGTTATTGGGTAATTTTATGACTGTATACCTAGATGATATTTTGATTTTCAATAAGAGTAACGAAGAATATTTTTTGCATCTGAGACAAGTTTACCAAGATTGAAAGAAGAAAAATTGTTGATCAATATCAAGAAATGTTAGTTTATGAGGAAAGAGATATTGTATCTAGGAATTGTGATTCCAGCTGAAGGTTTGTAGATAGATCCTGAGAAGGTTAAAGTAATTTTGGAATGGCATACATCAGATAATGTTGGCAAAGTTAGATGATTGCATGACTTGGCTAGTTTTTACCGAAAGTTTATCACCAAATTCAGCTCAATTTGTAACCCTACGATAGAGACAATAAGAGGTGATTCGAAGAATTTTAGACGGATGCATGGAGCTGATTGGAGTTTTGAGTTATCGAAGCAGAAAGTAGTTGAACAACTAGTTTTGGTCTTACTGGATTTCAATAAAGTATTTCAAGTGGATTGTGATGCAAGTGGAAATTCAAATGGAGTTGTGTTAAGTCAATAAGGTAGAGTACTTGTCGAGCACTTCGGTCTTGACAAGACAATAAGTTTGATAAGTGAAAGATATTATTAGCCACAGATTCATAAGGATGTCGAGAAATTTATTCAAAGTTGCAAAATTTGTCAAGTTAATAAAGGTAGTAGTCAAAATATGGGATTGTATACACCATTTCTTGTACCTAGTAGGTCTTGGGAAGATTTTCGCATGGAGTTCTTTTTGGGACTACCAAAGACGCAAAGAGGTAATGATTCTATATTTGTGAAGGTGTAGAGATTCTCTAAAATGTCACATTTCATTCCTTGTAAGAAGACATCTGATGCAATACATGTAGTGGATTTTCTTGAAAAAAATCCTACGATTGCACGGATTGCCCAGGAGTATAATTTCAGACACGGATAGCAAGTTTGTTGGTTATTTTTGGAGGACTCTTTGGAGGAAGTTGGATATTGATTTAAAGTTTAATTTTATTTTTCATCCACGAATTGATGGGCAAACAGATGTGGTGAACAGGACCAGTTTTGGCCTTACTGGATAAGTGAAAGATATTATTGGCCATAGATTGGTAAGGATGTCAGGAAATTTGTTTAGAGTTGCAAAATTTGTCAAGTTGCTAAAGGTAGCAGTCAAAATGTGGGATTGTATACACCATTTCCCGTACCTAGGGCCTTGGGAAGATATTCGCATGGAATTTTCTTTGGGATTATCGAAGACACAAAGAGGTAATGATTCTATATTTGTGGAGGTGTATAGATTCTCTAAAGTGTCACATTTCATTGCTTCTAAGAAGACATCTAATCAATACATGTAGTAGACTTTCTTTAAGAAAATCATAAGATTGCATGGATTACCAAGGAGTATAGTTTCGGACAGGAAAATCAAGTTTGATGGTTATTTTTGGAGGACACTTTGGAAGAACCTGGATACTGATTTAAAGTTCAGTTCTATTTTTCATCCACAAACTGATGGACAAATGGATGTAGTGCACAGGAATTTGGGTTAATTTGTTGAGGAATTTGATTAGAGACAAGTGTGGTAATTGGGATTTAGTTTTGGCACAAGCTGAGTTTGCATACAACAATTTGATGATTAGAAGCACAGGGAGAACACCATTTGAAGTAGCTATTGGTATGAGTCTTAAGGGAGTTTCGGAGTTAAGTGATCTTAAGCTAGAGAATAAAAGGAGTGATGAAGCAAAGGAATTTGTCAATTATATAAAGACATTGCATAAGGAGGTCAAGCATCATTTGGAGAGCATGAATCAAAAATATAAGGAGAAGGCTGATAGGACAAGGAGACATTATGATTTCTTAGTAGGAGATAAAGTTATGGTTCATTAAGAAAGGAAAATTTCCAATCAGAACTTATAACAAATTGAAGATGAGGAAGTACCTTGTAGGATTCTAACAAGATTTGATTACTGTTAAGAATAGAGGATCATTGATAGATAAACAATTACAAATGCCTGTAGATAAATTCTAAATCAAACTGTGCAGAATATAATAACTTATCTAAACTGTGACTTGCAATAACCTTTGATTAGCCTTCCTTCTTCAGTAATGGCAGAGACTCCTGATCGTGTATAACAAAATGAGAATGATAACAATAAACAATAAACAATGGTGATATTATTCCGCAAGTACTCAGTATGCCTTTGATCGATACTTTTCCCAGTGGCAGAGGCAAGTATATATATATGAGTGAAGAGACATGACTCCGAAGAGTCATGTCTCTAGGGACATGCCTCTTCGGAGGCATATTTAGTTAATGTAACTGCCCAACAAATTATATAAGTCACGCCCGATAATAATCAAAGGGTCAAACAAAGCTTAATACCAAGCAAGACAAAACATGGGTATGAAACCCGACACAAGTAATGAGGCGCTGATAATATGCAGCCCGATCAATATAAATTGATCCACAGTAATCTTACCTTGCTGTCAACAATTTGTATGTATGACAGAGGTATATGCATACATATATGTATGCATATGTAAGTATGAATATATATACGTATACACATATCTCTGTGATACATATTAGACAAGGGTAAATTTGATGCTTATCTCGCTGTAATGTAAAGCAGATATCAGTACCAAAATGCAGATTTTTATATCTCTGTGATGCAAAGTAAACAGTGGTAGCATTCATGTTTGCTTCTTCTAACGCTAAACATCAACACTCCTTCTTTAGCTAGGGAGAAGCAAAACATCAATTAAATCAGAGTCATCATATAAGCAACATCATATGAACAGTAAATGGTCTCTACTTGCACTTAAGCAATGTCTAGAGATGGCACACGTAGTCTCTACTTGCACTTAAGCAATATCTAGAGACAGCTCATATAATCTCTACTTGCACTTAAGCAATGTCTAGAGAAGCCCGAAAATAATCTCTACTTGCACTTAAGCAATGTCTAGAGATAGCTTATATAATCTCTCCTTGCACTTAAGCGATGTCTAGAGAAGCCCAAAATAATCTCTACTTGCACTTAAGCAATGTCTAGAGAAGCCCAAAATAATCTTATTATTTACAAGATCGTCACCTTATAAATAATTAATTTACACTTGCATATGGTCATGAAAGATCGTCACCTTTCATTACATATCAAATACTATTAAGTAACCAATGGAAACAAAATCTCAAATGAAACAACTCTTTTATTTCAAAATTTTCCATTACAAATAATCATACCAAGTTTTTCTCTGAAGTATTTCAATTTCACTTTAGCAAGAGGTTTGGTAAGGATATCATTAGTACATATATATTCCAATTGAATGACTCCTCGATTAACCATATCTCTGATGTAATGAAATGGAATTTCAATGTGTTTAGAGCGATTGTGAAACACGGGATTAGAAGAAAGCTTGATACAACTTTGATTATCACAATAAATTACGATGGGCTTCAAAGGTCTTTTGAAGAGATCTAAAAGCAACTTTCGTAGCCATACTGCTTCTCTAGCACCCAAGGAAGACGCAATGTACTCGGCTTCGGTAGAACTTAAAGCTACTGAAGTTTGTTTCCGACTAGTCCAGTAAATCATACTAGATCCAAGACTGAAACAATATCCTGAAGTGCTCTTTCTCTCAATAGAACTCCCAGCCCAATCAGAATCTGAGTATCCAATTAGTTCAAGATTGACTTTGCCGTATTTGATTCCCATTCCAATAGTTCCCTTCAGATACCTCAAGATGTATTTAGCTGCATGCAAATGAATCTTCTTAGGTGCACACATAAACTGACTCAAGGTATGAGTTGCATAGCATATGTCAAGACGAGTATTAACCGAATACATCAGTGATCCAATAATTGGTCTGTAGTAAGTAGGATCCACATCCTTAGATTCATCCTTTAATTTGTGTAGATTTATTTCCATAGGTGTAGCAGCCGGTTTACATTCCATCATTCCAAACTTGGTTAATATATCAATTGTATATTTTCCTTGATTTAGTATAATGCAGTTGTCCAACTGCCAAATTTTTAATCCTAAGAAATAGTGAAGTAACCCTAGGTCCTTCATTTCAAATTCAGCTGAGAGATCTTGCTTACATTTCTCTATAAGATGTTCATCACCTGTGATTAGCAAATCATCAACATATAATACAAAGATAACCATATCATTACCTTCAGATTTGAAGTATAGATTAGGATCGGCTTCATTTTTGGCATATCCCAATTTCAGTAGGTGATTATCTATTCTTTCATACCAAGCTCTGGGAGCCTGTTTAAGACCATAAAGTGCTTTCTTCAA
Organism: Cupressus sempervirens; assembly: GCA_028749045.1. NCBI lineage: Eukaryota > Viridiplantae > Streptophyta > Pinopsida > Cupressales > Cupressaceae > Cupressus > Cupressus sempervirens. Next base: position 617,100,481 of record CM053785.1, on the reverse strand, counting down.
TTTACAAACATGTGTCTTGCAATCAAAGGTATTGAACCCTCTAGTTGTTCAACATAAACTTCTTCTTCAATCTTACCATTGAGAAATGTTGTTTTGACATTCATTTGATGTACTTTCCATCCTTTAGATGCAACAATAGCTAGGAGTGTTCTGACTGAAGTATACCTGGCGACAGGGGCAAAAGTCTCATCATAATCAATACCTTCCTTTTGTGAGAAACCTCGAGCTACAAATCTTGCCTTGTATTTTTCGATTCTGCCATCTACAACATGTTTAATCTTGAACAACCATTTAGAAGAAACAACTAATTTGTTTTTGGGTCTTGGTACAATGTCCCATACATCATTTTTCAAGATAGAGTTATATTCCTCAATCATAGCTTCCTTCCAAGATTGATGTGAAAGTGCTTCTCTAACATTGGTGGGTTCAGATTTTATGAGTTCAGATAGCAGTGCAACATAATAAGATTGATTCCTAGTTCTTTTACTTTCCTAAATTACATCATCTGGTTCAACTTGATTTTCAGCTAACATTTTCTTAGCCCAAAGGGGTCTCTTCTTATTGGTATGGTTGTTTTCTGATTCTGTATGATTTGACATGGAAGAGATGTTAGAATTATCCTCCCTCTCAATTTTTGTAGCTTGATCTTCTTCTAAAATGGATTCATCACTATTATTAAAAATTTTGAAGGCAGTGTTTTCTTCAAATATAACATCTCTGCTAATCTCAATTGTTCTTTGTCCAGGAATGTAGATCCTATACCCTTTTGAAGTTTCACTATAGCCAATGAATATTCCCTTTTTCTCAGAAGGCTCCAATTTGGTTCTCTTTTCTTTTGGTATGTGAATAGAGACCGGACATCCGAAAATTCTTAGGTGACTTAAGTCAAGTTTAACACCAGTAAATACTTCTTCTGGAGTAGTGTTTTCTAATATAGAGTGAGGGCAACGATTTTGAATGTAAACAGCAATATTGGATGCTTCAACCGAAAATGAGTAATGAAGATTTTGATCATGTAACATAGCCCTAGCTGATTCAACAATAGATCTATTTTTTCTTTCAGCTATTCCATTCTGTTGAGGATTATAAGGTACAAAACACTCCCTCTTAATCCCAATAGAAATACATAAGTTTTTAAAGATATCAGATGTGAACTCTCCCGCATTGTCAGACCTTAGAGTTTTGATCTTTTGTCCTAATTGATTTTCAACTAAGGCTTTAAATTCTTTAAATTTGGATAAGACCTCAAATGACTCCTTTTGTTTTAGAAAATAAATCCATGTTCTCCTAGAGTAATCATCAATGAAAATTACATAGAAATGACATCCATTAAGGGAGGGGACTGACATAGGACCACAAAGATCTATTTGAATCAATTCAAGAATGTTTTTAGATTTATGATCACTTTTGGGAAAGGAATGTTTAGTATTTTTTCCTAAAGCACACCCCTTACAAATGCTAGAATGATCTGATTTTAGATTTGGTAGACCTTTCACAATTTTACCTATAGATGATAAGGCTCGAAAGTTAAGGTGACCTAGTCTTCTATGCCAAATTTTAGTGGAATTTGACTTATCATTACTAAGGGTTAAGTTTAACTTAGGATTTTGATTATTACAAAGCTTATAAAGACTTCCATCCCTAACTCCAATGGAGATGGCTTTCTTAATAGATGAGTTCTTAGTCCAAGATAGAACTCTATCTCCTTGAAATGCAATTCTGTACCCTTAATCAGCAAGTCTGAAGATGGAGACAAGATTTCTTTTAATCCCTGGCACATATAGGACATTCTTGAGTTGAAGAGTGATTTCAGAATTTAGTTGAATAGAACAAGTACCAATTCCTTTAATAGGGTGAGAGGAATTATCTCCAATAGTTACTTCTTCTGATTCATGATTTGAGAGGGTTTCAAACTTATCCTTGAATCTGGTGATATGACAAGAAGCTCCACTATCTATAATCCAGGTGTTGTGATTAGTGCTTAACTCACTTGAGAGAGCTGCTATAAATGCATAATTTTCCTTATCTATTTTCTCATTATTTTCTTCTTTAACTTCTGCTAAAGCTGCTTGAATTTTCTGTTTTTCAGGGCATACATAGTAGGAATGACCAAGCTTATCACATTTAAAACATCTTACTTTGGACCAATCACGTTGTTTGTGAGATTTGTGATTTTTGTTGTTGTCCCTTCTGTTATGTTTGAACTTTCTTTTCTTATTTAATTTAGAGTACAATGCTTGGATGTCACCATCTTGATTTGGAATTAGACCTCTGGAGGCTAACCTAGACTCCTCTTGAGTACATTCATTCTTTAGTTGATCAAATTTTGGAAGTTCAGGACGTGAGCTTAAACCTTGTATGAAGGTTTCCCATGATAGAGGAAGACCTCTAAGAGCAATCATGCTTAGTTCCTTATCATCCAATTGACTTTGCATGGTAGCAAGTTGATCCTTTAACTCAGTAATTCTAGGGAAGTAAGAGGTAATGGATTCTCCATTTTTCATTTTTATGTAAAGTAGATTTTGTTTTAGAGTTAGCAATCTACTTGTATTATTAATTTCAAATGTATTTTGAATAGTGGAGAACATATCAAATGCAGTTTTAAGATTGGCTATGGAAGGAAGTATATGATCTTTTACTGAATCTATGATTATTTTCATTGCCTTATTATTATGCCTTTTCCATGTTGCTTTCTCAGATTCATTTTCAGACATGGGTAAATTTGTTTCAATGTGATTTTCTAATTCCATCTCTCTTAGAATTATTAATAGCCTGGTTTTTCAAGATGAAAAATTAGATGCTCCATCTAGTCTATCTTCAATTCTTAAGTGATTCACCATTTTAATGCTTAACAAAAACTTTTCTTTCTTTTAACTCTCTCTCAGATTTAGAATTAATATTATGTAATAGTTTTCTTATCAGTACTGCTCTGATACCATGTTAAGAATAGAGGATCGCTGATAGATAAACAATTACAAATGCTTGTAGATAAATTATAAATCAAACTATGCAGAATATAATAACTTATCTAAACTGTGACTTGCAGTAACCTTTGATTAGCCTTCCTTCTTCAGTAATGGCAGAGACTCCTGATCGCTGTATAACAGAATGAGAATGATAACAATAAACAATAAACAATGGTGATATTATTCCGCAGGTACTCAGTATGCCTTTGATCGATACTTTTCCCAGCGGTAGAGGCAAGTATATATATATGAGTGAAGAGACATGACTCCGAAGAGTCATGTCTCTACGTGGCCCAAAAGCCACGTAGGGACATGCCTCTTCGGAGGCATGTTTAGTTAATGTAACTGCCCAGCAAATTATATAAGTCGTGCCCGATAATAATCACAGGGTCAAACAAAGCTTAATACCAAGCAAGACAAAACACAGGTATGAAACCCGACACAAGTAATGAGGTGCTGATAATATGCAGCCCGATCAATATAAATTGATCCACAGTAATCTTACCTTGCTGTCAACAATTCATATGTATGACAGAGGTATATGCATACACATATGTATGCATATGTAAGTATGAATATATATATGTATGCACATATCTCTGTGATACATATCAGACAGGTAAATTTGATGCTTATCTCTCTGTAATGTAAAGCAGATATCAGTACCAGAATGCAGATGTTTATATCTCTGTGATGCAAAGTAAACAGTGGTAGCATTCATGTTTGCTTCTTCTGATGCTAAACATCAACAATTACAAGAATGCTTATGAAGTGGAATTACCTAAGGATGTGGATATTTCACTTATTTTCAATATTTCAAATTTGTATGAGTATCATGAGGTTATAGGAAGTTCAGATGATAAAGCAGATATCAAGCAATAGCATCCTAAGAAGCAATTGGACAATATAGAAAAGATATTGAGGAGCAGAGTTGGAAGGAGTACAGGAGATAAGGGATGCAAGGAGTGTCTAACCAAATGGAAGGACAAACTAGTGGAGGATACTTCATAGATTTCTCAGGCTGAGTTGGATCTTCTGGATACTTCTCAAACATCAAAGTGAGAGACTCACTTTCTTATCAAACCAAGGTGTCTGATGCAAGAGCATCTCGGGTTTAGAGAAAACTTGCATCAACCAAATTAATTTCGTATTAAGTTTTCCAATTTTGTCAGTTTTCCAATTTGTTGATCATTTCAGTAATCCTTGTTTTGATAGAGTCAGCACTTGCGATGTTTGAAATATGATCTAGACCTAGTCTAGTTCTTATTCCTAGGTTCGTAGCTCATTTGGTTTTTTGTTGCTTGAGTTACAATTCACCTTTTGTTGCTCAAGTGATGATTTACCTTCAGGCAGCCTTGCAGCTTTGCGATCATAGCCTGCAACCTTAGCTACCTTTGGTGCAGGCGTCGGACCAGCTAATCACCTCTTTCTTCACTCCTGGGTCCCCGACCCGAGGGAAGAAGTGGCCCCTTTACTACTCCTTGGATCACACCAGATCCGTGAGACCTCGAAGGGGGTAGACTCACCCCACTTCCAAGGGCTCCTTGAGGCCCAGGACTCTTTCTCACCCGAGGCTGTACCCTTCTGTTCTTGACTACTTTTCACCTGTGAGTAGTTGTTGTGCCTGCCTTTGGTTCCTTTGGTTCTTTCTCTCTTGTCTTCTTATCTTGTTCTTTCCACAAACACCGTTTGGTGCTCCCACTATTGGTGGTTGTCTTTTTGTGCACTTTTCAGTCTCTCAAGTAGCATTTTCTTGTCAATTTCATGACCATGGGTGGATTTGGATCTTGCCGGAAATCTACGATCATGGATCTTTGGGTGGCATATTTCGCTATGTTCTTGGATCATATGAGGACTTAAATCTGGAACTGCAAGCCTCAAACATGTGTCATTTGTTCCTTATGATTTGGGACCAGACCTATTTGTTGTAATATGTTTCCTATTCTTGGGGAATGTTTTGGATCTTGAGGTTGACCTGCATGTTGTGACGCCTACATATTGTGATGTAATTTATCTATTGAAGAAGTGGATGATCATTAGAAAGATATTAGTCATTAGAATTAGATCTAAGGTATCTGACTGAAGATTGTAAGCATGCAGGCATGTATGAGTCTGGCATTGCCGAAACTATGTACATCTGATTTTCTGTTAATGAATGCTGATCTCGCTTGGTTCTCTTTGAATACTTGTTTCCGTTATGTCTACTCTTGCTGGACGATTGGACTGATCTCTTTGAGGTCTCTCCGGCAGGAACTGTGTCAGCTTGTGTGGGTTGTAAGGGCCCCTTGTAGCATAATTCTGAAATCCAGAATTAAACTCAATTATTATGCATCAATTTGGGTATTGTTATTCAGATACATAGCAAATCGTGGAAATGATGGCTTTGGTTTGTTTAATGTGTTTACAGGAAATATAGGAATGCTTTTTGGTTCAAATACAATAGAATGGCAATAGAACATATAATAGCACAAATCAAATACTCCAGAAAAGAAGTTCCAACCTCTTATAACAAACTTAAAATTTGATATTGCAGCATTACAATATGTCTAGCTCTCTCCATGTGTGTTAAATAACAATTAAAACCTTGCAGATTTTGCCAATTCAAAGGATTAACACCAGCAAGAAATATGTAGGAATGACATGATGGTGAAGAAAGATCCAGCCTATATAGTCCAGCCTGCTCAAGTAACCAACTAGCCAATGAAATCATTTATGCTTAAGCATTGAATGGGCATGTGGTAGTGAAGAGTAAAACATAGTCCAGCCTGCTACAGTAACCAGCTAGCAGATGAAATCATTTATACTTAAGCATTGAATGGCCACTATCATAAATACCATGGTAGTGTAGAAAAATTCTCCACAACGCATGACCCCTTCAAAGTCTTTTCCCAGAACTCACACAATGAATATGCAACATTAAAGAAGAGACTTCACTGGGTCAGTACTCGGCACCCCATGCATCTCTGAGGAAGCCATCCACACTCAGCAATGCCCATCCACAATAGGAAGGCATATAAGTGCACCTCCATAATATCTCTTGGTATTGACTCAGAATACAAAACAAACCACAGGTATCACAAGGCATTAACATACCGATTCGACCAGCGGCTGAAAGATACGCCAAATTTCCCATTGTGATATGCACTTATCTCACGCTATCAAAAGTCTTAGATTTTTTGGCAACAAAAAAGTTGCAAAAATAAATTAAAAATGCCGCATTTCCCAAAGAAATAGAAAACAATAGTTAGTATATTAAGTTGTCCCAAGGATATTCATAGGAATTCATTACATTCCATATAATTATAGACCCAACTAGGCAACCAAGAAGCATCTTATTATGAACTAAGCCAGGCAACCAAGCTGTTCACATCTGTCAGAAGACCAATACAATTTATCATCTGCAAATTTGTCTCCAACAGGAGACTTGAAAATATTTTCCCAGCTATGAATTCTGTCACAAACCCACCTCAAGACTCAAGTTGGATTTCCATCCATTTGACCAAATCACCAAGGGCCTTCACCCCGACAATTCCTGAGACGAGCTTCCTTTCAAATTTCTAACTGCCCATAAAGTGATTTTATTTGACATTCAATTTAACTCAAAAATCACTTTGGATTAAAAAATTATTAATAAAATATTATTTGCCAAATTTAACTTTAAACAACATGATAAAATAATTAATTAAAGATTTAGTTTTCTCGTGCTTGTCAAAAAACTGGTACGTTATACAAGGACAATACATGGTCACTCAATAATTTAAATGCTGATCGGTTTACACAAACTGAAACTCAAAGAACATTAAACAAAATTTTCAATAAGTCTGATAATCATAGTTAGATTTCCTTGCCTGCATCTCACATGTGACCGTTTCCCTTAATTTGTAGTAAGTGGGATCATTTATTACTCCAATGGCCTAGTTTCAAGGCTGGCAAGCATACTCTATAATAAAAGCAGCATAACGCTAAGAAGGCAGCACAGGCAAGCCCGTGATGGATAGCACACAGACAGCTTAAGGCAAACATCAGGCTGACAGCTTAAGGCAAAAACCAGCTCAACAAAAAGGGAAAACCTGACAGGTGGCCCAAGGAAAAAACCAGCAAGGAAGTCCAAGTTCAATGTCAACCGGGCAGTCTGAATCGGATGCCAAGCAGGCAAAGGACGATTCTAACTACATTGGATAGATGGAAGCTCATGCAGACCTAAGGCAAAAACCAGACAAACAAGCCTACGGGAAATGCTAGAAAATCTATTCCAGGCTAGCCCAAGAAGGATGGACAATAGAAAAATTTGAATAAAAGGTTTTAAGGAAGAAAAAGGGAAAACCTGACAGGTGGCCCAAGGAAAAAACCAGCAAGGAAGTCCAAGTTCAATGTCAACCGGGCAGTCTGAATCGGATGCCAAGCAGGCAAAGGACGATTCTAACTACATTGGATAGATGGAAGCTCATGCAGACCTAAGGCAAAAACCAGACAAACAAGCCTACGGGAAATGCTAGAAAATCCATTCCAGGCTAGCCCAAGAAGGATGGACAATAGAAAAATTTGAATAAAAGGTTTTAAGGAAGAAAAACAACAGCAGGTGCAAGAATCAAGAAAACCTACAGAAGACTTCAAGCCTGCATCACACAAAAAATACTTTTCCTTAGAAGAATATTTCTTGTGTGAACAGATAAAAAATAAAATATATTATACTATTGACAAGAACTCCCTTACCTTTCTTTTAAAAAAATGACAATATCAGCATTTTCTTGCAGTCTTCATATCATATATTTCAAGATCTATATATGGAAAATGGGTTTAATGCAAATCAAGTATTATAAATACAATTTATTCATACAAAATAGGAAACCATAAAATTGAATTCACTTACAGGTCCCTCCTGATGGCATCAGAGAGAACCAGGGTGCCTACTCACAATTTTACCAGCAGAACAAGTTTAGTGCTTGTCCAGAAGGAGATGGAAATTTTCCATACCTGAAGATCACCTCGATTTTTCTGGATGTCCTTTATAATTCTCATTGAGTCATCTCTAAATCCATCCTGATTTACAAATGTAAGAAATATCAGTCACTTAAGTTACATGCCCGAGAAACACAAACACATCTCCGAATCTAAAGAAAGAGAGTTTTCATAAGGAACAATTAAAAATGTACACAAATTGGGCAATCAAAATTCAACTTTGTATAGCATACATTAATGTGAGACTAATTAAAATACAGGCTCTGCCAAGAATGCATAAGAATCTTCTTGAAGATGCAAGCTATGTTCACAAAAACTTACAAAATCAATCTCCTCTATATGTCAGTACCCTTGCAAAATTTTAATAATCTTGTCATCTTAGTGAATTACAATGACAGCTTTTTACTTTACCCCTGGACATCACAACTAATTTACTGAAAAGTAGTATGAAAAACATAATTTCTACCATCTATTGGCATTATCTGCTTATGCCACAATATATTTTTTTTGACCGGTGCTTATGCCACAATATTATTTTATTGGACAAAAGCATATTTATCAGATCAAAAGTTATAAAGCTTGTTGTATCAGATTCCCTGGAGTTTTTTCATCATTACATGTACCTGGCACGTTCTGACCATGCAGGGACTGAGGAAAAACATCGCCTCCCAATTTCCTGCTTAATCCGAAATGGAGTAAATGGCATCATTCAAACACTACTTAAGGAAAAATGTCAAACAAGAGACCCTTAATGACAGGTGTTGTCCACAATGAGGCTAAAAGAAGGTTGATGTTTTTTACTAAATTATGAATTACTCAATGTTTGTACATGATAATCTTATTCATTTGTGTATTAGCATTCTCCTTGTCATCTGTGTCTTGCTATTATTTTTTAAAAGATTTGTTGCAAACATGTTTACTTCATCACCCCTGTTGAAGATGTTATTAAATATGTTAATACAACCCATTCTAGTTTGGAGAGATACGTGAGACATTTTTAACAATGTGCTTGGACAAATGAAATAAGCAATATGTGATAGACATCTTAATTTGGGATTATACCAGCACCATGCCAAGTCCACTGTGATGCAGCAATAAAACGCCATGAACACCCAGTTTTAGATCAAAATAAGCTTTTGTCCTGTTAGTAACCAAAGTTCACACCTCACAACTTGTAAGTAATAACTATGAAATTCAAACTTCTTAAACTGATCACCAATCAACAGTATAACAATGCATAACAACAAGAAAGCCAACACCATAACACAAAGATTTTTGTTCTCTAGGAAAACCCTGTTAAGGGAAAAACCCCAGTGGGGGTGATACAAGATCATTTACTGATATATAAATATCCATGTTAAAGGATCTGACTCTGTATAACATGATTGCAAGATGGACTTTGGGTTTGTGGCCTTAGAGGATGGTAGAAGACTTGGTCATGCATATATCTTTGGATTTGTTGCTCATTTGGTTCATGCTGGATTGATTGCTAGTGTTTGGCATGTGTAATATCATTTTGGTAGCTGACGGGATGATGTAGCATGTTAATTAATGTGGCAAGCATTATTTATGGATCTTGGCATGTGTATCATGAATTGTAATTGTTGTATATTTGCTTAAGGAGGTGTGTATGCCTTAGAATGGATTTATTCATTTATTTGCGCATTGGGAAGGAGAAGGTCCTAACAGGCCAACCTAATTGCTTGCTCATAACTTGTATAAAGGAAAGTAATTTCCTCATTTGTAATGTATGGGAATGGAATGATTGTTATATGTACAAGCCTTGATCCTAAATATTGGAGCAAAGATGAAGGATTGTCAAATGCTTTGAGAAGAAGTATGAGTGGAATCTATTATCATTACTAGTGAACTTCAATGGAACTGTAAAGGCAATTGAGTTGTCGATCAGTCAGTTCAACAAAGGTGGATTTAACCTTTACCATGTCAGACAATGAGCCTCTTGAATGTTGGTTTAAGTTTTAATCTTCTCCTTTGGGCAATGTGCTCGGGCAGTGAGTCCTTTGTTCTCATCAACTCATAGCAGGGTTGTGAACCTTTTAATAGGGGTAACAAGGACAGATGTACTAAATGCATTGTATTGACTCCTAACAGGGTCAAATCCTCTAACAAGGATATTTATTTATTAGTGCATGATCTTGTGGGTATCGTCCCCACCAGGGCTTTTCCCTTAACAAGGTTTTCCTTGAGAACAAAAATCTTTGTATGGTGTTGGCTTTCTTGTTGTTGTGCATTGGTCTATTGTCGATTGGTGATAAGTATAAGAAGTCTGAATTTCATAGTTATTACTCAACTAATTCACACCCCCAACCCCCCCCACCCCCCCCCCCCCCCGGTTGTGAGATGTCAACTTTGGTTACTAACAATTGGTCCTAGTCTTTAGAGCTTGGTCGCATGTTCAAATCCACGCAGGCTGCAGCGAAGCTGGGAGGGGAATTGTTGGCGGTGGGCTAGCATCCTTTGTGGGATTCGCGACATGGCTTACCGCCTATTGTGTCTTCTTTAAGTTTAGTAGTTGTATTGGGTATTAACAGGTCGATCTTTTGGTATAACAGAAACCCTAGCAGTTAACATGTCCATCCAAATTTTGTGAGGTACAAGGAACCATTATCTAGAAATCTAAATAAAAAATAAACCCCTTTTACAACTTACATCTGTAAGCCTAAAGCAACATTTTAAACATATAGTGTATATATATGCTAACTTATACAACATTCTCATTGATGCATCATGTTATCTATACCTCAATGAAACAAGTAAGAAAGTGTATATCTACAATAACATAGTGTTTCTGTTTACATCATCTCTAACAACTGTAATAGGAAAAAGGAGTGACCAACTGCATTTTCTTGTATATCAATTTACTGAGCTTCATCAAACACCACCTCCTTGAATCATATAAAATAAAAATAGCTTCAAGGAGAACAAGACAATTATCTGTCAAAAACATTGTTACCTGAGCCAGCATATGATCTGCTTCATCAAAGACAAGTATACTGATGTATCTCATGCTCAAAACTTTTGCTGTCATCCACTTTTTAAGTGTACCAGGTGTACCAATTATAACATGCTCAGTAAAAGGTTCACGCCTTTTGACGTAACTCGCAGCATCAGTAGGCACAGCACATGCTGAAGTTATAGATGTATGCTTGCCCATTTTTAAGAGAACTTCTTCATTCTGTATAAAAATTGTTTGAAATGAGGATTGTATGACAAAAAAAGCCAATCACAGGATGACACATCAAATTACTGTGAAACAAAATCTAGACAGAAACAATAACAACCTGCATTGCCAACTCTCTTGTTGGGCATACACAAAGTGCCTGTGGTGCATTGATCTTTGGATCAACTCTGCTCAACATACCCAGAACAAAACAAGTAGTCTTTCCAGACCCATTGTGAGCCTGAGCAATTAAATTTTGATGAGGTGATCTAATAATCATTGGAAGAGTTATTGCTTGGATTTTGCTAGGCTTCTCAAATCCCATCTCTGAATAGAGACCCCTGAGTAGTTCAGATGAAAGGTCCAAGTCCTCAAATGTTTTTGCTGAAGTATAAGGAGTGTCCCCAGCAGTAACCTGCATTAACATTTCATCTAGCAAAAGTCATTTATACGTTCAGATAAAAGTTGTCAAGATGCATGCACTGGAAAGCTCTCAATGATCATCTTCTGAATGAATAGAAGATAGCCTCTGCTATTTTGTTAAAGGCAGCTTAATAGTTCATAATATGTATTACTATTTAATATTTATCAGTAATATGAAGGCTTCATACGTAACCCATCAGATATGGAAGTCTTACCATCTAGTCTTTCACATGTTCTTCATTGTTTTGATAAAGGTTTGGAATGGCATCAAAAATTTAAAAATCTGAATTTTCAAAGCAAGCTTGAACCTTGGCTATGATGTAATCACTTGTACATACAGAAGGCAAAATAACATCTTCGCAGTGACTTGTCATGTCTGACAGTCTGAGCAAATAACAATTTGAGTGATAAAAAACCTTAATTTCAAATTGATTATAGTTTATATTTTCTCCTAATCATGGAGTAGCCAATTAAAATAATAACAGCAAAAGCATGAGCTGGTCATCCCACCACTGTCTAGACTGCAATCAATTGAATGCAATTGAAACCTCTAAAGAGGATACTTAGGAATTGGCAAAGAAAACATTGCTTCTGCTTCAGCCAAGTTTGGTAATGTAGACTCATAATTCCACTGAAGACAGAGAAATTAATATAGTCTTGATGATGCTGTTGAGTTAAACATTTCTTATCTTAGTATGGAAAATCATTCAAGAATCCTTTGGTCCTTGCTTACAAAGAAGAGACTCCATATTGCAGTACCAAATCCTTGAAAAGGTAAAGGACAGTATTGCTCTACAGATGGAAAATAAAGCAATCTGGACTGTAAACAACACAAAAAGAACGTAAAAAATAAAAAACATACATTATAATTTTGTGTTTTAAAAAGACCTGGAAAGGAAGGAAAAAGGGGAGACTAATAAGAGACATATGGTTGCTAGGGAAAGCTATAAGAACCAATTCAAAACTTATTTAAAGTATGAACTCTGATAGGTTGGATAGGAAAACCCTCTTTTCAAGCTGCATGGATCGGTCATTTGCCTCAATCAAAAATTGATATTTAAATACTTCAGTTTACGCCAAATTTAGTCTTAAGTGTCATTCCCTCGAGGCTGACCTCAAGTCTTATAATGAAAATGCAGAAAATAAGACAACTAAGAACAAGAAGAAAAATTGCCTTTTCTATTACTTACGTACAACAGTACCTAACAGAGCAAATGCCTTCCCTTATCACAATAGCACAACAATATTTTTGGAAGTTAAACCTAAAGTCAGGAACAGCACTGTGGACCAGCTAATCAAGTTAAATAAACATACTCATCCCAAAGATTCTCAAAGAGGCAGCAGGCACGATTTTTTGAAGCATCTTTAAGATGTTGGCACCTTCAACTATTTACTGAAGTCTACTAGTAAATAAGATTACCTTACGCAAGCTAAAGCTTTAGGAAAGCTCACAAACAACCACCAATAGAAAAATACCTTAAAACACATAGAGATTGGAAACCATTTAACCAACATGCCAAAGCCATGCAAATTTTGATATTTCTGCATCCTAGAAAAATGGGTATAAACATACAAATTATAATCAACAAAGCATTTAGATACATAAAAGCCAAATCTTCTCAAAGGATCCAATAATGAAGAAGAGTTTAAGGTGGTCATTATAAGGTTGAAAAAGTGCAGAGAATTGGAGATAAAAATAGTGTTAGCAGAAGGGTATGCTTCCATAATTATCAATGTGGTAAGAAAAGGATGGATCACTGATCTGAAGCTGCAGACCCTCTTAGAAGAAGCCTTCGAAATATCTCAGTATTTACTATTTTGATCCCTTTTCTGCAGACCATGTCTTCAGGGAAGCCAACGTGGAAGCAGGCAGTCTTGCAATTAAGTTGTGGATAGCTTTGAATGTTGTTCATTGATTGGTGAAAGAAATGGCACAGGGTAAGTTCTTTGCTAGCCCGATAGAGAATACAGAAATGATGCTGGTGAGTCCCTAGGTCGGTGCTTAGGGAACATTGATGTGAAAATTCAAGGAAAATCTAGCGATCTTCCTTGATGTGTCTCCGATACCCGGAGACCCTACAATATAAGTTAGTATCACATTATCACTAGTTCAGCTGGATTTTCTGTTTAATCTGCACACAACATTTCAAAGGGCAAAGGTAGCCCAATCTAAGCTCAAATAGTGAATTTTATTTTTGGCATTCAGCCTGTATCAGTTTTTTTTTTCCTGGAGGCAATTTTGCAGTGTTTGGATTCTAATTTCAATTAAAAGCTTTAAAGATTTTGATGGCAAGGGCAATGCTAGAAATAAATTTCAGCAAACACCTCTTTATCGCAAAAAGCATGAATTAAAAGTATTTTCTTAAAATGTGGCCTAATCTCATCATTTTAAGTAATAAGGGCTTCTCAGTTGCAGTACCTAGTTAATTAAATCAAGGCTCTAGTTGGTGGAGATGTTATTAGGCTGACTTGTGAATGCACGAGAGAGAAAATGGCATTTCAGGGTAGGATTTCCAAATACAGCTTTAGTCATGTTGATGTCAGTTTTATTCCGCTACAACATGCAGAATCAAACACTCAATGCTTCGAGGTGAAACACTAAATACTCAGTCCTTTCTTGAGTAAGGTCACTTCTCATGCTAACCTTCCAAACTAAGATCATGAAATGACTTCAAGGATCCTTCAATCTGTGGATGAATGATGTGATTGGGTGATAATCACTTAGGGTACTTGAGCTTTCATTCAACGGATAGCAACTCTTGCACTTCTCAAGATTTAGCTTCACAGTGTGCAAAGTATAACTACTGATTTTCCAACTTCCACCTAAACTTAAAGTCCTGCTTCTACTTCTCATCTAGGAATGCAAAGAATCATAGATGGACTTGGACTCTACTAGATGTAGTTAATTATTGAGTCCACCCACCTAATGCAAGATTCCAAGGAATACACAAATGGTTTTCAAATCAAAATATCCTCCTCAATCCCATCGAATGGATGCAAACTAAAGATTTAATATCAATTGAGGTTAATTGCTTTCATTTGCTAATCACACAATGCACTCATACCATCAACAAGAGGCTAGTGGCCTGGATTTGTTGGAGACAAGCATGTAAACATCCACAATTACTTTCATTCAACTAAAGTACTTCAACATGAAAAGAAATCTACTCCAAGTGAAAGATTGAGGAAACCAATGAACACTTCAAAGCAACATTTAGTAATTTGTCGTTAGAGACCAACAATGAATTATCAATTACTTTGATAGCATCATACCAGATATTTGATCAAGTCTATCGCTTAGCTAGCCTACTCTAGTCTCCTACGCTTCTCTAGCTTCAAACTCACTCACTCACTCTTTATAAATGAGAAGGCGTTGGCCTTTTATAGTTGCTCAATTACAATGAAGGGACAATGAGAAGGCGTTGGCCTTTTATAGTTGCTCAATTACAATGAAGGGCCAAGATCGATTCAAGATCAAGGGCCACAATTAATCCATACAAACCCTAATTAGGGTTTCCATTATATCAACCAATTTTCTTAAGACACCACCCTATGGGCCAATAAGGAAATTAAAATGTTTTTGAGAACCAATGAGAAAATGGTATATTTTGTGTGATATGATTAAATGTTTAGTCCTTGTACCCAAACTTACATAGGGTAGGTAAATACGTTCAGCTTAATCGAAAGAACAAAATGGGTCAATGACATGAGTTTCAAACTTCACTTTCAATAAATGATCAGGTTTTATCTTTTCTCCTTGCAACTAGAATTTTCTAAATGGAAAAAGACAACTAGGTGCCATCTAATCATCCTCATCTTGTAGACTTAATCAACCTCTAAATGATGGGAAAATATCTCTTGGTACTCAACATTGCCAAGCCTTCAATAGTGATCTTGGAAATTTTCTCATTATCATGACTTAACCTTGCATCTTCAGCTTCTTGATGACATAAAGTCTTCATGCGCTTGGATTCTTCAAAGAAAACTTGGATTTCCGGAGGAAATTCAGCTGATAAAATTTCTTCCACTTGTAGATTTTGATTATTCTTTCTTCTTATTGTTCTTGAGCTCAATCTTGAATTTTCCTTTGATAACTTGATTTTGCATCTCCTCATTTAAAGTCTTTGAGCTTGCACTTGTGGCATCCATCCTTAGCTTTCCAAATCTCTCCTTGCTCCATATTTATGTTGCAAAATAAAGGAACAAAATGCATTAAGGTCATGAAATGATGGAATATCAGAAACCTGAACATTTTCATGAAATTACAATTCATTAACATCGAATAAGGAGGTAAAAATAGATTTTCTCAAGTTCAAGATCCTTCTTACAAATTTTGAAATGAAATCATATTAAAATCTGGAAAAACAAGCAAGTTCTCTAATATATCATGCCCAGATTTTTTTTTCTCAACCTCCATATCTCTGATTAGAAGCCAAGGACATGTTTCTAACACCTCCAATCCATGGTGGAAATAACCCATGTGTTGGGATTTTGCCTTTTGAGTAAGGGAAAAATTCATACCTCTCAAGGGATTGGAATCCCAAGCAAAGGGTGGAATCTGCCTGCTTCTTGGGACAATTTTTTTTTTCACCTCATTACATCAATTCCAGCCTTGAGAGTTCACGTATTTCCTCACCTCTGGTTCGATTGGTCATGACCTTTGCAATAATCACCTTCATTACATCTGCACCTTGATGTTTATCCCAAAATTGAGCGGAAACGGGAAATCTCATGATTCTTGGGATTTCTTACAGTAGAGCAGTGGATCCTGGGAATTTCTTTGCTCAAATATCAACTCTCCATGCCTAGTTCAAATCCTATGATTCTTGGGATTTTTCCCAATATAGTATTAGACCCTAGGAATTTCTTTGCTCACTACCAAACATCAACTCTCCAAGCCTAGTTCAAAATTTGTCCATTAGTGTGCTTCAGATCCTTGATTTCAACCTTCAATCACTTTTCTCTCTCTCAACACTTCAAATTAGGCCTTTGATTGCCATGAAAATGTAGGGCAGAAATCAGACCTCCGTTGGGAATTTTCCCAATAGATGAGAGAGATTCCCTATTGTTCTTGGGATAAAATTAGACCTCTGTTGGGAATTTTCCCAATAGATGGGAGAGATTCCCTATTGTTTTGCCGAAGAGACCGCTGCATTTTGCCCCATCATTGGCAACTCCTTCCACTTAATTATTCCATCATCACTTTGTATCAAACTCACTCACCCCAATCAATGCTTTCAATTTGGTTTCAAGGGCAAATTTCATGCCTAAACTAATCTGCTCTGTTCGTGATAAGGTCTAACTTTTCATGTACACAAGCATTTTTCAATCTAATTTTCAGTTTTTTCACTTGGAATCCAATTTCCAAACTATGTCAAATCATCTCCTATCATTTTGAGACATCTCCGTTTGGGCGAATTTTGACATTGAGATGGGATTTTTGGGCCAAGAGAGGGGGCAGAAATCAGGATACTGCTGGGAATTTTCCCAAGAGACATGCAGACTCCCTCTTGTTCTTGAGATTTTTTTCAACACTTAATCACTTTCTTGTCAAAACCTCATTGATTAGACCTCCCCCCACCTAATTTGATTGCAAATGAAATTGGGCATGACTGAAGTTGGATGACTGTCTCATTTAGCAAGGGTGAAAAATTGGCCTCTATTGGCATTTTTCCCAAGAAACGGGCAGATTTTGCCATGTCCTTGTTGTTTTTCTAAGGATCAATTGCAGATGTAATAGCACTGCCTGTTTATGGTATGCGTTTTTCAAATGCAGCATCCTCTTATTTATATTGGGCATAGGCCATGAATAGACACGTCCCTTCATGAGACATGTCTATTTGATAATCAGATAATTAATATAATGACAAGTTTAATCACACACAAATATTATATAATTTCTCTCATTTAACAATAAGCTTATATCTCAAATATAAAGAGCACATACACACACACACACACACACACATATATACAAGATTATTTGACTGAAGCTATGAAACATCAGCACTCCCTCTTAGCTAGGGAGGATAAACATGACAAATATTACACCATTGGTAATATTAGGAATGACAAATTTTAAGAATATCTTTGATCAGAAGATAGCTACCATTTTGACTTCACATTTGATATCAAGAGTATTGGTCTTCCAAAATATCAACACATTATATTCACCAAATACTCAAATAAGATTTGATATCACATCTAATATCATGAGTATTGGTCTCCCAGAATATCGACATTCGATATTCGCCAAGTACTCAAAAAGTTTTAATATTACATCTTATATCATGAGTATTGGTCTCCCAGAATATCAATGGTATTCACCAAATACTCTAAGTAATAGCCTTGCAAATTGTTGAGATGCAAGATATTCACCAAGTACTATGAGTAATGGCCTTCCAAAACATCAAGTCATGTGATATTCACCAAGTACTCTATGTAATGGCCCTCCAAAACATCAATTTGCATACCATTCACCATGTACTAAAAAAAATGTTTATATGATATGTGCACACACATTCTCATAATGCTTACCATATAAACATCCAACGTGCAAAGTATGATCTATCATGATCTGCATAGATATCATAAGATATCTGTCATAATAAAAAATTAAGTTATTGTAAGATCGTCACGTTTTAGTAACTTTTGCAAATACAAGTGACATCATTTGGAAGTCGTCACTTCCTCATGATGTACAAAGGGGGTAGGCCCATTAACATCACATAATCACGAGGTATATTCATGAATCACAGTCCTCTTGACTGCTACAATTTATTGATCACTGAAGAATCCATCTCAACATAATTTACTCCCTCTGAATCAATATGACCAAGATCACCGAAGGTTGATTGGATCATATCCTCTATTTGCTCCCTCTCTTTCAAGGTTCCCTCTAATGAAATGATAGTCTCCCTCTGAATTCTAATCCTCCTCTTTTTCCTCCAAGAACATTCTCAGAAAAGATCGCAGCAAATAGCTCTTATAGTAGGTATTAGAAATACAAAGGTAGCTTTCAAGATATCATAATCAGAAAATACTTACCTCTTGTAGTCAAAAGATAATGCCCTTTAGACAATATTTGATTCACTTGAGCACTACTGATAGATGAATGCTCCAACCTCCAAGCTCATAGATACATGATTAATTACATTCTTGTTTGTTGACCTATGTGTATGACTTGTGGTCGCCCTTCCTTCATTTCCTATACACCTTTGTTTCTAGTGGGCCAAATTCCTACATGACCCGCTTTGTGCATGATGATCTTCACAGCCTTTCATATTCCTTTCATTCCTATGAGACTATCATCACGATCTAAGGCTTTCATTATCTGTGACCAGTCTTCAATTTCCTATAAACCTGATAGTGACAGTCATGTCAGTGCCCTAGTGAAATATTGACTATTTCCAACTCTTCATTATCTTCAGGGATGCCCACGTAGGATTGCAAATTTAATTAATATAATCAGATTGAGTTTGTCTAATGCGCAAAAGCGATTCCAATATGAAGAAGTTGATTTTGTTCATCGGATGAGGAGGCGAATGAGCTCAAAGGTCACCCATTCTATCATGCGAGTAGCCATGTCGGTTCCTGCTGCAACCATGGTAAGTAAGATCCCTCTTTGCCAATAAAAGATTTGAGTTCATACAGAATTTGCAAGAAGTCCTTTCGGTCATTGTCATCTCTAGACAAAAGGAGGTGCTTTTGTTGTTCCATCTTCCTCACCAAAAACTCTTCTTCAAGCTCTTTGCATTATGAAGAGACCGCCCAACCCAGTCTAGTCTAACAAAGGAACAAAATCCCTAATCCTAAAACAACCACTTTCTGCTAAGAACTCCTCTATTAGCACAACCTGAAATGAGCAGCCTCTGCGTTATTGTCATCAAACATTCTCATGCTGAACGTCATTTGTCCAATAACATTGGAAGTGAGGACATTAAGAAAATCTTTGACGTCTATAGCACTGGATCGTTGTTAAAAGATGGAGGCGAGAAAGAGTGCCATCTCTTCTCGGAAGTGTCAACCACTTTTGAAGACATTTGGAGGTCGAACAAGTGAAAAATATAGAGCTTTCACAATTAAGGCAGACAAAAAAATCAGATAAATTTTCTCCATTAGAACATTACTAATATTTAGCATGTCGTTATGCATGGAATTTCAGCAAGCTCATGAAAACATGGTAAGCAAATTTGTATTTTATTTGTATGATCTATTTACAATCTACGAACTGAAGTAAATATTTTATGAAATATCAACTCCACTTTAATCATGAGCATAAATCCGTGGAAATTTCATTTATAAATAAACTCATCTCCTGTATTCAACATATCCAACCAACAGTCGGCGGCTCCTCAAACATTTTTCTTGGCACAGTTTCAATTACTATGGGTGGCATTATTTTTGTAATGTCATAGTGGACGCAAATCCCAAACACTCAAAGTCTCTATGTGGAATCTCGACCATACTTTTTCACTATGGTTGTTTAACAGACCGCGACTTACAATTTATTTTTGCATCAACAACAGCCAATTTGGGAATGAGTCAGACACGAGCATTATATAAACCCTGTATTTAGTTTGGGCTCATAACTCAGCTTGATCCCTGCATAGCAAAGGCTCTACGAGAACACTGTGCATCATCATAGATCTTGATTTTGTGCACTTAATTGTCTATGGGGATTTTTAGACCATTTGTATTCACAGAGAAGAAGCTTTGATTTTCATGCCATATTATTACATTGAACCTGCTCTAATACCATATTTTTCTAAGGATCGATTGCAGATGTAATAGCACTGCCTATTTGTGGTATGTGTTTTTCAAATGCAGCATCCTCTTATTTATATTGAGCATAGGCCATGAATAGACATGTCCCATTGAGGGACATGTCTAATCATTAATCAAATAATTAATATAATAACAAATTTAATCTCACACACACACAAACACACACATATATTATATAATATCCCTCATATAACAATAACCTTATATCTCAAATATAAAGAACACACAAATATATATAAATTATATCTCATATGTAATTATATATACAGGATTATCCGACTGAAGCCATCAAACATCAACAACCCTTAGGATTGTTCCAAAGAGATACGGATTTTGCTGTCCTATGGACAAATTTTAAACCTTAGCCAATTTTCATCAGAAAACATCATTTTGCACTTGTCCTTTGCTTTTCTCCTCATATTGCACCTGAAACTTGTCATTAAGGGTCACAAAATTATGGTGAGTATTGAAATTTTTCCCAAAACATTGTCGGATTCCAACCTAGTGTCAAGAATTTCACTTGCAAGTTAACTCCCCAATTCAACATGATCATTTGCTCAACTCAAAGGCTAGAAGGATTTATATATATATAACATTCAAGGTAAGTTATCGATTTAGATGCAAATGGGAGATTTTTTTTTTTAAAGGGGGGGTACAAATGCACATATATATATATATATATATATATATGTAAAATAAGAAATGAAAAAAATACAAAATTAAAACATTTGATAGCTTGTAACCACCAATACATATTCAAATATTCAATAAGATTATAAACCATATCAATGATATCATATACATCTATGTTCATGATTCCAGTGCAAATCAGCAAATGATCACAATTACAAAATCAAAATGTAGTTCATCATTCAATGTTTATCAATCTGCATCTGAATCATTTGGATTTGCAAAAAATTCCTCATCTCCAACTCCTCCAACTGCTGCAAGTTCAAGATCATTTGAATTGAAAGCGGTTCCACTTGCGCTAGGTACACCAAGTGTCATGATGTTATCAATATCATCATCCATGATTGTAGTAAGATCTTGAATTGTTGCATCCATGTTTGCTCACTCAAGTTCTACATCCCAAAGCTTGGCTGCACCTTCCTTATAGTGATCCTCTTTTTTAAAGCCCAACCGGTTAGGTTTCACTAAGTGGATAAAGGAGTATGTACTCCAATTCCGTTCAGCAGCAAAAGAACTTGCAACCTAGACATTGTCCACAATTACAAAATTAATTAAGGTAAAACATAAAAATGAAAACCAATTTTAAGAATTGTAGAATACATGTGGTAAACAAAAAACAAATAAAACTTACTTGTGAGAGAATTTTGATTGCAAAAGGCTGTAGATGCTTAAACGGTTGACCATAGAGGTACCAAACCATGTCACATTGGTCCTTTATTGCAAAAGAACTAATGTCTTGCTCCTGAAGGAACTAACCAACATTCAATCCTGACCTTTTTGTGAGTATCATCATCTAGGAAGAATCTTGCAAAAGCTTTATAGCACCCGCTAGCAACTTCTTCATCCACACATGGTGCTACTCTGTCTAGCATGCCCAGTACTACCTCATTATAGCACCTTGGAGACGAGGCATATGCAAGGAGGTGCAATGGTGTAGTCATCTTTTACCAACGATGATGAATGATTGATTCAAGTTTATTGCATAAGGTTTCACATTTTGCGGGGTCATCCTCATGTGCTTTTATAGAAAGTGTTACCTTCTCTACCATTGTATCCATACCATCATAGACACACCCCAAACAAGGCTGATTTGAATCAACTAAGCGAAGCATAGTCATGATAGAGTCCATGAAATCTAATACAAATTGCACACGAGCCCACCAACTGTCATCCAAGATCATTCCCTTGACCTTTTGTGCCCTCTCTAAATTCAAAGCCTTCCATATACCCCACTAGCTAGAAATAATCATTTGGCTTAGTGCCCCTTGCACCTTGACAAGTTGTCTACTAATAATAGTATGAGATGCAAATTGGGTTTTAGTCACCTAAGTAAGTTAATCATAACAATATGTCAATAAATATTAAGCAAAGTTAGATACAATTTGAATCTTGATAATTGAACATGACAAAATATAATCAAATTTAAAAAATAAATGAGATTTAATAATTACAATTTACCTTTAGCAACTCCAAATCGGAGAATGATCTGAATATGAATTGTGACATGTCATGGTTCATTACAAACATTTGTATCTCCTCTTCCTCTTGGTATATTTGCTTCACCCAATCTTTTTGGGTGTCAATTTGTTGCAAGACCAAGTTTAGGGAGTGTATAGTGCCCAAAAAATATGGTTATACCAGCCCTCAACCAAAGCACATGCACCCTTGTAATGTTTTGCATTATCTGTAATCACTTAAACTACATTCTCACTACCCACCATCTCTATGGCCTCAATGAGAATCTTGGGAATAAATTGTAAATCTTTCACTTCCCCTTCAGAATTAACTGCCTTCGAAAACATTGCCCCTTTGGGTGGCACTGCAATCACATTAATCAATGGTCAGTTTCTTCTATGTTTCCATCCATCCGAAACAATAGAAACACTCAAAGTTTTCCATGAATTTCTAATTGGTTGAATAGCTCTTTCTACACAACCCCTCTTTTGCAATAAAACAGTACACACATTTTGCTTTATTTATGACTGCCACAATTTCCTTCGAATATGGTGATCTCCCCAAATTGAAAGGAAAATAGTTGGCATAGAGACAACGTGCAATGGCTTGAGCAGCAGGCTCTCTTGCCTCTATTTTAAATGCGGTGTCCAATGGACCTCTTTTGCAGGCAATAGTTTCTATTTCTTCCTCTTCTACTCCTGGTATAGGTACTTGCGAGAATAGGTGTTTGGAGGATACAACTGGCTTCATAGGTAATTACATTGTTTTCCTTGAGAATGGAGGTTAATAAAAACTATGTTTTGATCTTTTTATCAATTTATCAGCAGCTTCTTGTTCTTTTACAAATAAACTATTTGTGCATTAGATAGCCCCCTCCCATTTATGCCTTTGCACATTAAAAATATTTTACCAACAAGCCCCATAATGAAGTTTGACCCAAGCAAAAGAGCTATTGAATGGTTTGCCATTATTACTTTGACAAAAATTACACTTTCAAAGATGTGACCCACCTTCGAAAACCTGTGCCATTCTTCCAGTATGTCTCCATAAAGGAAATGCTACATCAATTTCAAAATTATCGGAGGCGGTCATTCTTCCACAATACAATATAATTTCTTAATATGCCTATAATAAGAAATTAAATAAATTTAAATTAGAAAAAAAAACTATGAATATTATAAGTGCAGAAAAATAATAGAAAACTACTAAAATGGATAGCTAAACTTCTTGCTTTTTTCCTTTTTATCAAAAGAAAAATTATAAACTTGAAAACTTTCTTCACAAACTTGAAAGAAATATTCCAAATCTCAAAAACATGCATTAAAGAACTCAAGAATGGGATCAAATGCTTATCTTAGATGCTTAAAACTCATTTGTGGAAGCCATCTCTTGCCCTACGAACAATCCTCTTTGAAAATAATCACCTTGCCTTCAAAATGCCAAAATAGAGAGCACATGAGAAAAGAGTACAGATGCAAACAAAATGTGACAAAGTGGTTGAATGGCCTCTTTAGGGTCATTTTAGGGTTTAGAAGCAAAAATTAGATTAAAATATGCATTTTCCCTGAGGTGAAAAAAAAGTCCAAAAACCTCTTTTCAGTGCTTCTGGACGTTTGGATTGTAGCGGAGGCTCCTAGAGGTGTCTGGATGTTGGTTGGAAGCCACTCCCAACCATCCACATGTATGTGTAAGTCATTATGTGGTTACTATGTGAATCCAACCGACTAGGAGTGGTTTCCAATCAACATCCAAACACACCTATGCCAAAATCTGCATCCAAGAGCACCTGCCTCTGCCTCCACCCTAAAGACCTACTTTAAGTTATATTTGTATAGATAATGTCAAGATGTTTGAGACAAGTTACAACTTCATAGGAGTTATAATAAAGATTTTAGATTTTGGGATTTTAAAAAAAATCCAAATAGCCAAATTTCAAGATTTAGCACACCTTTAGCAATGTTACCTCCCACAACCTATCCTAGCTTTCTAAGGTCAAATTGAAGTTGAAGCAAGGATTTTCAAAAGGTTTTTACTTGTTTTATCACAAATTACATAATCTCAACTCCGTCTTCCTAACTAGCTTAGCCTAGCTTTTGTGCATCTATGACAAATTGGACTTCCCAATAGACCAAAATTGCTCAAATTACTTACTCAACTTAGAGTCCTAAAAATTGCTACCAACTAAAGCTATCCAATACCACCTAAGACATCTACTCCTACTACTAAAGCAAAAAGAGGGGGGCCCACTTGCAATGGGTCGATGGTGTAAAATCCTCACAACATCTAACACCCACTCGAAGAAATATTCCTAAACATTTCAAGGATAAAACTTGTTTGGAACTAAGAGCCTTTGATTTCCACCCATCAAACAACTAGGAAATGCACTCAAAATGGAAGAAACCACAAATTGAGCTAAGAAATTTCATCCTCAATTACCCATCATGTGCAATTGTATTCATTCCTCGCTCAACAAAAACCTAGAAAGCTTCTTAGATCCATTAGGCTTAGCTATTTAGGTATCCTTACTCCAAAAGCATCCTAGAAAGAGCCTCGTTGCCAGTCAAACGTCCATAGCCCCAACAAGGTTATCAATGTGGTCAACTACGAACATTGCTTTACCTTTAGTAATTCTTATTGAGTAGCACCAGCAAAGATATTTGCACACCAAGAGCCAAATCGCCTCACTTTTCTTTACTGTTCTCATTTTTTGTTTTCTTTCTTTTAATATTGCTTTTCTTTTCTTTCAATCTTTTGTTTTGGCTTACATATAGTGAAGTTTGTAGAGGGTTTGGAAAAACACAATTGCGCTTAAGGTGTATGATTTTCACTACAGAGCAATTAAGTGTGAGTAAAATGTTGTAATCGAAAGACTCAGGTACTCAAAGTTCAACTATGACCCCATCCAACTTTAGGACAAACAGTTTTCAAAAAGATAAGGCTTATTAGAAAATCAATCTCCAATTCATGAGAACCCCACATAGAGATTTCCATCAAATAAAGAAAACAAGTCTACTCGAAAGAACACCAGAGTGTGTTGTATAATACCTTGCCCTTCTCACAAATTGAGATCCTTCAAACTAAACTAACCAAGTAGATACCTAAACAAAAGCAAACCAAATGACAAAGCAAACCACTTGTGTCAAATGACTCAAGAAAAACCTAGAAATTGACTATCAAAAGCAAACCAAGCCAAAAAATAGAGCCCCTTAAACAAATCTCAAGTCAACTAACTCATGGAAAATATTTTCCACGCTCAACAAACCTAATCACTCCCTAATCATTTGCACAACCTTAAACAAGGGATTAGAAAATCCAAGCTACGTGTGAATCTTGCAAACTATCTTATAACGCCTTACACATCTTATATACCCTTACACATTTGTATGTCACTTGTCATTGAGCCATCATTTTCCAAAGTTGCTGACACGTGTGAGCAACCTTTGTCCTCTCACTCTCTTAGATATTGTGATTGACTCATCACTATCACAAGTTGCTCACACATGTGTGAGCAACTTTGACCCTTTGAATAGTCAAATTGCAATCCACTTAGCCTCTGCATGGCATCCACATCATTTATCCTATGCAATCCCAGCCCTTCATCCAACTTTGAATCTCAATTGTCAACTGCTCTCAAAATCCTATAAATTGAGAGCTCTCCTCCTAATTCCATAAGCAATCTTATTTCATTGTTATTTGATCTCAAAATCCTATAAATTGAGAGCTCTTCTATTAATTCCATAAGCAATCTTATTTCATTGTTATGCTACCAGTTTTTTTGAGCAACCATGCACCTACCTTGCAACATCAACAACACTTAATTATTCTTGAGGTTCGCATCGCATGTCTGATGTAGAAGTAAATTAAGTTGTTTCTCATTTCATTTCATCATGTTTACATGTAGGTGTTTTGATATCTTTTGTGGTTTGCTTGAATATGTAGGAATACGCTTAGTTGCTTATGTTTGTTCTTTTAGTTACATTTTATGCAATAGATTTTGGCACACCCAGTGGGACCCACTTCACTGATCAAACTAACCTTCTAATGTGTTTTTTAACTTTTTTTGTTAGTTTTTAAGATTGTAGGTTGAGTTTTTTAGTAACATTTCATGTAATACAAATTCCCACAAGCCCTAATTAGAAATTATATAATATCAACCAATTACCTAAAAGCACCACCTTGTGGGCCAATAAGAAAATCACAATGTTTTCGAGAACTAATGAGAAAATGGTACACTAGGTGTGATATGATTGAGTGTGCTTGTAATTGGGATTTTTTTATGAGCTAAAGACAACTAGGTGTCACCTCATAATCCTCATCTTGTAGACTTGATCAACCTCTTTATGATGGGAAAAAGTCTCTTGATACTCAACATTCCCAAGCATTCAATGGTGATGGCATATTCCCAAATTGCTTCATCTTCTCGAATTTTGTCATTGTCATGATTTGACCTTGCATCTTGAACCTCTTGAAGAGGTGAAGTTTTCATGCACTTGGATTCCTTCAAAGCAGCCTTGGATTTCCAAAGAAAATTCATGTTAATTAAATTTCTACAAATTTTGATTTTGATTTTTTTTCTTATTATTGTTCTTGCTATTGATCTTATATTTTCCTTTGATAACTTTGTTGGGAGGTCGGTGCCTTTGTCCAGCATAGACCAACGGATTTGTGACATGTGCTTAACTGCCTCCCATGGATCCTTGTCTCTGGCTATTGTCACGTTCATTGACAGCTCGAGCTTTTTTTGTAACAGCAACAATGATTCCAATAAGTGGTATCAGAGTGTTGGGTTACGAGTTCAAATCCCCTAGGTCATGCTGAGGGGGCGATTGTTGGGAGGTCGATGCCTCCATCCCCTCTAGGTTGATGCTTTTGTCCAACATAGACCGACAGATTTGTGACATGTGCTTAACTGCCTCCCATGGATCCTTGTCTCTAGCTATTGTAACATTCATTGACAGCTCGAGCTTTTGGTGTAACGGCAACAATGATTCCAAAAAACTTGACTTTGCATCTACTTATTTAAAGTCTTTGAGTTTGAGCTTGTAGCATCCATCCTTCATTTTCTAAGTCTCTCCTTGCTCCAAATTTACCTTGCAAAATAATGGGAAAAAATGCATTAAGTTCATGAAATGATGGAACATCAGAAATCTTAGCATTTTCATGAAACTACATTGCATAAACATCAAACAAGGAGGTAAAAATGGATTTTCAAGTCTAAGATCCTTCTTGCAAATTTTGAAATGAAATCATTTTAAAATCTGAAAAATAAACAAGTTTTATGTTATATCATGCCCAAATTTTATTTTTTCTCAACCTCCTTATCTCTAATTAGAAGCCAAGGACATGTTTCTAAACTCCTCCAATCCATGGCCGAAATCACCCATGTGTTGGGCTTTTGCCTTCTATGTAAGGGCAGAATTCATAGCTCTAAAGGGATTGGAATCCTAAGCAGAGGACGGAATCCACCCTCTTCTTTGGATAATTTTATTGTCACTTGATTGCATCAATTTCACCCTTGCAAACTCACATATTTCCTCACCCTCTAGTTCAATTGATCATGCCCTTTGCAATCATCACCTTCATTACATCCATGCCTTAATGTTTTGATTCGCAACATAGGGCAAAAATCTCATGGTTCTTGGGATTTTCCAATTGAGCAGTCAATCCTAGGAGTTTATTTGCTCACTACCAAACTTTGAATCTCCATGCCTAAGTCAAAATTTGTCTATTTATGAGCTTCAAATTGTCACTTTCAACCTTCAATCACCTTTCCCCCTCTTAACATTTCCAATTAGGCCTTTGGTTGTCAAGAAAATGAAGGGCGTAAATTAGACCTCTTTTGGGAATTTTATCAATAGATGGGTGGGTTCCCTCTTGTTCTTGGGTTATTTCCCAAGTGATTGGTGGATTTTGCTGCTTTATTGGAAACTTTTTCCACTTTATTATTCCATCATCACTTTGTTTCAATTTCAACCTTACTCGCCCCAATCAACACTTGCATTTTGGTTTCCACGACAAATTTCATTTGCATGCATTTTTCAATTTGATTTTCAGTTTTCTCACTTGAATCCAGTTTTCAAACTATATCAAATCATCTCCTATCATTTTGAGACATCTCCATTTGCGTGAATTTTGTAATTGAGCTAGGATTTTCAGACCAAAAGAGGGGGACGAAAATCAGGGTCCCAATATGATTTCTCCTGAGAGACACACAGATTCCTCTGCCTCACTAGGAATTTTCCCAAGAGACAAGCAAATTCCCTCTAGTCCTTGGGGTATTTTCAACACTTACATTTTCCTTGCCAAGACCTTATTGATTAGACCACCCTTCAGCAAATTTGGTTGCAAATGAAACTAGACAACTCTGGAGTTGGAAGATTGCATCATTTAGCCAAGGTATAAATTTGGCCTCTATTGGGATTTTGAACCATGTCCTAGGGATTTTTCCCAGGGACATGCGGATTGCACCATGTCCTTGGGACAAATTTTAAATCTAAGCTAATTTTCATCAAAAACCATCATTTTGCACTTTCCCTTCGCTTCTCTCCTATAATTGCACTTGAAACTTGTCACTAACAGGAACAGAATTTTGGGGGTGTTGGGATTTTTCCAAAGACTTGGTTGGATTCTGACCTAGTGTTGGGAATTTTGCATGCACGTTAACTCCCCAATTCAACACTTAGTCATTTTTCCAACTCAAAGGGATGGAGGATTTATATATATACTATTCAGGATGTTTGTGATAGGTTACAGTTTCATAGAGGTTATAATGATTTTGGGGGTTTTCAAAAAGTTCCAGAAAGCCAAATTTTTTGGTTAAACGGCCTTTAACAGTGTTACCTCCCACAACCTATCGTAGCTTTCAAAGTTAAATTGAAGCTGGAACGAGGGTTATCACAAGGTTTTAGCTTGTTTCATCACAAATCATTTGATCTCAACTCCATCTCCCTGACAAGCTTAGCCTAGCTTTTGCACATATTCCTGACAAACTTGACTTCCCAATAGGCCAAAATTGCTCAAAATCCCTTCCTCGATTGCTACCACTAAAGCTACCCATGACTACCTAAGACAATTACTAGTGCTAAAAGCAAAAAAGAGGGATCTCCATTTGCAATGGTATAATGATGTAAAATCCTCACAAGTCTATATAATGGGTGTCCGGCAGATTGGAAACATTAGCCATTACAATAATTCTAGGATGAGAGTTTTGCACCTAATGGCCATTATAGGGCTACAACCTTGCCTCTCGTTTTGTTGGTTAGTTGGATCTGAATGAACCAAAAGCAATATTTTCTCCATTGACGAGAATCTAGATAAGGAATGAATGCCCAGTCGGAATGGAGGATGTAATCATCTTGGCTCAACCAAGGGTTGGCATTCCTCTACTAGGGAGCTCCAAGAGTAGCTTTTACCAAGAACTGAGGTAGACAGACTCCCGTTCATGAAGGATTTTTTTGGGCATGACCTAGATTAACACAGATAAAGAGCCGAAGGGGTTGCAAATTGCTTAAGAGACTGCATTTTCTGGCGCTTATTGATCACCTGGATTGGATTGGGAGTTTCTTCAACCAACTTTGTCAAGCAAGTTGTGACAGGGTGATGCAGCATAGGTGAGCACTTTTTTGACAGCACTCCAAACTTCAAAGGGACAGGGCTTCAAAAGAGAAAAAAATTAAGGAACCCAAGTTTTGGTATTCTCTGTTTGACCTAGCATTATTTTTTGTGGGGTTTGGTTTGATTTGAACAGTATCCTAATCGACCATGTGGTCATACTAATTAGTTTTGGAGGTTTTAAGAACCTATTTGGCTTATGGCCCTGCACAGCCCCTTAGGTCTGAAGGTTGGGATCATATGGCCTGGATCGTGTTCAACATTGATGTTTCTAGGGCCCCGACATTCTGCAGTCTTGATCTTCTGATCAATCTACTCCACTCTGCTTATGTATCAAGAAAAATGATTTCCAACAGGATGTCCGCACACGAATTTGATCATTTAAAGAAAATTTCACTATTAAATAAAAAGAACAGCATCACACTAAACATCATAAATAATTGAAAAGCCATGAAATGTGGATAATGCTTACAAATATTCCTACAACATTGTTAACGAATTGGTTGCAGAAAGAAAAGCATGAAATGGAAATGGAAGTAGATCTTTCCTTCATTATCAGCCTGTACACAATACAGTGGATGCTCAAGAAAAACCTAAAGATCTAATTCTAGGATATCAATTCTACTTGCTTTATGCCAAACCCAACAAGCAAATGCTATTTTAGCTAGACATGCGAAGGGAGACAAAGAAGACCATTCAACTGACCAAAATCAGCCACTATACAGGCTTCTGCAAAACTGAGACTCAAATGTCTTGATGATTTTGAGCTAGACCTGTTCAGGCCTCAACCTCTTGCACTCACTAATTACACTCATCCAGGTTAAAATTCTAGTCACTAAAGGAAACTCGCTGAGCTCACAGCACATAACCATACCTACATGTGCTATTAAAACAGCCATCCAAAATAAAGGCAGTTCCACCAAAGCAGAGAATTCTCCAGCCAAAAATGAGAACAGAGGCCACCACATTAAAATAGTTTTCTCGCCTATGAAAAGGTAAAATGAAAATCCCAAGAATGTCACTTCTACATAATTAGCAGAAGGATTAGCTCGATCCAAATGGACAATTACTCAAATGTCCCACGTTGGGAATGTCAGTGGAGAATAAAGAAAATGCAAAGCAGGGGATGCTGAGAATTTCATACCGCTTTGATATGTGACTCATCTGAGTCAGCTGGCTCAATAAGTTTATCACTTTTCAGAACAATTTCAGGTTTATCTACAGTAGCTGCCTCATTGATATTTATAGAATTTATTACATCTACTGCATCAGAAGCCTTATCATCATCCAACTCTTCATCTCCCCACCTCTTTTTCTCTACAGCCTTGGTCTCTACAGACTTGTATATACTACTATTTTCATTTTCCGTTGAATCCTTTTTCTGCTCTGTCAAAGTTTCTTCTCTATTCATCATTATCTTTTCCTTCCCATCCCCTGCCATTCAAAAAAAAAGAAGCTAACCTGGACCACCAAAAAAAGATGCCATCAGAAACATTGGCAATAAGTTCTCCAAAAAATACAATCAAATGAGATAATTGAGGTTTACTGTAAATGGGATCAATAAATGTACCTCTGCAATGCAAATGCATACTATATTTACAATTGTAACTCATGAAATTCCAAACCAAAAGTAGAACACTGAATCATCCATGTATAGGGACTGATTGAACACATTAATGAATATGCATAATCAAGCATGAACTGGAACCCCATGGTATTTCAGAGTTTCTACTCTAAATTGATCTGAAGATAATTGTGGATGTGGAATTGGCAAGGTCGTATCTTCAAAAGGATTATACTAAAAGACAAGAGAACGCAAGAGAAATCTCTAACCTTATGAAGTCAATCCGACCAAATTATGATTAAGTAAAACAAAGAGTTTAAAGATGACGCAAATCTCAAATTTTTGAGAGAATTATTTCCCCGCTCCATCATTGACACTAATTGTGGGTATGATTCAAACATTTTATTAAACCAAATCATTTAGCAAAATTTCAGCTCTCTGATCTTAGCTCTTGAGTTTTTCTAGAAAAAGATAACAAAAAAGCAGCACTGCAAGAAAGCAGAGTGGAATGAGAATAGCAGCCCAGTATATTCTTTTGTGCATTAAGAGCAAATCAAATCAGTCCATGATTTCTACTGTACAAAGTTGTATGGATACAAATACAGATACAAATATGGATATAGTATCAGAGAAGACCATTTTTTAATACCTCCAATATGGATACAGCTGAATATGACATTAATAAAAAACACACTCGTATATTTAACTCAATTTCTATGTTATTAGAGGAGATTTTCATTACTTGAAAATCAATATAAAGTTATAAACACATAAGTGCCACAAATAATTATAAGTTAATTTAACGCTTAACAATATGCCAAAAAAGTAGAGTTGCATTGGAAGACAGCCCAAAGAATGGGTCAGTGAAGTAGAAAAACGTTTCTTTTGTCTTTCGCATTTGGTGTAGTTTTTGTTTAGACCAATATTTTTAAAAAATTGCATAAATGAAGTTTTTTTAAAATAATTTTGGGAAGATTTACATCAAATTTTTAAAAAATCGTATCACACAGCATTTGGAACAGTTGGAAAATCAAGATCTTTTGGGCACACAGGTTCCAATATTCTAAATCAGATAAGTTTCCAAATTGGATGCAGTTATATGTGCACCCAAGGTGGGATGGTGGAGTTTCTAGCTACTATGCTTTTGTATGCCTCCACCTTAACACAGAGGATAGGGTACTAAAATGCAAGGGGAAACTTTTTTAGTGTCTCAGGCCATGACTATAGTCATCCATAGTGATCTTATTATGCATTGTCCAGATGTTATTGGCACATATTCATACAAATATGTTAAAGGCTCCTCCATAATTTTACCTGAAAAGTTTGTCAGCATAGGACTATATTTGATGAGAATAACTTCTGTGCTTTAGATGAAAATATACCTAGCCTGGAGAAACTTTCAAATATGCAAAAAAATGGTTTTGAAGACAGATCTACTACTGCAAAATGTTGCTTCCAGACTAATTCCCAAAATTTGGCTTAAGTAAACATATGAAAGATTTAAATATTACCAGTACATATCACTGTGGACCCAAAACAATGTTGAATTTTGCACTCTGGTTTTAAAAACTTTTGTCTATCAAGACAATTAATATTTAATTTCAGTAGCTTATGAATTTCATAGTGGCCTTGAAACTTAACTAATAACAACTTCTTATGCACTGCCTCCAGCATGAAACAAAGAGGATGCAACAGTAAAACGCAAGGACTGAATAGGGAATCCTAAAGAAAAATCTGTTACTTCTTTGCATCATGACGAAAGCCATCAAAGGTTTGTTAGGAATTGTTCAGAATCAGACTTTATTTTCACATTATCCAACAATGTTGAAGGCTACTACATAATTCAATCCAAAAGAAATTAACATTTGTTTTCAGTAGAATATGAATTTCATGGCCAAGTTTTTAAAACTTCACAACAACAACTTCTTCTGCACTGCCTCCACCACTAGTCTTGAAAACAATTTTGAGGATCATGATGCATATGTATCTAAGCAAGATCAAGACAATTACCTACTGATGCACTAACTCAAAATTCTCCTCAACAATTAGCCATGGTTTTGGCCGAGGCATCAGCAAGTGCTCTTCATTATACATATATTCTTCATAGTAGGAGCACTCTCATGATTTCTTCCAATAATGTGCCTTCTTATCAACTCACTACAACTTCATCCTCTTCCAATCCTTATGCTTCTTCCCGCGATTACCACTTACATGGCATCTCCTATCCATGTTGTTAATACTTGTGTAAACCCTTCCTCTCTCACTCATATCTCTAGTGCTACCAATTACCACCACCTTTCTCTCCAATACATTTCACTTGTCTCTCATCCTTCCACATACCACTCCTCCTTTTAGTGTGTCTCCTCTTGCCACTACCATTGCATTACCCTTTATTCCTCACCCTTCAACTTCATCTATTGTTTACCCTGAGCTTCAGAGCACAACTACCACCACCTCCTTGGATACCATTTAAGAAATTTTTTCAACTTAAGAATAAAGGTGATGGTATTCATACTAACAGAGGTTCTATTGCACACAACCCTCCACATCACACATCATTGTATTTGAGATTGTTACCTATCCATTTCCTATTGGTTTTGTGGACCTATATTTGACTTATACCCAAAGAAAGGAGATCCTAATGCTCATTTATAAGCTTCCAATGTTGTATGTTTGGATTTCACATATTAGGATAATTTTTTGACTAAGTTATCTCCAAAAACATTGAGGTATCATGCTATTAAATGGTCTGTTATTTACTTCCAAGTTATATCGGCTCCTTTGATGAGCTAGCTATAGCTTTTCTACAACATTTCAGTGTTAACAAGTGCTGAAAACAATTGACTGACTGATTCAATGCCCAATAATTATGAGCTTATGAAGGTTCTGTTATTCACTTCCAAACTTTTAAGCGGTGTTAAAAATCGAATAGACTTAAAAACCATATTTCCTGGAGAACACCTTCTTCCTATTAAAAATGAAATTAACTGAATAGCTTTTATTCTGTTATAGACGTGTACTCATACAATAAATTGTGAAATAAAATTTCTTGCATCCAATACAATGAGCATGCATCACCTTTTCATGGTTCCTCCACGTTTTCTTGCCCTTGAAGAATTCCAAAATTCTAATATTTTTTCAAAAGCTAATGGTTCTACACAAGCAAAGAGCTATGTGCATGTGTAAAATACTTCTAAGAATGCCATCCTCAAGCCTTATTTAGGAAATTTCTGAAGTTATAAGAGCCCTAAGAAACTGACTTAACAGTTTTTTAACTCTAATTTGATTAGATTTCCACCTACTCATAGATAAACCCAACTAGATGGCTACTTAAGAACTATGATTAGAATGAGTTTTGCAACTTCCATGGTGTTAATGGGCATTGCACTCAAGGTTTAATGGCTTGAAAACATAGGTTGCAAGATTTAATTGATAATAGTGTGATTCATATAGTGTCGATGAAGGCAACCTTTCATGCCACAACCCCAGACACAACTATTTCCAAATCATGCTACCAATATCAAATCATTTCATATACAAGATTCTTCTACGGTGGCACATACATATGTTAATATAGATTGCATTGCTGACTTTTATAACGAATCACAAGAAAAATTACATATGGATATTGTTTGTCAGACAATACATTTTGGAGACAAATTATTTTCTCATGCTATTTAATTGATTATATTTGAAAATGACAAAATAATTACAAATCTATTATCACATCCCATCATATGTGAATGGTGGCATACATTTTAAATGTTATTGAGAGCATTTTTATTAATCCTACAAATCAATTTATGTACATACCAAAAAATTCTTGGATGCTATTAACTTAAAACTGAAATCTTATGCAAGTTCTAGAACAACTTTGAAAATAAGTAATTGTATATTGAGTTGCCTTTGTTCTAGGAAACATGCAACCTCAAAATGAATAGGAAAGAAAGGATGAAACAAGCACACATTGATGTCCCCTTTTGAAGGATTTGTAGAAAAGAATTTTGATGGTGCATCAAAAGTAAACCTAGGTGTGGCTAGAGAAGATGTGATTTTTAGTTAATTAATTTGGAGAGTATTTGTATGGTGCTCACTCGTCCTTGGAAGCACAGCCACTAACAAAGTAGAATGGAAGGTAATGCTTGCAAGTTCAAGAGCAGCTAAAGCACAAAATATGACTAAGTTGGGGGTAGGAAATTTGTGGATCATAATTAATGCCCTTGAGAAAGACCCAATCCTAATTAGTATTAGTTAGGTAAAACATTTAATAGATTAATGAATAAGCAAGAAGCTCAATAGTTTTACAAAAATAATGTTTCTATTACGAAACAATTGTTGTCATTAGAAACATTCTAATAACAAAAGAATAATTACAATATTAGAAACATTCTAGTATTTACAAGATTTACAATATTGACCATTAAAATAATAATAAAAAAGATATTAAGGATATTTATTCTAATACCCTCCCTTAATGGTCAATTTTGTCTACGACACCAAGAAGCCCGCTAAACAAACTTCTCTAGAAGTAGGAACTTGGTGAGAATATTAGCAGTCTAGCCCACTATAGGAACATACTGCAAATCTACGAATCCATCTTTAACCAAGGATGTCAATATGCTTGGCTCACTCATGGAAGACTGAATATAAGGTATTTCCCTTTGATCGGCACTAGATAGATGACATGTTGGATATCATTTTAGTTGTTGGCCCAAGATATGACAACTTGGTAGGGTGGTTGTTTGCGTGGACTTCTCAAAGCACGGGAGCATTCATCCTCATGATATACGAATGCTCTGCATTTATGGATGGATATTCTATTGTGATGATGTGGTCTACTTCTCCTACATCCCATACAGTAGGGGTTATACATTAATGTGGGATCTTGATGGGGTTATTTTGGGACTTGAGGCTACATGGTGATTAGATCAGAGTGGACGGGAGCAATCAATGCTTTGTATTTGGTTTGTTAGGGATAAGCATTGCTTGTGGGCAAGCAATCTCCAGGAAGGGAGGACTGTAATGTCCCCTTTCCAGGTGACTAGAAATGAGTAGCAGGTTGGCCTATCACCTATGTTCTGATAGGCCAACAATATGGTTAGGGGACTCATTTGGAAGTCCAGAGAGTGTTGTAGGGCCCTTGTGAGTCCTTCTGAGCATTTTCACAACAGTTCCTACATTTTAGGGCGATCTCCTACTTTTTAGATAGAACTGACTGTTGACAGGAGCATTACCCAAGGGACAACATAGTAGAGCAGGGACCTCTGGAGGAGTTTCCAATATCTTGAGCGAGGTTCCTATTTTTTTTAAGACATGACCCTAAATTTTAGGAGGAACTGCCAGTTAGCCTGCAGGGTTTCAGACAGTAGCAATGACCACAGCACTTCAAAAGGAATCCAGATCGAAGCCTCGAATCTCATTTTATTAATTAATTAATATCTCCTAAGTTATGACTTCTAGCAAAATAATAATAAAGTGATAGTATAATCACTTAATAAAATAAATTATAACAATTTCTCGGCCCTCTTACCTCGGTGATATCACATATTGTTATAATAAAAGGGGAGCACTTAAACTAATAATAATTTGCCCCATGTGGTTGGATTTTCATAAGGAGGCAAAAAATATAAAGTCATGTGATTAATAAAGAGGCAAATTAAACCCAACTTTAAATTAGGGGTTGGGATGAAAATAAAAGGTGTTTGGGAGCTTATTTTGCATATCTATGATTGAAACACATACAAATATGTAAGAAGCTACAACTTGAGGGTTCTCGGCATTTTCCGAAATTCAAAGTCAAAATCCCTTGAATTCCTCAGTGTGGTCATTCCTCTAGAGCTGGAATTTCATTGGACTTTTTGTGATTGGATGTGAGAAAAGATTTTGAAAATTCATTTTAGTGCAAGAGGGACCAGAAACTCACCATATTTCATATAGATCAGAGAATTTGCAAGGTTTCAAGCTCCCGAGACCAGCTGTACAGCCTCCAAGAGCTGATGTCAGCCTTTGAAGGAGGGTGTTTGGGCAAGTTTTTTTGTTGTACTAGGTTTTACAACATCCAAATTACAGATAGCAGCTATAGAGTGCATGACTGAAGATTGGAAATAATCCCCTAGCAAGAAAACAGATTTAAAAGGTTCTCATACACACCCACCCGGCCTGCAATTTGTCAACAGCAATCTTGTCAGCTTGTAGAAGCAGTACCAGGGTAATTTGTAATATTCTGGGGAGCAATTGTAGTACACATTCATTATGACTCAAATCAGCATATTGTTGGCTGGAGCAGTGCAATTTAATAAATTTTCAGTACTGTATGTATCAGAATTTCCAGAGTTGTTTTCCCTCTCTGCCTGGTATGATTTCTTAAGCACACTGGTATCAGACATTGAATATTCAATAACAAGAACTTTCAGATTTGTAATGCAGTTGAGTGTTCAGAAAAAAAAAATTTGTAGTTGTCAACTTTCTATTTTGTCAAAACTATTCAGAAAACCAAAAAAAATTGGCAAAAATCACAAAACAACAAAAAAATCAGAATATTATAAAATCCCAAAACAACTTCCTATTCATTGGTCAAAGCTAGATTGTTAAACAAAATCAGAATTTTCCAGTCAAACCCTAGTTGGCATCTTTCATATTTAACATGGGATTTATGTGTGAAATACTATGTATGATTTCTGACTGCAGTGAGGCATTAGAAGTGGGAAAACTATGATGAGTTCACCTTCTGAGCATATCATTAGCTGGAGCAGTGTAAAAATTATGAATTGAATCAGCATATTGTTGGCTAGAGTGGTGCAATTTAATAATTTTTCATAATTGTATGTTTCAGAATTTCCAGAGTTGGTTTTCCCCTCTGCCTGGTATGGTTTCTTGAGCATACTGGTATCAAAAAATGAATATTCAATAAATAAGTGCTCTCAGATTTGTAATCCTTAGTTGCAGTTGAGTGTCTCAGAATTTTTGTAATTGTAGTTGTCAACTTTCCATTTTGTTCAAAACTATTCAGAAACCCAAAATACTTGGGAAAAATCACAAAACAACAAAAAAATAGAATATTATAAAATCCCCAAAAAACTTTCTATTCGCTGGTCAAAGCTAGATTGTCAAACAAAATCAGATCTTTCCAGTGAAACCCTAGTTGGCATCTTTCATATTTAAAATGGGATTTATGTGTGAAATACTATGTCTGAATTCTAACTGCAGTGAGGGATTACAATTAGGAAAACCAAAGAGGAACAAACAGGACTTTAAGCTTACGAAGGATGGACAATGTGGGTACCTTGTTGTGAATATTCCTCACCTGACCTCTATCACAGTAAACAAATGCACAAGGATTTTCAATCATTGGAAATAAGATAGAAGTGGCAAGATTGAAGAAAATGATGATAGGACGCCACATTAGGTACTCCACCTCATATGGAGGTCACGGGCCACATGAGGTTGCGAGAGATTGTATATCTGCTCTCAGGCCTAGTGTAGGGGTCATGAAGTCACCTGAGCAAGTCACCCTACTTTATCACTTTTATGGTTGAGACATCTTAAAATTGATTCAAGCAATCTAATGATTTGATCTTTATTTCTAACTTAAGAGGTCTAATTTTGAATTATGATTATAAATGATTCCTAACTTGTTTGCAGGGTCTCAACCGAAGTAAAGAGGTATCTCTAAACCCTACTTGCTTTAATTAAATATTGTAACCTAGGGCAAAAAATTGGGTGCTCATAAACTGGGGGCATTACACATGCTCACAATATTTATATCTTGTTTGTGCTTACATGATCCTTATCCAGCATTTATGATTGCACTTACCTCATCATTTGTCCTCGTTTTACATCACATAGGGTAGATTCTTGTCTTCCCTTTATTACATGTGCTTTCATGATAACATATTGCCTATATCCTTACATGCCTATCATATTATGATTCTATCCTTTATCATATTTGTGTACCTTATCATGATTATACGTTTCACTCCTCTCCTCCAATTCCTTGAATTCTTTGTATGCAACCAATTGGAAGGAGGCATATATCTCACTTACAAATCCTTTTGGAAGTTATGATTTGCAGTGATATTCTCATTGTCATTCCAATGTTTAGAGGAACATTATAATATCACCCACTTGATCAAAGTCTTTTTACATCAATGCTTAGCTAAAGTTTACCACTTTCTCTATCAGCAAAATCACTGACCCTTCTCTCCTTTGCTTTTACTATTTTGAGGGTGTTCCTTTATCAAAGCAAGTACTAGTTATATGTATAGATGTTATTCACAGAAAATTGTTTTGTTTTATAGATTTTCAGTGGTCCATTGCAAGAAGAATTCAAGAATGATCTGTATAATTTATGCACAGTTGTATAATTCTGAACTTCTGAGCATCTGAATTCAGAATAACACTTGATTTACATGTTATTTGCTTGTTTTACTTGACATTCTTTTGCCTAGTAGTTCACATGCACATCAAATTGGGGACAAAGTGCACACCTGTGCCCATTTCTCTTATGTTTTGGGTCAGCTTTGATTAAAGTATCCTTAATGCAAGAACAAATTTAAGAAAGAAAGAATGAAGTTATTTTTAACATCCATGAGGCTAAAGATGGCCTATGGGACAGATTACCTTACACACTGATTTCTGCATTTCACCCCTTTTCTTGTGTAACTTGATGATGCCTGACCCCAACTGCTAAGTGGAATATTATTGCATGAATTCAACTTGAGTCAATACCATATCTTGATCCCATTATCATTGATCAAAAGAGAAAATTGTTCTTGGTCCCTTAATCTCTCATTTGCCACCATGGATCAAATCCACAATTGCAAACTTGATCCCAACTCACTTCCACAATCACACATCTGAACCCTGAAACCTCTAAAATTTAAAATTTAATGCAAGTCGTCGTTGAAAATTTCACCACCTCAGTCAACCCAACCTAGCACATGTTTGTATTGTTTTGAGGATATACTATTGTATTTATGGGCATTCAATTATTTATTTAAAAAGGTCTATGAAGAATTCTAAGACCATTGTCATAAAGCATTATAAGAGCATTCCAGTAGCACTAAATTGGCACATCATTGTTGAACAACTACTTGTTGTCCTTCATCTTGACTCATTACCATTGAATCAATCCACCTAGGGGTCTAACTCCTCACAATTCGGATTCTCAAAGTTGTTCCTGAAGACTACTATTTCTTACAGAGCTTTAAATCTTAGAAGAAATTCAAAAGAGGGTATGTTCTTAAAGTGAGAAAACTCCAACAGTCCACTTTCTGCAAATTCAAATCATTTCCACACTTGCAAATCTTAAACAAAGCAACATACGATCACTTTATGGCTTCCAAAACAATCACAGATCAAACCGTTAAATTCCATCATCAAATTC
This sequence comes from Cupressus sempervirens, assembly GCA_028749045.1. Lineage (NCBI taxonomy): Eukaryota > Viridiplantae > Streptophyta > Pinopsida > Cupressales > Cupressaceae > Cupressus > Cupressus sempervirens. Next base: position 617,059,460 of record CM053785.1, on the reverse strand, counting down.
CAAGCTGGATTCAGTAACTTCAAATCTCAGTCCCTCCTCATTTATCCAGGTTAATTATTGCTTTATTAATTTAATTGATGATTACATTATATAAATGTATCATTAAGTAAGTAGTGTTTTTCCCCTTGTAAAAATAAAATAAAGTCCACAAAACATTAAGGAGTAAAATTAGGATCAATAATCCTACCATAAAAGGGATGACCCTGCAGCGTGACGCTTATATCACGAACCTCATTAATGTGAGGTCTGATGTTTGAACCTCTTGCCCACCCCTTCAAATTGTTGTGATTACAGCTTGCCCCTCGCTGACCGCGTGGAGAAAAAGTGTACCTGTGTAAGGTCCCTCCTCGCATGTACTTATTAAATATGAATTTCTCTGTTAAATCCGTTATAGAAGATTGGAATGGATATGAAGTAATGTTTTATGGTTTAGATGTCCTAATGGAAATTGAGATTAGTTGATATGTTCATGTTTTAGATACTCCGTGATTCAAAAACTACTACATTATTTCGACTGTTTAAACATTAATTTGCACTAATGATGATATGAGGTGTTTCACTTTATGATGACGATGTTAATTATGGTACCTTGATTATTAGGTTATATGCATTCAGATAGTTCAGTATGCCCTATTGATGATGTTTATGATGTTTAGGTATATGCATGTTTAATGAGGATTGTTCTAGTATTTTAATTCGAATTGAAGAATAGGTTGTTATATTGATTATGCAATTTTTAATGGTTAAATATATGAGCAGAAATGAGATAACAATTATTTAAATGAAAGATTGATATTTTGAATAATGTGATTATCCACATGAGTTTTAATTATATACATGTGATTTTTCTTGAGCTACTGATGTGTGAATTCAGTGTGCAGGATTATTAGCCAGGAAATCTAATAGAGAACCGGTAATCGACCCTATGTACAATTTGTGAAAACCCAAGGTTGAGTCTAATGAAAGATGCAAACCTCGTTGTTTTGTATTTTATTTGTATCATAATCCGAATGTGTGCATCATTCTACAATTGTCAAGTGTTTAATGTTATATAACAGTGAATCTTATGGTGTCATTTGACACTCGTAATTCATATATGCGTATCAACATGATAATTAGGGTTAGCCAAGTAACCTAATAATCTGAGATGTATTAAGTTAGCAACTTAAGACTAATTAGTAGGTAACTTAGATTAATTACCCTAATTAAGGGTAAGTTTGCTTGCCTAGGGTTTTTAGAAAGTTCAAATATTTCAAGCCAATTAATAGGTCCTAAAATGGTCCTAGAGGCCAAAATTAATGAAAACCAAGTGTCTATGTGGTATATGTATGGGTTGGGGGCATTTTCCACCCCTCTAGACCCTTTTGTTGACTTTTATGACCAGCCAAATATCTCATTTTTCCTTTAGTACGAAAATTGAACTTCACCATGAGTTTGACAAGTTTACACTCCGCCATAAAGGTTGTCTTAATGATAGGATCAAGTTGGAAAACCTTGGAAGGCCTTAGTCAAGTTTGGAGTTATTGCAATTTTTAGGTGGGTGAGTTAGAAGCCTATTTAGTTGCAAATTTGAGAGTTGAAGAGTGTTCACCCAATCTCTACATTTAGAGAGAGTAAAGTCAGGATTGAAGGAAGAAGAAAGATTAGCTCTTCTCAAATTTCAGTTTTTCATAACCATTTGTGAAGGTAGGAATTCTTCATGGTCTTGTTCTTCATGCTGTGTTTTCAATTGCTTAAGTAGGCTTTTTTGCATGTGTGTGTGTTCGTATGTATGATGAAACATGTAAGGGATGAGATTGTTATGGGTTTCTTAATTGTTTTCCTTTTGTGTTTTACATTTTGATTTGTAAGGGAAACTATAAGGGTTGTGTTGACATTACTCACCCTCGGATAGGGCAAAAGTGGTCATGTACGAGAGGAGGGTCTCAGTTGGATTTCCGGTCAATGCAGAGTCTCTCCCCTCATGATGAGGAGAGGGAGAGAGTAGGGTGATATGGGCCCCTACTCATCAATACAAACCGTTTTGTGTTTGGGGAATTAAGAAGTAAAAGAATGGAAGTTCTTGTGATTATTAGCCTTGAAAGAGGCATCTGTTTTGTGTTGTGATTGACTTCTCCTACCCTAAAAAAATCCCCCTTCTCCCTAGTCTTGGTTCGATAATGAACCTGTTGTGCAAACTTGGGATGGGAGTAATTGGTTGAATGTGTCTTTGTGTTGAATATGATTGTCTCCTGGTCAGTTTCCGTTCTCCATGGTTACCTTGATGTAATTTGCAGATTTCATAGTTGCTACCCTGATATGGAACCAAATTGGATTCAGAGTTTTGGTGTTTTGGTTCAAATGTTTTGGAGGCTCCTCCTCAGGATAATGATCCTGATTTAAAATTAATTGTTAACCTTATTTTTTAAACGACGACAATATCGGATTTTCTTCCCTAATTCTTTCCCGATTGAGTCTTTGAATTAGGTTTTTAATAAAATGATAGTTCCTTATACGAGAAAAGTTTCATTGAATTATTATAATGTTTCGATAGCTCTCCCATTGTGATTATTGTTAGTAAATGGAAATAACAGATGTAGTTGTTAAATACTGATTTGTATCATATTGAAAATTCATTCCCTTGTAATTTTGAATCACTACAATGAAAATGGAAGTTTGACATTAGTAAGCTCATGATTTGTGCATTACGGTATTAAAACCAAATAAAGATAGGATCCTAAGGTTCATGATTACTTCAATACTCAATTTAATACATCTATTTCATTGTTCATTTTAAATTTGGATGAACAGAGCCACTTAATAAGTCTCTAAGAGAAAGAAGACTTAGAATAACTAATACATTTAATCCATGAATTTTCTAAGTTGATAAATTGATTTTCTAAGCCCTTGAAAATTTAATTTTGCATATCAAAATTATGCTATCCTTATGTTTTCTCAATACTTGCCTAATAAATATAAATATAAATCATGTAATGCTTCCTAGGGAAGGAAATAAGAAATCCCCTCAAAATGCATGTTACCCATACATTTCCTAGGAGAGCACAATTGCTCTCTGCAAAATGTATGGGCAAATATTTTGTCTTCAAAAAGTGTAACCACAGAATATTCCCTGGGATATTCCCTCCTAACAAAATATAATATATTAGAAAAGTGAATAAAATAAACTTGGGCATACATCTCCTTTTAGTCAATATTCAAATCCAATGCCTTTAAGACAACTAAATAAATATATATATTTCTCAAAAACAAGTTGGAGGGGATGAGTGGGTCCCACACCACCCATCACCCTCCCTCCATCCAAAACCCACATTGGTTTATGAATTGCAAAAAAAAAGGTCAACAAAACAATAAATTGAAAACAAAACATTTACCTTCAAACTTACCCATTTACCTTTGTCATTAAAATCACCTTTTTGAAAAGGCCACTCCTTGTTTCATGCATACTCCAAGCTGCCCCATTTTAAAGGACATGTCAGTCCTTGTGCAAGTGTGGTCAGACTTGGACAATCGCACACAATGCTTGGGAGATGGGTTGTGTAGTGGCCAAGTGGCCTAGTTTAGGTGGTAGGTAAGATTTAGGGGTTCATAATGTATAGGAATATATGTAGGTTATTTTTAATTAAGTTGCTTTTTTTAGTAAAAAGTTTAGTATGGTTAATAAAGTTAGTTAGTAAGTAGTTTAGGAATGTTAACTTAGAATTATTAAATATTTATATTGATATTTTGGTATTAAGTAGTATTGTTTTATGTTTAAATTGTGGTTAGGATTTAAATAAGAGGGATTAGTATCATGAAGGATATTATGATGAGTAAGTTGACTCTTTTTTAAAAATTTATTATGTTTAAAGATTCATTGGTGTTAATAAAGAGTATATAGTTAGTAACTAGTTATGGTTGCTAGAGAGGGATTATGTGTTTAGATTTAGATTTTGTGACAGAATATTTGGGAAAATTATATCGTCTTATTAAGGAAAGTATTTTAGTAATGTGTCTTAACAATAGTATGTTTTTTATTTGGGATATCTTAGTTAGAAGTAAAGGTTGCATTTAGAGATTGTTTTAATCGACAAATATTATTGAAATTTTATGTTATTTTATTAAGGGAATTATTTTAATAATGTATTGTAGTCATATCAATTAATTGTAAAGATATTTTTTAATTAATTCAGAATTTCTAATGTTAAAGGATTGAAGGGTTATTGAGGGAGTATTGCATAGGCGACATGGTAATTGTTTAGGGTTGTTGTTAGGAGTTGATTTTAATTCCGTCATTGACCTAATGCATAATAATAAATGTTATTTGAATTCTCATAGATTTAGGTTTTAATTAGAACTCGATACTAGTATGTTGATAGGTTAACCTACAAGTGCAGATTAGTACACATAGGGGATTGAACTAGTATAATGAATTAGTGTAAAAGTATCAAATCAAACCTAACATAATTTATGTTACTAATCAGATGTTCCTCGAATATGATATCACACTTTATTAAACATAAAACTATAGTTTAATCAACCGACATAATCAACCCAAGCGTTCACGTAGCAATAAGACTTAGGGTTTCAAACCCATGAAGTGAGTTGGGATACTGACTTTGCATCATCATGAGATGTAACCTAAACTCTTTTTTTCAGCCTAGACCTTGTGACTCGAAAACTAACTTTATCATGTTGTCATATATCCGCACTATTTTCGATAGATTGTATGTATTAAACATAGTTATTATTACCTTTAAATAATAATAAAATATGGTGTGTTTTTGCCCCGATTTTTTGGGCATGACAATCTGTTGCTGTCGGCCCCTGCACATTGGTAATAGTTCCCCACACTTTTGATAGTCAAAGGCATTGCTGTCGGCCCCTGCACATTGGTAATAGAACCCCACACTTCCAATAGTCAAAGGCCCCCGCACATGCTGCTGAGTGAATGGTCAGATGGTGACAATTAGATAATGTGCCTTGCTGGATGGATGATTACCTTGGTGATACGGATCCACACACCCCACATGCCAATTCAGATGCATATGTCAATGCAGGAGATTTGATTTGGAGCGATAAGGTGACTGGAGTTATAAGGAGATTTGAATTGGAGTGATAAGGTGACAGGAGTTATAAGATCTGAAATGGCAAGATAAGCTGAAATATTGGAGAGCTATGATAATGTTTTTTCTGGAGTAGGCATGAGATTCACAGTTGTTCTCAAGGTTGATCCGTTCTCAAATATAAAGTGATGAGAAAATTGATTAAATTACATCTCCACAGGGATGGGGTCCCCAAAAGATGTGACCCCACTGGTTCATAGCTCCAGTGAAATGCGACTACCAATCCAAAAATATATAATCCTACCATAAAAACAAACTTAAATCCATCCAAAAGGCTTTTACATGCCCCACTTCCATATGCAATATTTGTGAAGACTACACACTGGAGTTAAATAATAATTGCAAAAATCTTAAACTAGGTCTACATTCCCAAACCTGCTCTTGCAGTAACTCTTGAAACCCTAAGATGAACCCTCTGTATGATGTGGCAATGTTGTTCGGGTGTATTTTAAAGTGTAAGCCCGCTCTGGTTAGTTATTGCCTTCACATTAACCCTTCTTCGGCCAAGATTCTATACCCAACCCAAAATATCCAGTAAATTTAGCTCCAGAAATATTAACAAGCTGCAGATTGACTACAGTTTTAGAGGTTTTGAGTCTTGACAACTAGTGGCAATCCACACCTCTAACCACGCTGCCGAGTGACATAATAGAAGAAAAGAGATGAAAAGGCAATCCTTGAATGGAAATATGGATGAAAATCAATACAATAAGAACCCTTTGGAGAATGCTCATATAATCATTGGAAAAATGAAAGCTGAGGAGCTGATGATGAAACTATTCAGCGAAATGCACCAGAAATGAAGCACACCCTGAGATGAAAGTCTTTTCGATCAAGCAAACAAGAGAAAATATAAAATTGGAAAGAAACTTTTCCATTCGTGCTCCAGATATTTAATGTTTAGTTTACCCTTCCAAATAGCTACTACCAGTTCCCTTTTCTTCATGAGCTGTCTGTTTCGAGGGGGGAAAGATTACATCCCTTGGCTGTTACTTTTTTTTAACGTTTCCCCTTGTTGGCTGTGTTGCATCATAGTCAAGCGACCTCTTTTGGCGTGTCTGTTTTATGTTTCAATGAACAAATTAAGGATTTGAATAACACTGAGCAAGGGACTTCAGTAATTTATACGTTCTTGTTAAAATTGGTGTTTTTTTATGGACTTTAGATACTAGCACTTGCAACTTTAGCATATAAAGATGGTCCGACCTCTACTAATCACTCTATTTGAAGGTAGCTCAGACAATCATTGCATTTACAGCATTAACAGTAGCTAGTATCTTAAGAACAAGGAAAACAGAATAAACAAAAAATTAAAGCTATAAAACAAATGTAACATTCATTTCACGGTTCTAATTATATCTACGTAAACAAACAAACAGAGATATGACAATAGTATTACAATAAGTATCCAATATGAGAACAGCCACAAATAAAACCACAGAGACAATGCCTGTTTCGAGGGGGGAAAGATTACATCCCTTGGCTGTTACTTTTTTTTAACTTTTCCCCTTGTTGGCTGTGTTGCGTCAAAGTCAAGCGACCTCTTTTGGCGTATCTGTTTTATGTTTCAATGAATAAATGAAGGATTTGAATAACACTGAGTAAGGGACTTTAGTAATTTATACGTTCTTGTTAAGATTGGAGGCTTTTTATGGACTTTAGATACTAGCACTTGCAACTTTAGCATATAAAGATGATCCGACCTCTACTAATCACTCTATTTGAAGATAGCTCAGACAATCATTGCATTTACAGCATTAGCAGTAGCTAGTATCTTAAGAACAAGGAAAACAGAATAAACAAAAAATTAAAACTATAAAACAAATGTAAAATTCATTTCACGGTTCTAATTATATCTCCGTAAACAAACAGACAGAGATATAACAATAGTATTACAATAAATATCCAATATGAGAACAGCCACAAACACAACTACAGAGACAATGCCTTAATTTAACAGATAACAACGGAACTGTTTCAGAACAAAGTAAAACGTAACAAAAATTGATCCAATCGCTGGCATAGAAAATCTCATTGAAACCACGGCAAGTGACTTACCTCAAAATTGCACAAATTCAGTCGTGCTGCCCAGAGTGCCGATCATAAAAAATGGACAGAGCTTGCAAGAAAATTATTATGAAACCCTGTATTTTTATTAGAGACGAAACAAATACAATCTCCCTGTCGCTGCTGCTACGATCTGGAATTACCGGGGTTTTTTTGGCTGAAAAGATTCTTTTAAATTCGAGACGAGAAATTTGCAGCCTTTTAAACGAAAATATTGTTTGCGCGTTAGTGAGTCCTGAGGCCAATCATGCTTTAATAGCTGCCTGAAAATTGTTTTCCCGGCATGCGACAAGCTTCCGAGCAATTATATAGGCCGGCGGCTGTTATTTTAATTAATTATTCTATTATCTAATACAGGTATATTTATCATTGTATTTTTTTAAAGTATTGTATTAGTCAATTATTTAAAGGTTGATATTCATTATTATTTCATTGATTTCACGAGTGTCTTGGACTTGCTTACTTCATAATGTGTTCTACGGTTTATTTTGATTCCAATGATATTTTGATTCGTTTCCATGTGTATTTACATATTGAAATGTTTCGATAATTTTATATTATTTTGATTATCACCATTATAATTGTTAGAATTTTGATGTGTTACTATTCAATATTCAATGTGATCACATGATGATGCTAGTTATGTGACATAATGTCTAGTTTGTTTTGTATTGGACATTTAGTATGATTTCTAAGTTATAGATAAATATTATTGTATTCATTGAAGTGTGTTTTATGTTGTAGATATATGTCTTTTACCTTCACTAAATATATGCTTAATGATGAAAATGATTTTTTAAAATGATTTGAATTGAATACTTTATTATATAATTATTTGTTGTTACCTTGTATTGCACCACTATTATGTGTGGATTGCTCGTTGGTACCAGTATGAAGTACGAACAAAATCATAGTCACTTGTTTGCAAGATCTACACGGTGTCTTGTTCTCCTTGACGTGATTATTTGTCTTTTTGTGTTGCGGCAATGATATATTGAGAATCTACACTTCATATTTGTTTTTTACTAAACAAGTACCAAGTACACTCACCATGAGTTCAGGATCAAAGTGTGTGCCTATATACCTGACAGTGGCACCAAAAGGCAGTAACTTTGACCATACATGTTGAGTCAATGTCATCCCTATATGTGCGACATATCTGTCTAATTGTTATTCTAACCCTTTGTTAATTGGTAAATCCAGATTCATGATGCATTATGTGATTAGACCCATCAACTTGTTTGTGCATTTAGGATTCCACAGTTGTCGCAAAGAAATATTATTTAAAATACTAATTTAATTGATTCGGAAGAAATTTTATTTCTATTTTATTTACTAGCTAATTTGTCATAGTTGAATTCCAATTACTTGGAATTGTCTAATTTAATTGGAAAAGAGGCCAATTAGATTATTAAGTTATTTAATAACCTAATTTATACGTCACTTTGGCTAAAATGCTTATATTGGCAAAAGAGAACTTTATTTCTCACTTTTACACTTGCAATTTTATGTTTTTAGAGAAAAACTCCTCAAACTCTCTTTAGGTGATTTCTTTTTTTGCGCGTTAAGTGAGATTGGTTGGTCGGGTCATCATGAGGTTGGTCTTGTTGGAATCACAATGGGGGTCTTCTAATTTGTCAAGTGTTTCATTGCATTTGGTGGATTTCTCATTTTGTGGTTACAATCCCCATATTTGAGCATTTTGGTGTAAGATAGGGCTTTCTCATTTCTTCATAATCAATTTATTTCACTTCCCATTTTTTTCCTTATTGCTTGAAGGTTGAGAATTAATGCTCCCCTCTGCTTTCATGTTTAAATTAGCCGCGGTTGGATAGGAACAAACATTTGAATCTTAATATAATTTTAATTTAAAAGTTTTCATGGTATTATGGCGTCAGAATTTGCATGTGAGCTTGCAGCTCAATTTATATTTGATATTTAGATGTTTGGTCTCATTTTGGAAGTGGATTTTCGATTTCTTCAAATTTTAATATTTTTTATTTTTTGTCATTTTTCTTGTCACCCCATTTTATGTGCCACCCAGATTTTGTGGCAATTTTGTAGCATGTATTTTGTTTGGATTTGGAATGTATGTTAGGTTTTTATTCTTTTTAAGGTTTTACTTTGTGGTTATTAAGATTTGTGTCAAATTCATACTCCTGACAAGATGCTTGGTTGAGTGAGATATTTACACTTGTGTGATTTGTTGCATTTCTCATATCCAACCCTTGCATCGATGTTTTATTGATTATGTTATGGAGTTGGTTGTGTCTGCCCACAAGCACATGTGCAAGCATATGAAAAGATCTTGCGAGACACAAACTCCCATATTTAGGCCAATTGAGTAATTGTTCATTTGGGGGTTAGGTTGAAAATTTGCATTTGCCTACAAGCACTTGTTGTGCGATGAGCATGAGTATTTAGGGTGGATATGTGGACTGGCTTCTCTCGTGTACCTCGGCCTCAAAGTGGTTGAAAAGATAATGTGAAGAGGTTCTAAATAGTGATAAGCAAAATTAAACGAATGGGATGATAAAACTTAATGATAAGATAAGAAAACACATGTACATGTTCGAGCGTTTAGAGGGAGCCATCTCAAGGGTGTGGTGTTTCTATGTCTTTAGTCTTCTACAAAAGTTGGTGAGAGGACACAATGTGATGACCTCTTATTGAAGTTGAGTATTGCACCAGGTATTGACCCTCTTGAGGAGTGTGTTACCATGCCATATATAGCTTTGACTTGTTGATGTCGAGTGAATTATACTTCACTCGAGTCCCTACATAGTTATCCTATAGCATGTTTAGCTAGTGACTTGTTGTATTGCATTATCTTCATGATCATTGTGTTATTGTCATACACTTATTGGTGCATTTGTAAGCCTTGTGTGCTTTGTCTTATGTGACTATGGTGAAATTGCTATCTCTATGAGCATGATAGGTGTGGGCCTAAGGGTTCCATGTGGTTAGGAGGCACTGCTACCTATGGGGATTGAAGTACAGAGATGCTCTTCTTCCAACTTTGGGATTAGAGCTCGATGCTCACTTCAATTCTTTGGTGTATCTGAAGTATGTTTCTTGTGGTTTATATTTTTTCTTGATGCATATGTATGTCATGATGTTGTGTTTGGTTGCTTTGGATTAGAGATGTATCTTATGGATTAGTATGTTAGAAGTAATTGATGTTATTGAGTGTTCATTCCTTGAGATGCATGCAATTTGTACTCCCTATAGTAGAGGTTTACTTTACACATTTGGATTGATTAGTATCTTGTAGGAAATATAGTAGTTTAATCGCACCTTAAGAAGGTTGAGTTGTATGATGAAACAATGAGCCCATATTTCATTGCATGTTGTAGACACCTAAAATCCTTTAGAAAATAAAATATTTTTATTTTCTGAAAAAAAATTTTGATGACATCATCATTTATTAATTAATTAATTATTTTATTTATTTATTTATTTTTATGCCATTAAATCCCTTTATCTTAATTAAAAATATTTAATTAAGGAATCCCTCCCAAAAATGTTTAAATCTTATTTAAACATTATTTCCTTATTTATCAATTATTTAATTAATAAATCGACCAAAAAACCCAAAACAAATAAAAAAATTATTTTTTGCCCAAAACTTGGCCAATTTCCTTAAGACCACTAAACTCTTCCAAAATCTTCTAATCCTTCTTTAATTTTGATTAAAGGCTAATCCCATAATTTCTTACCCCTAATCCCAACTCAAAATATTTAATTAAGATTAAATAGTAATCCTCATGTTTATTAAGAAAGTTTTAATAAATATCTCCTCAACCCAAACCCTTGAAATAAATAAAACTTTATTTATTTCCTAAAAATCTAATTTATCCTCATTCTAAGAAGTTGTAGACTCTTCTAGAAAGTCTTCATCCTCATCCTAGGAAGTTCTAGACTATTCTAGAAAGTCTTTATCCTCATCCAAAGTCTAGACTCTTTTAGAAGATGTCTTTAAACTTAATCCTAATCCCCTCCTAACCTTGTCACATTCCCTAAACATGGGTTAAGACTTACTAACCCAAGCCAAAGTTAACAAATATCTCCTCCTTCACCCACCCTCATTAAATGTCATCCACTTGCCTATCCCTAAGCTAATCTTAAACCATCCTAATCCATCCTCTAATCATTTGCACAATCCTAAGCAAGCTTAAAACCTTCCTAATCAAGCCCAAGTCGAAATTCCTCTCATCTCCATCAAAATATCCCACCCATAAAACTTTATGAAGCCCACTAGGCCATAAATGACTCTTCCAAAGCCCTTTCATTGCTCTTACAAGCCATTATGAGGGTCTTTATGAAAATTTTATCCCTTGAGCCTCCTTTGTTGACTCATCCTTTCCCTTTCCTCCATCCTCTCACCCTGTGATGTGTCACTCCCTGATTGGTTGTAAGGAAGCACAACCCATGTGCTCTCCTCTCATGCAATCTGAGCCCTCCATAAGCTTTTCCCCATCCTTGCATCTTAGCCCTCAATCCCTCAAGCCTCTTGCCTATAAATTGGATCCTTTCCCTTTGCAAAACAACACAATCCATGAAGTAAAGTCATAATGTCATTTTAAGAAGCCATTTTACATCAAAATCATACACTCACACCCAAATTCCAACTCCATTTAAAGCCCTTTTTTGAAGCATAAACTTGAGCATACATCCTATCTATTTAGACAAAGCCACTCAACAAGAGAGCTTCTCATTGAGAGAGCCCATTAATGGCTCATATTCTCAATTGAGAGTTCATCTTAGTCTATCTTGAAGTTTATGAATTTTGTTTAGCTTGTAGAAGCTTTATTTAAATTTGGTTTCTATTAGCATACTAACATTGCTCATATACATTTTGGCACGCCTGGTGGGACTTCGCATGGGTCATCTTCATTAGCTTTTTTAGTCAAGTTTTGTATGTCATTTGCTAATTTTGGCTAATTTTTCTTGTTAGGATTGTATAAATTGGTTTTGTAGGTCCACATGAGCATGAAGAAGACAAAGGAACTCATAGTCTATCTCATAGTGTTTGCAGATTTTTCAAGCTTATAGGTGGACAAAGCACTTGGAATTCTTCTTCCTCTTCTTGTCTATATTCTTCTTATTCCATCTACTTCTTCTTCTTCTTCTTGTGGGAGATCTTGGCCATTTTTTTTAAGGAAGCAAAATCATACACACTTCTTTTTAGTGCTTAAAATGAACCCCCAAATCATACTTAAATCCATTAAAAACTAAAAATTTGCAAAAAATAAAAATAAAAATTTAACAAGTGAAACTAAACCAATCCAATCATTTGCATCCTTGCAACATCAAGGTTTTAGATGCATTCATGCAAAGTTAGGAACACTTCATTTTTGAGAATTTAAAAAGAACTTCAAGTTTCTATTTCAAAAGGTTCAAAATCAACACTAAGTGCACACTAAAATCTAAATCAAACTCAAAGCATCAATCAAGGATAAAATGAACCTCATTTGCAAATATTTTAAAGTTCTTTTAAAAATCTCATGAAAACTAAGAGTCCTAAATGGTTGCCAAAATTGTCCTAAAAGCTTTGTTATTTGTTCCAAACAAATGTCTTGTTGCAAAATCTTGAATGTTTCTTAGGTTTTTCATGCATCAAAACAATCTAAGAATATCATTTTTGGGCTTAAAACATGCAAACTAGAACACAAAATCTTGAATGAAAACCAAAGTCCAAAGAGTCATTTTCACTTTTGAGTCCAAAACAATCTTGAATGATCTAAGGTTAAAACAAAGCACTTCAAAGTTCTTAAAACAACACACAAAATCTCAATCTTGAATGCTCAAAGGAAAAAAACTTGAATGTTTAAACACTTGTCTTTGAACACATGTTGCTAAAATGAACTTGAATGTTTAAACATTTTTTTTTTGAATGAATTTTGCTCAAACATAATCTTAAATGCCATGGATTAAAATCAATCTTTCTTGGAATGCATGCTTAAAACAAACAAACTCAATCTTGAATGCAAAAGATCAACTAACCATTGCAATATCTCACACTTCAATTTTTGGGGCATAAAAAGAATCTACATTCTAGGAACTTCCTAAATTATAAAAACCAAATAAAGACGCTTTAAGTGAGTTTGTAGTTGGACTCACCCTCTTTAATCACCCATCAATTTAACCATTGGTTGCAATCTCAGCGCCATCTATGGGGATGGGTCCATCTAAGAGGGTGTTAAGTGCTCCACAAAGATCAAACTTCACTTACTTGTGTTTTTATTAGTTTTTCTAACTCAGAAAATTCCTTGAATGCACATTAGGCTCGCTAACACTTCATTTGGACATTAAAATTGAACAACTCTTGACGTGGAGGGCCTTTGGGTGCACGCTTGAAACCGAGTTTTACACATCTTTCTTTTTGGGCTTAAAATAAACTCACACTCAATCTTGAATGCCTTAAAGGAAATTAATCGATACTTGATATGGAGGGCCTCCGAGCGCACAGGTTTACTTTCTTGTTGACCATAACTCTTCTTGTTTGCATTCTTCGATCGATTTTACTTTTGTTAACACTCTAAGTTGGAATTGAACATTTGCATCCTAAACGTGTGTGTTTGCAAGGTCTCGATCAAAAAACTTAAGCGTCAGTTGGAAAAGAACTTTGTCTTTTAGCCCAAGGTCATCCAAATCTTCTCTCCCCTTGTCGTCTTTCAAGGCTATCTTGGGTGCATAAGACTAGGATCCAAAACCTTGTTTCTCTTTTTAGGAGGCCTGCTTGGGGATTTCATCACCCCTTGGATGACCTCAACTCCAGTGTTCTGGCAGAGTATAAAGATCGGGAGGTGAATCCAAAGACACCTCTCTTGGAATCAAGATTTTGTCACTCAGGCTAAGCCTCAAGGAACTTTATACCCTTGAGAAGTGAAAGAGGAGAAGTGGGTTACCGCTCCTCTCGGTTGTGTGACATCTTTTTGTTTTCATCTACAGATTTGGGCCTCATGTATCTTGGGTATATCGAGGACTCCCTAGCTAAACCAATTGTCAGCCTTGTAGACAACCATCTAGGGTGTTAATGTGTTTGAAGTGACTGATCGAAACATTTGTAAAACATACACACTCCTTGGCGCAAGTATCACATTCTAAGAATCAAAAAACTTCTATCTGGTTGTTCTTATGTATTGCTTGATTTGTTATTTGTTGAATGAATGTTTGCCAAACTTGGTCAATGCTAGCTTAGGGCATACTTAGTGTAGTCATTGCCTATTCCAGAAGTTGAACAAGTCGAAGCAAAACAACCGAGATCTCTCAAAGCCAATCAGATTCAGGAATTCATGTCAGAACAACCCAAACCCAAACAAAAGTTTCACAAAGCCAAACTCAAGCCATCTCAAGCATACCAAGAACTTTCAGCCAAGAGAAATGAACTAACACCAAGCCTTCGAATTGCCAAACTCCACAAAGTAGAGGACAAAGCTACCGACAAAGTCTTTCAAGATGCTTGGTTAGATCGCACCATCCAACTTAACCAACATCCAGGAGTTAACCCTGCTTATGCCTTACCAACTAGGCATGATTTCTATGATTAGACCCCCTTGTTTCTCCACATCTTCTTGCATAAGCTTCACTTTAGAATCATCCATGTAGGTAAGCCAGCCATCCTTAGTCATCCCCTTAAGAATTTTAGCTCATCCATCTCATTTAGAACCAAACCATCTAGCCAACAATCCAAAAACTTCACATCAAAGCCTTCAAAATTGTTGTCACCTTGCCAAAAGTTTGCCATTCCTAACATCTTCCAAATCCACCAATCTCACCTAGGTTATCCCTTTGACAGAGCTTTGTCTAGGGTAATCTATCTTTGTCACTTGTTATCCCTCATCACCTTGAGCTAAAGGTTGGGATCCACAAGTGGTCAATCTCGTGTTCTTCCTAAAGGATCAACAGTCTATCCTTAAGTTGACATAATCACCACCAAGCTTGCACATAGGAAATCAGACCTTTCATAATTTGGCAACATATCTTTGGAGTTAGAATCCCCAACCCAATCCTCCTTAGGTTTTGTCATATAGCTCTGCCTCAACCTAGGAAATCATTTGCGTAGAAAAGCCTTCCTCTTTTGCATCCATCAGCATTGTTGCATCTCATCCCTAGGAAACATTCTACATTTTCATGCCACCCATCACTCGCTTAGGCAAGAAGAAGAAGGAAACAATGGAGCCCTATCATTTGGATCAAACAGCGTCGCTCCCTTTGAGCAGTCAACCATCCTTCAGGCCAGAGAACACTATACCATCACCTACTAACATTAAAGCTTTCATGAACCAACCAGGAAATGCAGTATTGGTGAACGCCATTATAGACAAAAACAAAGAAACAATCATGGCTAACTTTCGAAGGGACAACATAGGAGTCTTCGACTTTGGAAGACCTCCTCCCTTATCAGAACCATCTCACCCATTGTTTGGGCAACTACCACTCCCAATAGGCTCTTATGATTCAAATTATCCTCAATATGAACCAAAAGAAGAGCCTCAACCCACCCCATATGATCCAACAGACCCAAACATACCAGCCTCCACTCAAGTTGAAATCTCCCTTCCGCAAACCAATCCAGCCACCACCACTCCACCATTGGTCCATACCACTCCATCCCAAACCCCCTTCGCCCAAAACACCTCATCATTAACTCCCTTCACTATTGTTGTTGTTGCTCCCCAACCCAGCCTTTGAAATCCACCCATCTCCCAAATCAGTGCTAGTATCTTTGGCCAATCTCAGCAATATACAACAGGGATGCCACCCATGGGACCAAGTAATCAACCCTTCATCACCCCCAGCTTGTTTACCTCAGCTCAGAATACAATTCCATCATTTCCACTAGGTCCTTGGAGCTCAATGCCATCAGCCACAAATCCACAAGCTACTACCCTCACTCCACAAAGCTATCAAACCCCACAAGCTACTACCAATGTTCTACCAAGCTCTCAAGTGACCCAAGCTCCTTCCACCACTCTACCAAGCTTTCAAATCCAGCCACCAAGCTATCAAACCCCATCAGTTCCATTCCCAAGCTTTCAATTCCCACCACCTCCACCACCAACTAATCCATTACCTCCTATTACCAACTATTTTTCTATGCCACCTTTAGGAGGAAATCCACCACCACCAACTACCAATTACTTGGCCTCTTTTTCCATGCAAATACCTTCCCAAATGGGGGCACAACCCACATATATTGGTCAAACTCCTCAAATCCAAAGTCAAATTCCACAAGCTCCCCGATCCTTTCCTCAAGCTTCACAACCATCTTATACCTTACCTCCACAAAGCAATCCATTTATCCCACAGCCAGCTTATGTTCCTCAATCCCAACCTCAAATCCAATATCAACAGCAAGCCTCACAACACATGCAGCAATATGTGCCACCTCCTCCACAACAACCCATCATCCACCATTCAATTGCCCAAGCCATGTACAATCCCTACCAGCCCATACCTCAAAGCCATCCATATTCCATTGCCCCATCTAGCACATACCTACCTCAAAGCACTCCTACATTGGGGGCACCCCAGCCATCACCCATTAATTCAGAATGGGAAGCCATGAAGATAGCTTTGAAGAACATCCAGGAGGGAAATGATCCAAAAAATTTCAAATTTGAGAATGTGTGTCCTTACCCATTTGACAGAGCCATTACTATGACTCCATTCCCCAAGCATTTTGAGACACCCAAGTTTGACAAATTCAAAGGAAAAGGAGACCCTATCACACATATCAAAGAATTTTACATGCATTGCCAAGAAGTGGCATACGATGATATCTTCCTCTTGCATCTCTTTCCCAAAAGCTTGGTCGGACTAGTTCTTGAATGGTTTTATAGAATCCCATATGGCACAATTAAAAATTTTGCTAAATTGTCTGAGGCATTTGTAGCCCGATATGCCCATCTTGTTGAAACAGAGCTATCAGTAGTTGATCTTGTCCACACTAAGCAAAAAGGTGGAGAAAGCCTTCCCAAATATCTGCAAAGATGGCAAACCCTTACCATCCGCATATCTTGCACCTTGCTAGAGCGCCATTTGGTGAAAATGTTTATTGATAATGCCCATCCCAGCTTGGCTCACCACATGACCATGAACTGTTTGCAGACCTACAAAGATATCAAAGAAAAAGGAATGATCCTTGAGCAAGGACTCATTAAAGATGGTGTGGTCAAGATTTATAAGGAAGCCAACCAAAATCAAACACATTCCAATGACAAGTCTAGGTATTGGAACAAAAACAAGCACGTTGCAACAGATGGCGTCATTGACACCAGACATGTGAATATTGTTGGTCCTTCTCAAAACCAGTCCAACCCACCATATCAACCAAACAATCAACAAGCTATCAACTACCAACAGTAGAATAACCAAAGCTATCAAAACCACACTCCAAGACCCAACTTCCAAGGGTCTAGTAATCAAGCTAATGCCATCAATGTAGTTGCAGGGAAAAAGCCCAGATTCCAACCTGCACTTAGAAACTATACACCCTTTGGTGAGCCATTGGATGTCATTTTTGAGAAATTAACTAAGGTAAACCTCATAAAATTTCCTTCTACCCAGCAAATTGACCCAAGCCAATCCAAAGCTGCATGGTACAAAGATAATGAGTATTGCAAATTTCATAGGGTAAAAGATCACACTACCCTCAGATGCATGAAACTGAAAGATTATGTGTAGGACCTCATTGATCGGAAAGAAATCACCATTGGTGCCCAAACCTCTCCCAATGCAGGCTTACAGATCTATCAAAATGCTTTTCCTCCTCACAACAACCAAAATCTTGGAAAAGCACCTATCCAAACCAACAACAACGCCAACAACTGCCAACCAAACCAACAGCATGGGAAGAACAATGACCACACGTCATCCTATATAGACTATGGTAGCCTCATAGGTTGTATATCTGAGAAAGAGCCTTCTGTCAATGTTATCAATATCCAAGGACCAAACAATGAGTGTGCAGTCACCACTCGAAGAGCACGATTTAACATCGCAGGCCCACCCGTTTCACCAGCACCATCAACTCCATCAAAAAGCTAGTACAATATCTTGGAACACCTTGGGAACATGCCAGCCCAAATCTCCATTTTAGACCTTCTTCGTGCTAGTCCTGTGTACAAAAACATCCTTGACAGTGCTCTCATAGAATCCCGTGTCCCTTCAGATATCAACACTACTAATTTTTGTAATCTCATTGGACACCTATCCTCCTCATGTGCCCTATCATTCAAACCCACCGACATACCCGTGGTCAAGCCAGATCACACCCTTCTGCTCCGCATAGCCATTATGGTATCCAATTTTGCTGTAAAAAGAGTAATGATACATAATGGATCAGCCTTGAATATTTGTACCCTAAAATTCATAAAACAAGCTGGGTACACTGAGGCAGATATCATCAGTGAGGTTATCACCATCAAAGCTTATGACAACTTGGAAAGAACCACATAAGGAACTATTTTGCTGCCAATCAAGGTTGGGCCAGTCATCCAAGAAACACTTTGCCATGTTATTGATCTAGACCTACCATTTAACATCCTCCTTGGTTGCCCATGGATTCATGTCATGAAAGCTGTTCCATCCACTTACAATCAGTGCGTCAAATTTTCGCATCAGGGCACTGAGGTAACCATCCATGCTGATCCAGAACCCTTTGCTTACTGCAATGCGGTTGAAGCTTCATATGCAAACCATTGCCCTGGAATTGATATCAGCATAGCCATCGCCAGCTCATCCCACACTTGTAATGACCCAGAAACCATCCTCACCTCCACCCTATCTATTGTGAAGATCAATAACAAAGGCTGTGGAGAGTATAGTCTGTCAGATGCATTTGCTGTCAGGGCACTCCCACTTGATCCACACGCCCATGGATGACTGACATATCACAAAGCTAAGGAGATTCCACCTCCTTGTTACAAACAGTTTGGCCCAACAACCGTTGTATCCTTGAAAATCCCTCTTCAGGAGGAGCTCACTCCAGATATCAACAATTGGTTACATTAGGATACACCTCCAAGAAATTAAGCATGCCTTGACCACTTCAGCCAAAAGTATCCCCAAGAACATAAGCTCATCACTGACAAATGGAACTATCAAGGTGGTGGTCTAGGACCAGAAGAAAGAGGCATGCAGTGCCCCATCGACGCACACAAGTGGGAATTGAAGTCAGGTCTTGGCTTTGGCATACCCACAACTAGGGGCACCAATGAGAACGGTCATGCTTTTTCAAACATTCACCATGACTTTGTCGAAATCAAAGACATTCCTGAGGAAGTTGAAAAGAGAGCCTATGACGATATCCCAAACCAAATCTCCCCAGGAGACTCTATTCTCCAAGAACTATCCATCCATTTTATTGACCTACCAGTCGCCCATCCACAACTCATAGATTGGGACCAACCAAGCATCATACACATTGATGAGTTCACATTAGAGGAAGCACTTCTAAGATTCATGGGAGCTGAAACTCCTCACAAGAAAACAAAGCCAAATTCTGCCTATATCTATAAGCTAGATCCCAAGGGGTATTTTGGAGAAAATCCCCAACCTAGTTCCGATACACCCAAAATTGGAACAAAGGTGAATTTGGGACTAGCTAAGGTAGTGAAGAGAGCCCCTCAGCAAGAAAATCCAAAGTCACAAGCAGAACATGAGGATTTAGCATTGCCTCCTCAAGATAATCTACCAAAGGTGTCTTCTATTCTAATTGAGGATACTAGAGAAGTCAAGATCGGTTCTTCAGAGATCCCTAGACTTGTTCACATTGTTGCATCCTTATCACAAGACCAAGCTGATCTCCTCTTTGAGGTCTTAAGAGAGAACATTGGTCGATTTGCATGGTCATGTCAAAACATGCCAGGGCTGGATCCAAAGCTTGTAGTTCATCATCTTGCAGTCGATCCAAAGATCAAGCCCGTCAGACAAAAGCTTAGAAAAATGCACCCCAAGGTGGCTTTACTGTTCAAAGTTGAATTAGAAAGAATGTTAGTTGCTAAGGTTATCCGACCTATCGACTACTCATAGTGGATCTCCAACATGGTCCCCATCACTAAACCTTTCGGTGACATCAGAATCTGCACTGATTTCAGAGATCTTAACAAAGCTTGTCCAAAAGATGATTTTCCCTTGCCCAACACAGATATTATTGAAGATCTTATAGCTGGACATGAAATTTTGTCCCTCATGGATGGATTTTTTGGGTATAATCAAATCAAGATTGTAGAAGAGGATCAACAGAAGACATCATTCACTACCCCTTGGGGAACCTTTTGCTACAACATGATGCCTTTTGGCCTAAAGAATGAGGGGGCTACCTATCAAAGAGCTATGACAGCCATTTTTCATGATCTCATCCATAGCATTTTGGAGGATTATGTGGATGATATCTTGGTTAAATCTCACACCTTCATGGATCATCTTGTTGACCTGGAGAAAGTCTTTGATAGGTTAGCCAAATATCATCTCATGCTGAATCCCAAGAAGTGTGTCTTTGGGGTCACATTTGGCAAGCTTCTAGGCTTTATAATTTCTAAATGAGGTATAGAGATCGACGCCAAGAAGGTCAAGGCTATCTTAGACATGCCTCCTCCCCAGACACTGCGGCAGCTTCGCTCTCTTCAAGGAAAGCTTCAATCCGTCCGGCGCTTCATCTCCTAGTTTGCAGATAAGTGTACGCCATTTGCACATTTACTAAAGAAGGATGAAAACTTCAAGTGGGATCCTTTATGTCAACGTAGCTTTGATCAGCTCAAGCAATATCTCACCAATCCCCCTATCTTGGTTCCACTAGTTCTTGGTCGTCCCTTGATCTTGTACATATCAGCAACGCCTACTGCTCTAGGGGCACTTCTAGCACAACTCAATGACTACAACAGAGAAAGAGCCATCTACTACATCAGTAGAACCCTAGTTGGTTATGAACTCAATTATACTCCTATGGAAAAAGCTTGTTTGGCAGTTGTTTTCTCAACTCAAAAACTTTGTCATTACATGCTAAGTCATACCATCCAACTAGTCTCCAAGATTGACCCTCTCAAGTATATGCTCTCCAGAACAGCACTTACAGGCCGTTTGGCCAAATGGGTTATGCTCCTTAGTGAATTTGACATCCATTATGTGGACAGAAAGGTAATCAAAGGGCAAGCTATAACAGATCACCTAACTGATGCGCCTCTAGTAGATACATATCCTTTAATCACAGAATTTCCAAATGAGCATATCTATCTAATTGAAGAACAACCCCCATGGAAGCTTTATTTTGATGGCTCATACACATCTCATGGATCAGGGGCAGGAATATTGTTGGTCACACCTCAAGGAGATTACATTCCAAAAGCCTTCAAGCTACAATTCCCTAGCACCAACAATATAGCTGAATATGAGGCTCTCATAGCAGGATTAAAGATAGTTGCAGAATGGAACATCACTGAGTTACAAATCTTTGACGATTCTTAGCTCATCATCAAGCAAGCCCTAAATGAATATCAAACCAAAGATGAAAAGCTATTACCCTACAAAGAGCTAGTTGATCAGCTAACCCAGCATTTTACAAAGCTTCAGTTTGCACAAGTACCTTGAATGCAAAACAAAGCAGCAGATGCTATGGCTATTATCGGCTCACTCTTGAAAATTTCCCAAGCAGCTACACAGTATGAGTTTTTAGTCAAGCAGCTCCTCACACCCACCTATGCGAATGAGGATTCAAACCGTGTTTGTATCTTGGTTGGTCCCCAATCCCCTTAGTACCATGAGATTCATGTTTACCTTAACGATGGTATCATATCCCCTCACCTCACACGTACCCAACGCCAAAAACTCATCTAAAAATCATCCCGCTATGTTATCATAGCCAATACCCTATATCGTCGGGGTTATCACGATACTCTCTTGATGTTTAGATAAAAATGAGGCCGCGATGGCGTTAAAAGAAGTACACTCTGAACTTTGTGGTGCTCACACAAGTGGTATTGTCCTAGTACGACAAATCCTTATAGTAGGCTACTATTGGCCTACCATTGAAGAAGACTCCTATGACTTTGTCAGAAAGTGTCTCCCATGTCAGCAGCACGCAAATCTCGTGCACGCTCCAGCACAGGATCTACAACCTACTGCACCACCTTGGCCTTTCACTTGTTGGGGCCTTGATCTAGTTGGAACTATCACACCTCTCATCTGATGGACATAAATGGATAATAACAGTTACAGACTATTTCACTAAGTGGGTGGAAGCAGTCCCCCTAGTCTTAGCTACAAGAGTTCAGGTCTCCAAGTTCATCTTGTACCACATTGTTTGCCGCTTCGGCATCCCATCCACCATCTTCACCGACCACGGAGGTAACTTTGAAAATCTCAACATGGAAGAATTATGCACTTCCCTTCGCATCCATCACCACTTTTCTAGCCCATATTTCCCACAAGGTAACGACCAGGCAGAGGCAACTAACAAAATCCTCCTCAAAATCCTAAAGAAAGTTGTCAATGATTTCGGCCATGATTGGCACCTACAAATAAATCCAACCCTATGGGCCTATCAAACTTCCTTTTGTACATCCACAGGGACAACTCCATACTCCTTAGTCTATGGTGCCGAAGCGGTACTACCCATAGAGGTTGAACTTCCCTCCTTGCGCATATCTTTGCAAGGGAAAATATCAGATGAAGAATACAGAGTAGCCAGACTCACCCAAGTAGATCTCTTAGACGAGAAGTGACAACAAGCCTATGATCATCTCACAGTCTATCAAACTCGTCTCAAAAGGAATTTCAACAAGAAGGTGCTCCCATGACACTTTCAGCCAGGCAACATGGTCCTCAAAGAGAATATGGAAGTCCAAGCCGATCGAGAAAAGAAAGGCAAGTTTGAACCTACATGGCTTGGTCCTTATGTTGTCACTGCATCCTTTGGCTCCGGAGCCTATCAGCTATCTACACTGGAAGGAGAACTCTTGAATGATCCTACTAACGTCATTCATCTCAAGAAGTTCTATGCTTGAAGATTCTTGGTATACCCAGCTTTTGAAAAATACAAAAAAAATAGTAAAGAGAAATAAGCGTTCAATGGTGAAAACTTGGCAATTCAAGCGCCTTGGATAGGTACCTTGGTGAAAACTTGGTAATTCAGGCACCTTGTGTACTAAGACTAATCCATTATCTATCACTATCCTATCCCTCACCCATCCACCCACCATCCCATAAAACACCTGCTTGTTCCCTTGGTGTTCCAACCAAATATCCAAAATCCAATGAAGCTTGTAAATACTTCCTTGTACAGCTTGTAAATCTTGTACCTCAACTTGTAAATCTTGTATCAGAGCTTGTATTATACCTTGTAAATCTTGTATCATCTCTTGTATCATAGCTTGTATATCCAAATCTTGTCCAAAGCTTGTAATCTTGTCCAAAGCTTGTACCATATTCCAACTTGTATTATATGCCAAATCTTGTATCCTAGCTTGTATCCTATCACATGCACACAAAGAATCCCATTTTCACTTAAGCTTTTCGCAAACCATCTACCTATCCACCTATCAACTATTATAGACATCCCACCCTTCACAAACATTTCCATCTCACAAAAATCACAACATGAACAACCTTGTACATTTGTAACATATCTTGGTCTGTCAGCTTGTACATCCTCTTTAGCTTAGTACCATTGTATCTATCCAACTTCATGTTAGTTTCTCTTTGATTAGCATCTTGCACACATCGCACAACCCTTGGTTAGCTATTCCAATGCATCCTTTAGCTAGATCTCCTATCACCAAAGTGTTCTCCTTCTTAGTTCAGCTTGCCAGATGCATTCCTCATCCAGATCCATCAATGTAGGTGCTCTCCGATAGATCCTTGTAGGATATAGCTTTTCTCATGTCTGATCTTGGTCCGTTAGTACCTCGTCCTACCCATCTCATTGGCAAACGGTTCTCTTTTGGATTTTCACTTTCTTTTGTTTTGGAATCTTCCCTTTTGGGTCTTGAAGTATCTTTTCCAAGCAATCTCCTTGTTCCCTCCTCAAGGTTGCCACGATCTTCCATATCATGGTATACTATGAATGGGGCAATCTAAGCATAAGGTTTTGATCAGGTCTTTTATTTGTTTTTCTTTTCTGCTTGTGGGTTACCCAGTGTTGGTTCCATGCTGCTTCCTTCGAGAATCATGTGTGATGCTGGGGCAATCCTTGCGTGTTTTTTTTGAGTCAGTCCGTCAGTCCTCTAAATAGTTGGTGAAAAGGCCTTGATGTTCTTGGTAACCTTGGCAATTAACCAACAGTCCTATAGAAAATCTAGTGCTCAACTACATGGTGGTACTTCTCTTTGAAGTATCCGCCTACTCAAAAAAGCTTCAATGGTTTCCCTTCATCTCCATTATCCCCCATCCATATCCAGCATCTGTCTCTCCTACCCCAGCTTATGCATTAGTATCTCTTTGAATCAATCTTCACTTTTAGCTTTAGGGATCCACAATCCTAGTCTTAGGGATCCACCAATCCAATCAATCCACCAAGCCTCATCTTTCGAGCTCCAAAATCCTAGTCCTAGGGATCTTCGAAACCCATCTTCTACCAATCTGACTCTTTAAAATCCTATTGCATCAGCTTTATCATCCCATCATCCATTTCCCTATCCTGGATTCCTTTTTATAGCGCTATGCTCCTTCATCCTCTACAATCCCTGAGATCTTAAGCTTGCTTCCTCTTGTGCCTCTGATTCTCCCTTTATCATTCTCTTGTAGTGAGAGTTTGAGCTAACTAAACCTCTTCTCTTAAGCCAATCTGAGTCTCCTTGCTCATCTTGGATTCTTGTACTTTTAAGAAGTTGTCGAGCCTCACTTTCTCTCCCTGTCGCCTTCTTGAGGGGGCATCTCACAGCCCAGATATTCTTTAAATTGTTTTTCTGTTAGTGAGATGATTTAAATTGGTGTGTTCTATTTACTATCTTAGCAGTAGAGGCAGAAATAATTTCTATCAAGCATACTCTAGTTCAAAGATATGGATGAATTTCTATTAGTTAAATGTTGTTGGAGTTATTTTTGTTGGCTTTGATGTATTTATTGTCAAACTAGCATGTGAATCCTATTGCCATATATTCATGGCAATGACATTAGAGGATGCTTCTATCATCAACATTGGAAATAGAGAGTAGAATATACTTCTAATACGAGCTGTTAGAAATAGAGAATCTTTCATATTTATTTCAAATATATTTTCAATGTATTCATATTTTGGAGGTATGTGCATCATAAGCTACACAATTCCAGTGATCTTCTTAGTTTTGATTGTTTAGATTTTCTTGACGTTGGGTTGGATATCTTTCATGTCACAAAAGATTTTGGGGAAGCTTAACCGCTTCGAGATAAGGTGGAAAAACACTTTACAATATTATTGTCCTTTTGTCTTTGTTTGAGTAGGCATTTAAAGCTCCTGTTAAGAAGGTCCTCAAGTCAAAACATTATGGTATTCTTTTTAACTGACCTAATGGTATTTTGGATTGATATTTATGTTTCTTAGTCGATGAGTTTTATTAAAAGTGGCATTTGTAAATTAAGATATTGTTGGTTTGTCTTCTTTTGTTGACTGGTCAATGTGCATATTGACCTTGACTCTTGTAGATTTTTTTTTGCATCTTATGGAAATTGTTGATGTGACACTTTTGTGTAGGTCATAGTTCTTACATATGGTAAACTTGTAGATTTGATCACCTTTGATTTTAAGTCTTCATGCCTCTTTTTCTCATTTCAAGATATGTTGAACACATAAATCATAAATACTTGAAATATAATTTCAACTAAAAGATTTAAAGGACATTTTTTGGGGTCTTCTGGTCTTTTGAACTTGTATGCTATTCAACAATAATTAGTAATAAGTAAGAGAGAATTCTAAACTATGCAAGCTTAATGTTTTCATTTTTTATGTTGTACAATATCTTATCTATTTCTATGCACCAATAACTTGCCGTTGTAGATTTAAAGCTCTTAGATTCAAGTGTGTACTTTCTTCTCATCATTATTAAGTCAAGTGGCTTTCTACAGTGGCATAATAGTTCAATGTAAACTTTTTCTACTTAAAAAAAAATTGAAGGTCATTTAGGTTTTGTATTGAGTTGGCTTGATAATGGAAGAACTGGCCAATGATTGAAAATATTTAATATAAAATCAATAGAAAGCGGAGTTACAAATGCATGACCATGAGAAACCAAAACTAGAGATGCATTCACGTTGTGAAAGAAGATGGTAAGATGTAACAGTCATGCATTAGACATTTTGGGATAGCAATATCTTCATTTTAAAAAAAAATTAAAAAACAATGTATAGTTATCTTATGATTGTGGAGGATGGAGTCGCAATCACAAATAGATAAATTCTATTTTAGTTGCCTTCTTTTGTCTAAGCACTATCATAGTACCATATGTTTGTGTTTAAATATCATGATCACTCTGAGTTGAGTGGATTCTGAAAGCTTGATCAATGCTTTGAGGAGAGGGTAATATTTTATTAATTTGATTCTTTTGTAGTGCATGGAATATTTTCTAATTGATTTATTTATTTTTATTGTATACATGAGCAAATAATATTTATGAATGAAGAATATAAACAAAATAAACTATTGTTTTTTGCTTGTCATCTACTACCAGTGGTGCATTTAAGTGATCTCGTTGAAAAAACTAGATTTTTTATCATCACTATTTAATTTTGGAGTGTATTCATTACAAAGAGGTGAAATGTATAGAGTTCCTACAAGGTTAGGTAGCCAATCATTTTTCTAGAAGTGACATTTGAAATTCATATCAAAGAAGCGAAAATGATTCATGTGAGAAGCTTTCATTTAAAAGACCTCTCATAGAAAAATCTTTAGAAGCAACTTGGCTATTTGTAGAACCATTAGGAGCTTATCCATTAAGGTAACAGATATACTGTCGTGAGTGCATAAACCATCATGTTTCATTATTCCTCATATCAGTTATTTCATAGTTCTAGGATTTGTGGGTGCTTTTTCTCTGTGGGTGTGTCCTCTTGAAATATTCTAGCCATATGATCAAATAGTTTTGCCTCAAACACGAGATCACATAATCAAATAGTTATAGAAACAACTTTGTTAAGCATCGTGTGCTTCCTCTTTGCTTCTCCATTTTGAATGCATAAAAACCAATCAAACATTTGATATTAACTCTTTGTTACACTTCAAGAGATAAATGGTTACCCTCTAGCACAAAGCTCCCAAAGCTCCCATCCCCAAGCATGCATTTAATAAATAGATGCTGAAATATATTGGTATAACATTCTGTAAACCTATCATTATGCATTGTGATAATAGAAGTACGATTAAAATGTAAAAAAATTAAATATTGCATTCAAAAACTAAATATATTGCTATAATGTATCATTTTCTAAGAGAGAGTCTATGAGATGGAAATCAGATTGGATTATGTATGTACAAAAGAATAGGGAACATATATTTGCTAGACCTTTGTCTAAGGATACATTTGAGTATCTTAGTAATATACTAAGGGTGATAGCCCCACCATCTAAAGACTAATAGATGTAGGAATGCATCAATCCAGTATATTCAAAGCATATTCAATACCCTGGATGTGATGCTTGTACTACTCATTAGGGGGAGCGGTCGCATAGTGTAGAGAAAACTCTTGAGCTCTTATGTGATGATCTTTATATAATAGTGTTTGTTGGCACTTCACATTATTTTTGGTTGTAGATTGAAGAGTTTATTATCGACGGGGAAGAAAACTTCTTTAAAGGGGAAGAGAACTTGTTAAAATAAATATTTCTAGAAGAGTTTGATGTTTGACATGTTGGATCCTTTTCCATTGATGCCAAAGGGGGAGAAAAATAGTCTAAAACCTTTAATTTGGGAAGGTATATGCATATAGAGTTTGACAAATTTATATATTGTTTACCTTTGGATTGATAGGTTTTCACCATATGTTGTCATTAATTCCAGAATGTGAGATTTTTAGAAATCAAGAATGCTCTTGGCATTTGGAAGTGTTGTAGAGATGGTGTATTAATGGAAAGTTTTGTCATTGATGTCAACACATGTTCTTTGGTTCTTGACAAACTCAATTTTTGTAAATTGTGGGCTACTTAACAGATAAATGCAAATAATGATTGACAAATTTGGATATGCAAACTTACATTTATGCAGAAAAATGAGTGTAGACATCATGTCTATGTTTGTTGTACTCTATGTGATATTCTAGATGAGTAATGGATTGTGTTATGAAGACTATTAGTAGACCCATGTGTAGAAAAATATGATAGAGCCATTTGCATAGTTTTTGCTATATCTTAATGGTGAGTTGGAATCAATGCTGGCGAGCATGTAAGATAGTAGAACACTTGTTTGCATGTGCATGCTTAGATTTGTGATTCATTGGAATTATTGGTAAGGTCATTTGTGTGTAATGTGCAATGTATTTTACTAGAAGTTGGTTGTGTTGTTGTAGTATGTGGTTTATCATTGGCAAATGTTATACTCTTATTGTATTGCATGACAAACAAAATGTAATGATTGAATAGATCCTTATGAAGACATGTATGCCTTAGCATAGTTCTATGTAATTTCTTAGACTGACCTAATTAATTATTTATAAAAGTTATAAAGGAAATATGTTATCTTTATTTGGGATGTAATGAATGATATGTACAATATGTCTAGATACATATGATGTGTGCCTAGATGCTAAATTATCAGTGTAGAGAAGAGAATTTATTTGGATGATTTTAGTGGACTTCAAAGGAACTATTTGGAAAGGAATTTGCAGATAGAAGAAACACCATAGGATGATTCAAGAATACACAATGTATACAAGTTCTTTTATGTGGTGGGGGGAGGTGAATCAGTTGTGAGAATATACAATTAAATCCAAACTTATTAAACTAATTTCAAATAGTTAGAAAAGTTATGTACAACATTAAAAAACCACACACCATAGCACAATGATTTTGTTGACTAGGGAAGTATTGGATCAGAGGGAAAACTCTAGTGGGGGTGATACCCACAAGATTGTGTACTAATATAAGCTCCTTGTGAAGGATGTGACCTCATTAGGAGTCAAATACAATTCATTTAGTACAACAATCCTTAGAAAGTAGACCCACCGATATCAAATAAACATGAACTAAATGGTCTGCAACTTACTTGTCAAAATAATTCCTTTGAAGTCCGCTTAATCATCCAACCACCTCCTCTTCTCTATTTGATAATCCAACATCAAGGCTCACATCATATGTGTCTAGACACACTACACATGTGATGCATATATTTCATTATATTCCAAATATATTTCCTTTATACCCTTGACAAATGATTAGTTACCTTTGCTTATAAGATACAATTGTTTTAGAAAGATGAGGAGCTTTGGATCGCATGAGCAACCTTGGGCGGGATTTTTTTTTGAAAATATTGCTCCTAGGGGGTATGGAGGCTCTATAACACGTTCTTTGGTTCATCAATAATTATTATTTGCAAAGGTCTTTGCACGAAACCCCATATACAACCAATAAGGAAAATCACAAAACGTTACCCTACCTCTCGACTAGTTTTTGACATTTGTGGAGAGGATTCAAATAATACCGCAAGCACCAAATTGTACAAGAATACATAATTCAGATCGGATAGTTTTTTCAATAAACATATCCTTTCATTAATTTTTTTCTTTGAACCCATTGTTCAGAGGGTAATTATGAGGAAATCTGTTCCTGTTGTGTCAAGGCAATGGAAAGATATTTTAGGGCCTTCACCATCCCAAGGTAGATCCTTTCTCTATTCCAATGATCTCCCTTGAAAAGATGTTATTCCCATATTTGAACATGGAGAATATTCCAAGAAAGAAAAACATCATGTCTCGAAAGGAGCTTCCTTTAATCCAAATCAAAAGCCATTTCCATTAGAAACATTGAAGGAAAAACACATTTGGGTAAAAAGAGAAACCTATCATGTCATGAGCATAATACTACCCTATAGGAAGAATCAATTCTTCTTCGTGGTTGAATGACCAACATCACATTCTCACAAATACAAATCTCTTCCTCAATCCAAGATTTGCGATAACAAGGCCTTTTATGTAAGTTTTGGAACAAAATATTTTGTTTAGATCATCTACAAGATCTATTTTTTCTGATTGGGAAGGGGTTTCCAATGTATCTTATATAGATGACAACAATGACATCTTCTTGGTATCCTTTCCTACTTCTAAATTTATAAATTTGGTTTTTAGAAACAAGGCTTGGGTACTTGAGGGTTTTGGTCTCTTTATGCAAGCATGGACACCTATTTTGATTCCTGGCAATTTGAATCACACTTGTTACATTCTAGCTCCAATTTCCCAAATTGTCACTTGATTATAAGGAACATGAAATATTGCAATGCATGGAAAATAAATTGGGGATATTCATCAAGAATGATCCTCAATAATTTCCTAACCTCAATAGGGCTCCTAAGATATGTGCTCTCATCAATACTTCTAAAACCCTACCTTCAATGATTTAACTCACTTCCCCAGTGGGCACTTGGGAGTGAGAAGTTTATGCTAAACCCCCAATCAATATATGTCATGTTTGCTATTTACCCCTTTTATATGAGTGTTCCAAGCTTCTTTGGATCAAGTAGGAGCCTCTAGGATCATTAAGGAAATAAAATCTGATAGTGCAAAATGCCCTTGTTCCAAGTAATCACACTGATTCGATCATAATAAAGGAACCATCTTCTATGCCTGGACATTTGGTTGAGAATATCAACATTTTGATTGAAGTTACAAATTGGAAAATTTTTAAATATGTGGACATTGATTGGCCTCAAACTATGGGCATTACTTCTAGTAGGTTATTTCATCTTGCAAGCGTTAAAAGAACTCATGGGGCTTTTCTTATTCAAACTGGCATGGAACTTGCTCCAGAATATGTGCTTCAACCTCAAATAGATCCTCCTCTGGTTTTTCTTTTACCACAACCTTCTAATAGGCTTGAAGAGTACTTTCACGAGTCATCTAAGTCACTGCATTCAGACCAAAATAATGTTGTATCTCATCTATGGGTGTTGCCTCCATCATCTCCATCATCATATATTGCTTCAGTTATCCAAAAAAAATCATCAACTACAACTTCTACCCTTCATAATTGATTTAATTTCTCAACAATATTGTCTATGCAACAATCACCTTACTTTGATCCCCAAAAAAAGAGAGGGAGAAAGAAATAAGTTTCTCAACTTACATCCAACTCTATAATAGACATTTTGGCTAGCCAGGAAAAAAAGAAGAGAAAACAAAATTATAGGAAAAATCAATTGACACCTGCCATCAACAATTTAGATCTATTAGAAATGTCCATATGCAAAAGAATGAGGAGTGCCATGTGTTCTCTTCAAGAAGCATGAGGTTTGTTTTTCGAAACATTAGAGGCATTATTGCCTCTAACAAAAGGGCTTGTATCAAAAGATAATTTGATGCAATGGAGCGAATATAGTCATCCTTAAAGAAACCAAATTGTCAGATTTTGGTGCTACTGAGATATTATCCAAATGGAAAAAATGGAGTTTAAAAAAAAATTTAATCAAGTCAAGGAAACTGAGGACGCTTAAGTGTTTTATGGAAACCTAAAGGGGTATGAGCTATTAGGATTTCTTCACATTTTAATTGGCAATTACTCAAAGTAGATATAAATTTTTTCAATTCATGCTTTACAATATCCACATACCTTTATCTACATTCAAAAAATCCAAAATTTCGGAGGCTCTCGCAAACTCTATCTTTTATCTCCCCCCTCAGAGTTATATTCTGGGTGGGGATTATAATGGCATTTAACTGGTTATGAAAAGCATGAAGGAATATGCCCTCCACAAGCAATCATGGATGATTTTTTTGACTTCATCCAAGATAATGCATTAATTGATGTTCATCCATCAAAAAAGGAAGTTTGCATGGACAAACAAAAGAAAATGATTTTATGAAATCACCGAGAGACTAGATAGATTTCTTGTCTTGGGTCATTGTTTGATCCAAACTAGGCCATTGTTTGATCCAAACTATAAATTATGATCTAAGATATTTCCTTTGTTATATTCAAACCATTATGCAATCTCCCTTTTAGTCCATGATCCGTTACATCCACCATTAAAGAATTCAGTTTTCAAGTTTGAAAAAATGTGGTTTAGGCATCCCAACTTTTTATAGCACACCAAACAATGGTGGATCATAACACCTTTTGTACAAGGCACATACATGTATCAACTACATATGAAACTAAAACATCTCAAGATGCATATTGTGAAATGGAACAAAAAATCCTAAAAGAATATTTTTTAGCAAAATGAAGTGATTGAGAAATAATCGAAGGATTTGCATGAGCTAGTGATCCTACAAGGGCTTTCAGCAAAGTTAGTTGCTAAAGAAAAACTACTTCAAAGTGAATGGAAATAATTGTAGAGTCATGGGGAAATATATTAGCAATAAAAAATTACAAGAAACCTAGCTCAAAGATGAAGATAAGAAAACAACTTTCTTCCATAGTGTAGCAAAGATCAAAAAGTTTGATAATAAAATGTTATCTATCCATCATACCATTTATAATGAACATATTCATAATACTCATGATATCTCTCAAGAAGGTCTTAGGTTTTACATGGACTTATTGGCTCCACTCCCATCCACCTCAAGCTACCCATAACAAAGTAATTGATGACATTCTAAAATCTCTACTGCCCCTTGTCAGTCAAGCAAATAATTGCTATTTTCTCAAACCTTTCACCCTTCCTGGACTTAGAGATGTGATCTTTTCCATCCATCTGAATAATGCACCTGGCCTAGATGGTTTCACAATTGTTTTCTTTCAAGAAGCTTGGGATGTCATGGGGTTTGATCTTCTACTCTCTATTTCAAGAATCAAGGAAGAATGAGGTTATGCTAAGCTATTTTTCCAAAGGCTAATCAACCACATACATTTGTGGACTTCCGACCAATTTCTCTTTGTAACAATATTTCTAAAATCTTCACTAAGGAAATCTACTTTAGACTCCAATGTTCAATCCCCAGGATTGTCGCTTCCTAAAGAAGTGGCTTTGTGCTTGGAAGAGAGACTGTGTAAGGTACCATTGTAGCCCATGCAGTTCTACATATTATTAAGCGCAATTATATTCAAACATGTGTCATTAAGTTGGATATGCTAGAGTTCAATGGGATTTCTTACATAAGGTCTTATTGGCATTTTGTTCTTAACATAAATGGTGTGAATGGCTCCTAACATGCATTTAAGGTATTATTTTCTAAGTGAACATTAAATGGTAATTTAGTGGGTATGTTTAATAGTATACAAGGAATCCATCAAGGGGACCGTTTGTCCCCATTTATCTTCATCATTTTGGTTGAGGATCTTAGCAGATCCATATCAACAACCTATGATAATGGCACTTGACAAGGTATTCATATCCTAAATTCAAATATCTATGTCACTCATTCACTCTTTGTAGATGATATGCTTCTTTTTGGTTTGTCTGTAGTCCTTGAAATCCAACAAAGTAAAATCTCCTACACAAATATGAAGTCACTTCTAGTAAAAATATTAATCAGAAAAAGTCAACTATTTTTGTCTTCAACACAAAGCATGCATTGAAGACCACACTTATCTCTATTTTTAGCTTCAAGGAAGAATCATTACCCAA
Organism: Cupressus sempervirens; assembly: GCA_028749045.1. Classification (NCBI taxonomy): domain Eukaryota; kingdom Viridiplantae; phylum Streptophyta; class Pinopsida; order Cupressales; family Cupressaceae; genus Cupressus; species Cupressus sempervirens. Next base: position 617,025,605 of record CM053785.1, on the reverse strand, counting down.
CTCTTACCTTGGAATTCTTGTTTTTATGGGTGTAAATAAATGTAGCTACTAGCTTTTATTTATTGACAGGCTTAAGAAAAAGACATGTACTTGGAATGCTAGATGGTTGTCACTTGCTAGGAGGTTGTTACTAGTTAAGACATGTGTGGCTACAATTCTCAATTTCTTCACCTAGGTCCTCAAGGCACCAACCAAAATCATCAAGGAAAAGGAGATAATTATCTCAAGATTCATATGGAGAGATAACATGTCTAATAGGAAAAATATTTCATTAGTTTCCCTTAAGGTTAGTAGTCATGATATTGATAAAATGGATGGTTGTGTAGACCTACATGATCTTCACTTGAGAAATATTGCTTTTGGTGCAAAGCTAGCTTGACGAATGTACACTTTCCCTAACTCCTTATGGGTCTGTATTATGTAGACAAAATATTTAGACTCCCAAAATAGTAATTAAATTTTTGCAATTGCAAACCTACCTTCAGGTTCAACTATGTGGAATTTCATTTCTCAATCATGAGACATCCTTATAGACTATTACACATGGGAAACTAATTATGGTGAAGATGCAAACTTTTGGACAAATTCTTGGGTTGGATACCCCTTGTTGTCTTCATATTAGGTCCTTAATATTATTTCTGATATACTATCTAGGATTTGGGTTAGAAAAGTATGCAAAGATGTGGTTGAACTTACAAGCAATAGGGTGATTTGGAACGATTTTACTGCTCTTCCAATTATATTTTCTCATCAAACATTTCTTGTAGAAGTTTTGTCTCAACAATATCTATTTCTGTTAGGTAACAAAGATGTTATCAAATGGGCTCCTTCAAACACAAGTGATTTTTTAGTGAAGGGTGGATATGAAGTGACAATTCACATTCAAAATAATAGCTCTATGCAAAAACCTTTCAAATTCTATTGGAGTCCATTTAACTCCCAAATTATGGAAGTTTTACATGGATAGATTTAAAGAAATATATGGTTACAAGTGATAAGTTGTCAAGATTTAACATTGCTAATTCTTTCTTATGTGTCTTTTGTAAATCTCACATTGAGTATGTTGATCACATCTTCCTTCAATGCCCATTTGCAAGCCAATGTTGGTCTCATTTTCCCATAAAACTAAATGTTTCATTTTCACTTCCAAACACCATGTGGTATCTATTTGACTCTTGGCCAATGTTATTTCATTCAACATTCTTTGCACCTTTATGGGAGATTATTTTGGCTAATACTATTTGTGTCGTCTGATGGGAACATAATCGCAAGATTTGTAGACAAGAGGCAACTTCATATGATACATTCATTATTAATTTGGAACATTCTATTGTGGGAATAATGAATATGCATGTTTTCCAGAGCTATTAAAAAATAGTAAATTTTTTAATCTTGGGATGCATTGATATGATTAAATTGGATGCAAATCCATCCATAGTTCCTCCATCTCTTGAATGAAAAAAAATGCATTGGAATCCTCCAAATACTCCATTTGTCAAATTAAACTTTAATGGAGCTTCATGTGGTAATCCAAGGACTTCATTTGTTGATGTTTCCATTCAAGATAGTAGGGGATATTTGCTCTTGTCCTCCACTCCTATCCCAAACACCACAAAGAATTAGGAAGAAGCATTGGCATTGTTATTTGGTCTTTGTGTGACATTTCACAAAGGTTATTCATACCTCAAAATTGAAGGGGACTTTGTCGTAATTATCCATGTTGCCAAAGTATTGAGATACCCTAATTGGAAAATTAGTTACATAATGCATTGGGATTGACAATCACTTCAAAATTTTGATCAAGTGACAATCACTCATGTTTATCATGATGGTAACTTTCTAGCAAATGTGTTTTCTAACATAGAAGCAGATGTGATAAACTTAGAAGTTCATGAATTCATCACCTGAATTTGCAGAGTATCATGATATCATAAATTTCCTAAAGTCTAATCACCCCCTCTTTACTTAAATTATTTACTCTTATCAATGTTTATGCACTTCATAATTGTTGTTGGGTTCATAGGCTATCAATATTCACTATTATTTTTTCATGAGTATGTAATTTGAGGAAAAAATATCACTAGTATTTACCACATCTTGCCATTTTGGAAATTTATTGATCACTTAATATTTGAGGGGGATGTGGGTCACATTCATTTCATAGCTTCTCAATGAGTGAAAAATAAGACCCCTCGTTGTTTCCCACATGTCAATCACACCTTTCCTATAGTTTATTACATATGAAACATTTAAATGCATGTGCTTCCTATACTAATTACATGTCATATCTGCCACTTTGAAGTGTATCTTATAAGCATTTCTTGCATGTTGGATTTTGATTCGTCCACCTTCAATTTTACATGTACCGAATCATACATTCCTTTAATTTCTCTCTAATTCAAATTTCATACTCCTGCCTCCGTTTAATTTCCTTCTGCCAAATATAATCTCTTTCCACCATTCCCACAATCTTTTTCTATTTAACTAGGAGATTTGATGTCTTTGCTTGTCCTTCACAAGTGAGATTTTATTTAATTGACCTTTCCACATTTTGTTGTACATTAATTTTATTTTGGAAATGACACAATTTTCTCTTCATTGTATGTGTCCGCTCATTTTTCATTAATAGTGTTGTAAATTATTTGGCAAAGTGGGCTTCTGATCATATGCAGAATTGGAGCATTATTGATAAGACTCATCTTCGTCTGAGTTTGTCCCATCAATTAGAACATTTGGTGGATCTTGATAGGGCTATTTGATGCCCTTTCTCTGTATTTCATTTTGTTTGAATAAATTTTCACCCCTCTTTTATTTGAATATATCATTTCACCCACTTCATCTCATTATCTCTCATTCCAATTTTGCATGCTCCACATTCTTTTTTATGCCTACAACATTGCCCACACTTATTCTCGCTATATGCAAAAAACCATGGATTATACATCTTCAAACTTCAAGTTCTTTGTTCACCCAATACAAAATCTATGGAAAGCTTTCCAATGATGCCCTAAATGCTAGATTTTGCATGGATTGTGCCGTGTGTAGCATAAACATTCACGTTGTTCTTGGTGAACACACCTTGTCTCCTCTGAATTGATGACTTATCTATGCCAACCAAGTTGTTTCTATTTTTCTCTCAAATGCTTTTCATTTGTTACAGTTGGAGGATAATCTCATCATATTGGCTTTGAAATTTTTATGACATGGTGTTCTCTTGGATTGTGTACTTCAAACAAGGTTGGAGAATTATAGTTTGTAGACTGGTGATGCTCTAGTTAGCCTCATGACCTTATCTATGATTTAGTCAAAGAGACACTTTAAAATATGGATTTAAGATTCATTAATAATGTGTTGTGTGAATATGCATACAAGATTGGATAGGAGTTTTTTAAGAAGATTCATGCTATTGTGAGTGCCTAATTTCTTCTTTTGAAGCATGAGCATTCTAAGGCTTCTTCGACCAAGGCTTGTTGACACTCAAATGAAGTGGACCTCCCAACTACCTCTCATTAGCGAGCTTTTCATCATGGACACTCTACTTCTGGCCATTGAAATCATTCTGGTTGTTGCAGACATGGACATGGTGACAACATCCGACCTGGTTTCCCTCATCGGGTGTTTAGTATTTTGGGTTCCTACAGTTTATTACATTTAAGTAGAGGTTGTTTATGATTCCAATTTTTGGGCCCGTTGTGTTAATATTGTTAATGTTTTATATTCTTTGCAATATATCATTGTCCTTTCTCATATATGGTAGTCTATTGTTTGAGGGTATTGGCTCTTGAGTCTTGCCATACCATTCTGACTCTATGGTCATGGTATTTGCAAGTACAATCTTAGTAAGGAAGGTTTCTTCTCTGTGTTCTCAGTATAAACTTCATGGTTGTACATCATTCTATCATTATTATATATATATATATATATATATATATATATATATATATATATCTTCCTCTTAAGAAGTAATATGCCCCTTTGCTAGTAAACTCTTCAAAGTACTTGTATCAGATCAAGCCAATCTACAACCAAAAAATAATGCCAAGTGCTAACAAACACCATTATATAAAAATCATCACATAAGAGATCTATAGTTATCATTGCACCTTGAAAAAACTTCCCCTAAGAAGCAACACCAAGAATCACATCTAGGTTATTGAATGTGCTCTAAATATACTGGACTCCTACATCAATTAATCTTCATAAAGTGGGGCCATCACCACAAGAACACCTATGAAATTCTCAAAGGTTTCCTTAGCCAAAGGTTTAGTAAAGATATTTTCTACCCACTCTTTAGTGCTTACATATTCCAATACGGTCTTTACCTCAATGACTTTCACTCTTAGAAAATGATACTTTATAGCAATATGTTTTGAATGCAATAGTGGACATTTTGACATATTAAGTGTACTTGTATTATCACAATGCATGATGATAGGTTCAATTCTTTTTATACCAATATCTTTCAATCTCTATTTCATCTACATCAAGTGATTACAATTAATTGCTACTACTACATATTCTACTTCCACATCAGGTTGTGACATGCAATCTTTCTTCTTGCTTAACCATGAAACTAGTCTTCCTCCAAGGAAAAATGCACCTCAACTAGTACTCTTATTGCCATCAATATTTCTTTTGAAATCTACATCAATATAATCATATAATGTGAAATCATTAGATCTATAATACCATAAACCAAAGTCCAAAGTTCCTTTCAAATATCTAAAAATATTCTTTTATTATTGCTAAGTGTGATTCTTTAGGTTCTTAATATCTTGCCACAATACCAACCACACTTTCTATGTCAGGTCTAGCATGAGTTAAATATTGCAATCCACCAATTATAGATCTATATCTTGTCTAAATAGTGCTAATGAGATAATCTATAGTAGTTAACTTACATCCTACAACCATAGGTGTTCCAACTAATTCACAATTTATAGTGCTTCTTCCATTTGATTTTTGTATGTCATCTTGATACATGTGCCCTTGATGTTCTTTCTTTTTGAGTGATCATGTTGTGACTGATGAGTGGTCTACACCCTTGGGGTGATTTTATTTATGATGATGTATCAATAGACTGGTTATATTTTATGCTATATTTATGAGACTTGTGATGTATTTGATGGTTTCATTGAGGTATGTTCCAATAGTTAATTGGATTGGTATGTAATTATGTGAGGACCATTAAGATATGAATAATGGTTGTAATGTGTGATGCTTTGGACTACTATATCTGATTTGGTTTCCATAGTAGTGTTGACCCATGTGTTTGATCATGTTGTTAATGGTATTTTGACCATATATATATATGGTTCTTTATGATGTTAGTTAGTGTATTTATCAAGGTTTTTTTTTTTTGCAAAAAGAGGGGTAAAAATTTATTAAGACAGAAAGGAATACAACAAGGAGAGCTCAACAAGGAGCTCGATCTTGAGCAACAAGATCATCAAATTCTTGCACCATCTCAAAGGACAGTTGCCCCCTATCCCTAATATTCCAACCCGGATCATGACTAGAAGCCCATTTGGCTAAACAATCAGCAGTTCTATTCCATTCACGAGGAATATACATGAACCTAATGAACTGAAAAGAGGAAGAGAAGAAAAGAATCTGCTTAACAACAGTGACCATCTGCCAACTAACATCCTCAAGCTCTTGCGAAGAAAGCATGTTCACCATCACCTGGGAATCAAACTCACAAATAATCTTACTCCATCCCCGCAAGCAACACTGTTCCACAACATATAAAATAGCCTGAGCTTCCATGAGATTGTTAGTATAATCACCCTTATGAACTAAGAAGAAAAATTTAACGTCCCCAGAACTACAATGAGCCACTCCGCCAATACCAGCCAGACCAGGATTCCCACGGGAAGAACCATCAGTGTTAATTTTTAGAACTCCACAGGGAGGAGGAGTCCAGTGCCCATCTCGATTAACCCAACCCTTCCTCTGATGGTGAAGCTGCCTGGACATAGAAGGAAACCTATGAGCTACAACCCCATCCTGCAGATGAAAATTGAGGCGATTATAGATAGCAAGATCAACTGGATCCATACCCCCATCAAGCTCACACTTCACAAGAATAGTTTCCTGAAGAGAATGTGATATTTTCCACCAAAGATGCAAAACACCAAACTGAACATCTTGGAATATGCGACGATTCCTCTCCAACCAGATATGCCAAAGCATGAAAGATGGGCCAGCAATCCAAGCAGCATGGAGAGAAGAAGACTTGGAGGGAGCACTACCCAAGCGGGCCCAAAACTCAGGCAAAGAGGAAGCATGTCGACAAGAGCAACCCCAAGCGCTCCACCAAAGGTGCCATATCTGAGTAGAATAGGAGCAATGGAAGAATAGATGGGAGACAGACTCCTCGCCATTACCACACAAAACACAATAAGAGGGGCCCTGAAATCCATGTTTACAAAGATTATCCCAGGTAAGACAACGGTTGTGAGCCACTAGCCACATGAAAAAATTGCACTTGGACCAAGAAACTTTATTCCAAACTTGCTTCCACCAAGGGACCTCAACATCCCCAAATAATTGTCTAGTTATCTCCTGATACCCAGCAGAGACATGATATTTACCAGACAAGGTACCGCCCCAAGCCAAAATATCTGGACCAAGCAAAGAAGAACACTCTCTAGAGGCCAGAATTTGAGAAAGCTCCTAACGATCCATGTCTGTGCCTCCAAGAGGCCAATCAGAGGAATGCTTCCATCTGTAACCAACAACAGGTCCCAATTGATAAGGAGTCTTGTAATGAGCCACTTTATCCCATCCAACGGCAAGAAAAGAGTCACAAAGAGGCTAAAGATGAGGGTATATTATCAAGGTTATTCATATTTCTTCAAGATTTTTTTTTGGGATTGGTAAAGTATTAGGTCATATATGTTGCTAGATAATTTAGCTATTATTTCTATTACTATATATTTAGAATAATTAGGAAATATTTTATCTATATATGTGTTTGGGATTATCGATTTTTTTCGCATATAGAAGATGTGTATTTAGATTATAGATTATTGTACCTCTATGCTTGGATATTTTCTCTTTAATTTCAGTTGATATATATGCTCAAAGGACTAGAAATGATTTAATTTAAAGGAAATGTCATTGAATTATATGTTTTTATATTGTATTGCACCATTGCTATGTGTAGATTGTTCGTTGGTGCTAGTACAAAGTAGGAATAGAGTCGTAGTCACTTTCTTGCAAGATCTACATGGTGTCTCATTGTCCTTCACATGATTATATGTCCTTGTGTGCTTTGACTATCATATATTGAGAATTCAAAATTGATTTTTTCTTGTTTAATAAATAGGTACTAGGTACATTCACCTTGAATTCAAGATATATGTGTGTGTATCTATATCTCCAACAGTGGGCACCAAGAGATAGTGACTTTGACCTTTCATGTTGAGCCAATGTCACCTCTGTATGGGCAATGTATCCATCTATTTGTTATCACTAACCCTCTGGTAATTGGTTAATCCAAACACAATGCATTATGTGATTAGACCAGTAAGTGTGCCTATGAATTTAGGACTCTGCGATTGTTACAACAAATATTAATCAAAATGTTGATTTAATTAATTTGGGAGATTTTATCTAATTATTTTAATTTATTTTAATTACTAACTAAAATTTTGTTGTTAAATTATAAATGCCTGGAATTATTTAATTTAATTTGGAAAAATAGGTAAATAAATTATCAAGTAGGTTAGTAATCTATTTTGTAAGTCACTTTGTTAAAATGCTTATATTATATCAAAAAGTGAGTTTATCATCACTTCTTATTTTCCATGTTTTGAGAATTAAAGGAATTTTCCACCAAACTCTCTTGGAAAAAATCTTTTATTTTCTCATTGTGTTTGATCAAATTGACAGATTTGTGGATGGAGCAACTCCTTGGTTTCATGTTGAGATTGCTCCACTTCCTCGAAGGTTTTATCTAATTCAGTGGAATTTTTATTTATTTCATCCCTTTCTTGATTTTTACCATTCATGAGAGGTAGGAACTTTTTATTTAATTAGTTATACTTTAGTTTAGTTAGTTCTTGCAATCAATAAATGTTAGGGGGTTGAGAACTAGTGTTCCCATTCATTTTTATGCAATTCCATCACCTAGTTGGATGAGTATTTTTTTATTGTATATTTTTAAAAATGAAAGTATGAAAATGTTATGTTGCTAGATTTTGCATGTATGCCCAAAACTTCATTTTCATTTTATTTTTGGGAGTTTGGGCATGTATTAAAAGTTGTTTTTTTTATTTCATTGAATTTTGAGAAGTTTATTTTTGGGTATTTTTAGTGTCACCTCATTTTACATGCCAACTAGTAATTGTTTGTCACCGTGTTGGACTTAACTTGGTTTATGTGCTAGTATCCTCTACTACAATGAGTAGGATCATGAAGCCATAATAATTAGAGGATATTTCAAGTTATTTTGTATCCTAATTTGAAATTATGGTTTTATTGAAATGTGGACTTTTGGATTCTTGCCAAATGTTGGAGTTTTACTGTATTTTGGGAATTGTATGTCATCCTCATATTCTAATAAGATGATTTTAGGATTTTGTTGGAACATATACTCTTGGTAAAGTGGCCAATTGAGATATGTGCTTTTTGAGCTTCTTTTGGATACTACTTAGGTGTATTTTCCCAAGTGTGCTTATACTTGTTTCATTTGTTGTATTTTTTGAATCCAACCCTTGCATCGGTATTATCATGATTATTTAATGGAGTTAGTTGTTCCCACCTATGATCACATGCATGTGCATATAGAGGGGTCTTGCAAGACCCAAATTTCCCTATTTAGGTTGGTTAAATATTTTTTTATATGGGTTTGGGTTTGAAATTTGCATTGCCTACAGAAACTCATCGCATGATGAGCATGGGTATGTACAAGTAGACATGTAATGTGGCTTCTCTCGTGTACTTTGACCTAGAAGTGACTGACAAGGTAACATGAAGAGGTTCTAAATAAGTGATAACTAATTAATAAAAATTGGATAATAAAACTTAATATAAGATATGAGATATACCCATATGGGTTGTAATTGAGCATCCTAAAGGAGTCAATAGGAGGGTGATCTATCTGGGTGGTAGCCAATCTTCCATGGAAGTTGGTATGAGGTGATTGAGGCCTCATATTAGAGTTGAGTTACCATACCAAGTATGATACCTCTCAAGGGAGTTGAGTTACCATACCATATACAATTTGGGCTAGTGCAAGTCAAGTGATTACACTCCACTAGAGTCCCTACATAAGTATCCTATAGTGTTTTTGGCTAGTGAACTAATGTACTGCATTGCATTAATGATCATATATATTATCTTGAGTTCTTGGGCCATGCACTAAATGACATGAGTGATAGCTTTGGATGTTTTCTTTTGTGATTATGGTTGGGTCTCTATCTCCATGGGCATGGTAGGGTGAGCTTAAGGGTTCCAATTGATTGGGAGGCATTCCTACCTATAACACTATTAGGGATTATAGAACATAGATCACAATGGTATGGTATGGTAACTCAACTCCCTTGAGAGGCATCATACTTGGTATGGTAACTCAACTCTAATAGGAGGCCTCACACAATGCCTGAAACCAACTTTCATGGAAGATTAGCTACCACAAAAAACATCACCCTCCTATTGACTCCTTTGAGATGGTCTTCTTCTAGTTACATGACCTTTCCTTGACATTCTTTCTCCTCTTGTCCTCTTGTCATTATTTAGTTATTTCTGATGTATGTTACTGTTTAATTATGAAGTTACTTGATGCACATGTAATGTATTGATGTTGTATTATTTGTTGATGCTTTTGATATACAAACCATTGAAAAACATGCCCCCATTATCTCTTAGTTGTGCAAATTTTTGAAAAGGCCAATACTGAAGATATTGAAGCAAATGAAAAACTAATGGCTTTGTCTGGGAAGAAGTTTGAAAAGAGAGTAATAAATAAAGTTTCTACTTTTATTGTAGTAAGAAAAGTAGAGTTATAGGCACTAGTACAAAATTTAGAAGAACTTGTCAAGAAGGTACAAGATCTATACAATATTATTAGTGATGTGCCAAGATGAATTAATTAGTTTTAGGCAAACATTTTGCTTTTGACGCTATCAATAAGTTTTATCTCTCAGTCAACATAATTGAGCTCAATGCATTATAATAGATTGTTGTTTGCACAAGGGAGATTGGTTGAGCTACAAACATCAAATAGCAGAATGAGGGCCAAACTAATCTTCATCTAGTCAATTTTGATAACTCACTTTGAGGTTATGAAACAAGAGATAACTTCATTAAATGATCTAGTGTAAAGAGATCATAGTCGTTCTATTACTAATAGCTTAATTGACTTGGCAACCAATATGGAGATAAAGATTGATGTGTTGGAATCAGTAAGAACTACATGGGATCATGCTCTTTCCATGATTAATCAAACCCTTAAACCATTCATTGACAAATATGGTTTGATTCCACCTACTCAACCCCAGTAGCAAACATAAGTGTCAAAAACAAGGGGGGAATGGAATGAAATGAGTTACAAGGGGATAGATATGGAATGAAATGGATAGATGATATGAAGAAAAGTGAAAGTATGATAGAATGGACACAAATGATTAATCAAAGATATATAGATATGAAGTTCAGAGAGAGATAAGTCAGACAAAGTATGACAAAGAGCTACAATCAAAATATTTTGAGTCATGTAACACATGTATATTGTATGGTAAAATAAAGTTTTGAAGTTCTATAAGAAATGAGCCATAGGCTTAGGGGGAGTACTATTTTTTGTAATGTAACAATGTAATCATGACAAAGCTTTTTTCCATTAATGCCAAAGGGGGAGATTTTTGTTATCTCTAAGCCTTGTTGTTTATTAGTGTCAAACACTTAGTCATATATAAGGCAGAGTCAGTTAGTCATCACTACAACCGAGTTACTCTATCTAGGGAAAGCCATGTAAAGACTTGTAAATAATCATGTATATGTCAACCTCTATAAGAGCGAAGAAAGTCTTTTTTTGTCGAGTAATTTCAATAAAAGCCAAGTGCAGTGAATGTTGAGCAGATAGAGCACATAGATGTTGAGTTATACAGAAGGAGCCAAGTAAGTTAAGGTCAAGCAACAATAGGAAGAATAGTTATGATCAAGCATCAGAGACTGTCTGTGTCGAGTAACACAAAGAGAACATAAATGTTTGGAATGGTACAAACTTTGAGATAAACCATTTTGAGCCAACTTATACGCAAATTTAATCATCATAGAGTTTGTTATGATGGTTGTTGCATGTTCTAACATGAATCATTAATCCCTATGAGGAATGGACAACTAATTAGATGAAAAAGGAAAAAAAGGAAGCATCTAGAAGACTCTATAGATGTCTTTAAATAGGCATATCCAAACCCTAATTTGATAAGAGAGTGGATGAGAATTCAAAGTGAAAAAAGGAAACGAAGTATTGTGCGAAGAAGTTAAAGTTTTGGATGTTGCATGAGAAAGTTGTGAAGAAAAAAGTTAGTGACCTAATGAAGTAGTGAAATATAGAGTAAAGATATATCATATTAGAGATTAGATCAAAGATTGGAAGGAGGAGATCCCTAATCAGCAATTGTAAGTGTAGATCGAAGGATCAGATACTAAATCAATTTTGACAGATTAAATCAGGGAAAATATCTTAATAGTGTAGTTTTAATATACCTTTGTAAATCTCTAAACACATTAATTAATTCATTGTAAGTGTTAAATCCTTTAATAAAGGTAGACCTAATAGTTTTATATAGATTTTAACATAACAAACCCCTCATAGGGTAGATCATCTGAACTGATCAAAATTGTAGTCCTAACAGGCTAACTTTGTTACTATAATAGTGAAGATTTGTGGGTGTCATCCCCACCCTAGTTTTACCTTCACCTTGGGGGGTTTATGGGTTACCAAAATCTTTTGTGTTATGTGTCTACATTTCATGGATGTGATACTTAGATAGAATTATTTTATTTGTTGGTCTTTCTATATATGAGATGGTTAATATGGTGAGTACAATAAATTTATTTTGAAGGATAAAAGTTTTATAGATCTTGATTCACGCTCCCCCACCCCCCCGTAGTATCTCAATAAACTTCCAAAACATATTTTTCATTAGAAACCATATATGTGATATTAGACCTTGATAGAAGAGATAATTAGTTTTTCGTAGTGGCCATTACCTCTCTCCCTTTGGTTGGTTCGAGAATAAACTTGCTAGTTAGGGGTGGTTGGTAAGGAATGATGTGATATTAAGGCAAATGCTAGGGAGGTGGCAGGTGGGAAATGACATGCATATGAACTTTTTCATTGGAAAACATTGTTGTGTCATTTCCTGTTATTGACATAACCCGTAATAATTCATTTTAGGATTTAACGCACAAGTCTCAATAGGTCCATATAATATCTTATCTTTTGGAATCAAAATATGTCATTCCCAAAAGTTTTCCTTGAAAATTAATTAGGGGTAGTGTTGGTGAATATGTCCCTGTAGAAGGCTACCCTTAATCCAAGACCTGCTAAAAATTTTCATATGTTAGAATATAAAAGAATATGCATATATACATGCAAAGGTTAACTAGTAGTTATATCATTCTATTGGCTCACGATTTAAAAATGATTTTAACTACTAAGAAACTAAAACAAAATGCATCTAAGGGAAGCTAACTCCTATGATACATACACTTTGATTAGAACTTGGGCCAACTATAAGGCTAAACTCCTTCTTTACTTTAGGCTTTGCAAGACCTAGTCGGGTAGACCTTAGATTCTATTATGTCACTAGTGCAAAAAACCATAAATTTGAATCTTTATTAAGCAGATGAAAACCCCAAATCTTCTATGCTTATGCAAAGACAAAGACATTAAAATAGCTAGTAACATGACCTATGAGATCGACAAGCTAAGTGTGGGTATCCTTTTCAACTCTACAACATGAAAGGGAAAAAGATTTTGATTATAAATTATTTTTCAGCATAACCCACAAATGAAACAACAAGAAAAATGTAGATCCAATGATTGATCAGTGCACTATCCATTAGGTAATCCAAAAAATCACAACGATATCAATGATCTATCTCTTCACTTTGTGAATCAGACATCAGTGTTCACAATGAATCTCATACTCATCAAATCCTTCCATGAAATCTACAACCCTGTCAAGATATATCAAGAATTTACTTGATTCTTTGAATCAATAGAAAAACATATCAAAGCATACAACCCAAAACAAATTACAACTAGGATCTATGTTCTTTTCGCACAAATCACCAAGAAATTACAAATAACAAAGATAAGAGACAAGAATGAAAATGGAACTAAGTGATTTTTTTGCTTTGTATTTGTTTCCTTGAAGCAAATACATTCAAGATGTATGGAAATAACTCATAAAACACCAAATAGATTAGAACTAAACACTAAAACTTCATTGTTGTTGTTCATACTATAGATAATGTTGAGAAAATGGTGGAATCACAGCTATGGAAACTTGTCCAAAAGACTGGAACTAACCCCATACAAAGAAAGAGAAATAGAAGATATAGGAGGATGAAAATCCTAGATCTGATCTAGAAATTCCATTTGTCCACTTCATTCTTCATCCATAACTGAAGTAAAGCTTCTTTCTTCTCTCTACAAATGAAAACTAGATAAAAAATCTCATCATTGTGCATAACAAACTCTGAAATTACCTCTTTAAGAATGATGAGAAAAATCTTTTGATAAAACATCACATCTTCTACCAAAATGTTGCCAAAATTCCCATTAAACTGGTTTGGGGACAAAATAACATCACTAGCAAGACCCTCTCGAAGTTTATGGATACCCATTTCACCATTTTGTCACAAACTCAAAAAGAACTTCCAAATTAGAATACAATTAGAAAATGGAGCATGTTAGAAAAATATGGGTACAACTTTTACCCATTTCTACCTAGACAAGATCTAATGGAAGAAATGAAAACTAAACTAAAAGAGCTTTCCAACGATATATGATAGTGCCATGTTGGCCTCCAAATCATGCCTTGTGCATTCAGTTGAAGTTCCAGGTCCAAAATGATGAACAAACCCATTAAACTATTGAAAATATTTCATTTATTACAAAGTTAAAACTTTATAGTAAAACACCCTTTTATTTAAAAAATTGGCATTAGGATTTTTTATTTTTTTTGGAAATTCTTGAATTTCCTTCCTTTTCAAATTCAGGTTAAACCTGGTTAGCCATATTTGACACATAGTGTTTTCTCATTGGTTCAACTTTCCCTATCATTGGGCCTGTCATCTACCATGTCAGCATCAACCTGGGGCCTCTTCCACCCAAGCACCATGTGGCATTTCCTAATTTGCTCAACATTTTGCCACATCAGAGTAGGACCCACTACCACTAGTACATTTTGACTCTTTTTTGACAAAAAATGGTCAAATTTTCAACCCATGCTGGTCAAATTCTTAACCAATTGTTGTCTCTATTTTTTTGTCAAAATTTTGACCAATGCTTGTATGTGTTGGAAGTTCGACCAAGCATTTGGTTGAAAATTGCTTCTATTGTTGTGACGACCATTTGTCAAAAAATTGACCAATCTCGATTGAAATGTCCACCAAACATTGTCAAAAGTTTGACCAATGTTGGCCCTTCATTGACCAGCATGCCAAACTCATGACTAATGAATTGGTCAAAATTTTGACCAATCTTGGTCGAAATGTCCAACAAACATTGGTTGAAGGTTCAACTAATGTTGGCCCTTCATCGACCAACATGCCAAACCCATGACCAATGAATTGGTCAAAATTTTCACCAAAGTTTGGTTGAAAGTTCAGCCAATGCTGGTCCTTTCTCGACTAACATGCTAAACTCACAACCAATGCACTGGTTAAAATTTGGACCAAACTTTTGGTGGAAATATCAACCAAGATTGGTCAAAATTTTGACCAAGATGATTTGTTTAAAAAATATTTAGGGGAAGATAAATAATCAAAGTAATCATCGACAGAAGCCTGGTTAGTGATTGGTTTGGATATTTATCTTTAGGTCTTTGGCGAGTCTACGACCACCTTGAGATGAGATTTCATAGACCTATATTGATGGCACTACAAGTGGCTACAGATGGATGAGGTTCTTCAATATTGTCTGCATATACAAGTACAAATGTGATTGTACCTTGATCATTGCTCTCTCATACCCTTGCAAATCAAGCAACTTCAACTAGGGAATATAATCCGCAATATTAACACACCCATGATACATGAAAGAGTCCTCAATCAACTTGGATATAATATCCTCTAAGACCCCCAACTCCTCTCCAAAATACTTCTCATTAATGATCATAGACATGAGCGTCTTGAAGTTCAAGAAGGAGAAGAACCTCTTCATGTTAACAATATTCTACAGTTGAGCCTGCTCAAATAGAGAAGCAACTCTGTGAAGTTGTTGGGAGAGAGAAGCTCAAGAACACAAATCCTTCAAGAAATTCTCAAGAAGGGACCATATGTATCCCAAGAAACCATTTAATAATTGTAACCCAAATGCTTCCCTTATGAAAGTTGAGACTTCGATCCCAAAACCTTATCATTCACTGTGAAACACTCTCTTGCTAACACTATAGAGCTTATTATCAAAATAGGGTAGCTTCCAAATTTGACATTCATAATTGGCCCATAGCTTTTAGAAAGAGAATCCAAGATCTGGTGAATTGGCCTTTTACTATCAAGAAGAATATGAAAGTGCCCAATTATGGGAAGATTGCTTAGGGCTAGAGAAAGACAATTCTTGTTATTAGAACTTGCAAGGATTTTTAGTATAAAAATAGCAACATAAATTGTAGCAACTCCTACCACAATAAGAGGGCTAAATGTTGTTGGAGAATGTGTGTATCAAAAATTTATAACACAAAGATAAAAATACGCGATGTAGGTAATGGCATACAATATCCTAGGAACAAGGGCCATTGTCAAATAAATTTAAATTAACAAGTTACCTCTAAGATAAGCCTCCAATAAGTGAGATTTCCCATTTATCCCTAACATTCAATCATTGAAGGACACCTCTTAGCATGTCAGAGCATTTTTTAACTCTGCATTACTAGTCAAAGTCATATGGAAAGAGACTTCAATAAAGCAATATCACAATGGAAACTTCAAGAATACAAACTTTCCATGAGTGTTAGAAACTTAATACAACAATATCATTTGTTTATTTCACGAGGTAATCATCATATAGAAAAGCAGGATCATAAAATTATCATTTAATGGCAACTGAAATATGAATAATTTATAAATAACCAATAAACAGGGATACTTCATATTATCATCATTAACACATTTCCCTCAAAATGGTATTGGATGGTATATATGACATAACAATGCTCAAAACTACCATTAATTTTATAATAAACACTAACCACACAAAAAGATTCAGAAATCATGAAGTCATCTGGGCCTAGGGTATTAAAAAATAAACATAATGATATCATATGATAGTTAAATCTGAATCCCAAGCAACCATTAAATGAAAACAAGAGACCTCATTGAATGATTTTCAATGGAAATCAAAGCATCCCAAAACACTAGAATTAAGATCATTCACCTAAAAGCTACCAAGGAACACGAGGACTTTATATTGCAAGAATTAAACTAAAGAAAATGAATTAAGAAAAAACATTATAAATAGGAATAGTACTACATAGCATATAACACATTTGTGTAAAGCCTTTTCTACACAAAAAAAATCTATTGTCCCCAGGACTATCATAAATTAAATGTAACATTATCATATAATAAGTGAAAATACTAAAACTCCATGTAAGTTTAGAATCAGCAAAGGTCACTACAACATAATGGGTTTATGGATTCCCCTGATCTATTAGAAGCTAAGTACGATATTGTTTTATATTAATGGGATCTTTAACCTTGAGACCTCTACTGAGTTGGATATTAATGAAGTGATGAGAAAATATAGTTAGAAATCACTAGCTTGTAGCAATAAAAAATAACCTAAAATGATCACAAAAAAGAAGTGAAATTAAAAGGCCATTATGAATTTCTTTGGAAAAAACTACACTCTGAAAGTACAAGAGTAACTATTCTAATCAAACCATTTCATATTTATCCATTCCATATCATTACTAATTTACTATTCTACTCAAACTATTTCATATCAGTTCCATACTATTATGAACTTGAATGTATGCCACACTTTCTTTAGAAAACACTGTAAAGATAATCACTAGCGATGTACCAAGTACAAAATCATACAACTAAAAACATTGAACTCTACCCACATTTTGCAAAGAAATTTTTTTTTACCAAGAATATTATTGTTTGGATTAATGGCTTGCATCATGGTTCCCTTCTCTTGCTGAACAAAATAGCATGAAATATATAACAAAAGTGAAAATTCAAAGTCAGAAATGAGAGGGAAAGAGAAACATCAAAAGAAATAAATGAAAATGATCAATTACTCGTATAGTGATGAAATCAATGGATATATGAACACATGACATAAATTTATTTTACTTACCCAAAATAATTTTGGTTGGATTTCAGCCTGCATCATGATACTATTATATTACTAGTAGTATTTAAAAATATTATAAGCGAAGGAATTAACTATAAACATTTAACACTTTTTTTCTAAAAGTCAATCAGTCATTAGTGTATAATGCTTAAATCAACTGAGTATTAGATATAGTAAAAACATCATGAATTGTAAGAAAAATTTCTACTAGCAATCTTAGAAAATTTAGTTGTTTATAAGGGTATAACAAAGTATTAAATCGTAAGAACATGCAAAATTGGTGCAGGAGCACCAAGGTCACAAGGAGTTATGAAGAGCACCAAGATCACTGATGGATCCTTAGGTGGAATTGAAGACAAATGGCCTTCTAAGGTCATTAAAACTTGTAATGAGAATGTTCATGGTCATTAATACTGTTTTGATCATAAATTGATCTTATTTTAATCACAATCCTAAATGTAAGCCTAATAGCAATGCTAAGGTACCCAAGGTTCACTAGGAAGGGATTATGGTTTGCTCCTAGGTTAGGGGATTGGCAAATGATCAATAATGGTATGGAATGATATAATAAGGCTATTAAAGCTTCTAAGTGGTGTTAAAAGCACTAAGAGTACAATAAGTTCTAAAATGCCTATATTGGCCATATGAGCCTAAAAAGGCTTAATTAGAGTTAGTAAGGGTTAGTAGTAAGGGTTAATGAGTTAGTTTGGTTTTAAAGGTTATCATTAAACCTTTTAGAAGTTTTTTTAGATGGCTTGGAATGGTGTTTTGTCGAGTTGACAACTTTTTTTGTCAACTTGACAAAAAATTACTTGTTTTAGTTGGTAACAGTTAGTTTAGACAGGTACAAAGACAATTAGGAAGTAGTTAGTCAGTCTTTAGAAGAGTTAGGGTCTATTTCATAGGGTCTCTTGATCCACTTTTTATTGGTAAATCTACTCACGCTATCTATCATTGATGAAATATTTCTAAAAGTATCATCTGGTAAGTGTTATAGAAATTTGGACTTTCATGAAGAATATGCACGAGACATCAGATAAATGCATAACTTTTTCTCTTACAAATATGTTGTTCTCGATTATGATGAATAAAAATATGCCTTTCAAAGTAATTTAATGAGCATCAAAAACATTGGTAATCATTGGAGACCAATGATCGTGAGATTAAAGAAAAAGGATATGGTGATTATTACTTTGAAAAGCTTACCACAAACCTATGAGAACTTTAATGAAGATCTTAGTATCATCTTTGCAATGTTGATTTTAAGTTTGATAGTTTGTGCAATAAGCTATTACAAGAAGATAAATATAAGTAGTTTGCTAGCAACAACGACACATCCAACATGAACAAACATTAAATACCAAGGACAAAGGCAAAGAAAATTCTACTATATATAAAGGACACAAAAAACTTCACAATTCTTTAAAGAATCTAAAATCTATCACATGCAATTATTAGTGTAAACTAGGTCATATGGACTTGTACAAAAAGTAGTTGGGTGATCAAAAATTGTGCTTGGAAAGGTGTCAAAAAGGCTCATGTCATAGAGCATTCAAAGGAGTCAACCTTCTATGCAATCATATGACCATATTACACAAACATAATATAAAAGGGAGAAGAATGAAGATAGAAAACTTGTGTGACATAAGTACTCATCCCAATACCTCAAACAACCATCCCTATTCCCTAAGTCACCTAGGGATGAGGGGACTTTTGGGGATTTTGGGAATGAGGGGACAATTCTACTATATAGAAAGGAAACAAAAAACTTCACAATTCTTCAAAGAATCAGAATCTAGAATCCATCACATGGCATTATTGTTGTAAACTAGGTCATATGAAGTTTTACAAAAAGTAGTTGGCTAACCAAAAATTGTGTTTGGAAAGGTGTCATAAAGTCTCATGTCATAAAGCATTCAAAGGATTCAACCTTCTATGCAATCATATGACCTTATTACACAAATGTAATAGAATCGAGAGAAGAACAAAGCAAGAAAAATTGTGTCACGCAAGTATGCATCCCAACACCTCAAAAAACCATCCTCGTTGCCTAAGTCACCTTGGTATGAGAGGAATTTTGGGGTTTTCCTCCCAACTAAGAAAATTTGGAAATGCTCAAAAACATGTCCATAAAATTGGCGGATGACATGAAACTTATAGGGGGGCATCCCTGAGGCATATAGGGGCATTTCAAACTTCCTTAACAAATCCCTTCGATGGCCAAACATCCCTTGAAGAAAAATAGCATTAAAACATTTATTGATAAATAAATCATGATAGAATTATGACAATACCAATAAATATATCATGATTTAGATACATGGATACAAGTTGATTTGGATTTTTAATTTTACTATTCATAAGAGTTTAAACATCAAAAGTTTGATATGGTATTAGAGTCAATTATTACAGTCATTTGCAAGAGAGATTAAGGTGAATTTTCCATGGTCTGGTACATTGTGATTTTGTGTAAGAAATACAAATAAACAATTTCCTTTTGGAATGTGCTTGGATGCGGACTTTTGCAAAGATCATCTCACATCATTTTAATGTCATATTAAATTGTTGTTCATTAGTTAATAGATCTCTCTCTCTCTCTCTCTCTCTCTCTCACACACACACACACACACACACACATGTTGTTCCCTCACCATCCTAGTAAATATCTCAAGGACTGTCATCCCCAAAATAATTCACCGAACAACCCACTGTCCCCATTCCAAAAATGCAGTGAAACACAAAAGGAAAAAAGAAAACACCATATTGGTCTTTCACAAAAAAGTCATACATTATTATGCAAAAAAACTTACATCCATGAATAGAAAAAAATATCACATGCTAAATAAACTAATGATGGCCTAAGAACATTTCCAAAGTCAAATAAACCAAGGATTGCCTAAAAACATTTACACTCACTCTATTAAACCAAAGATGGCTCAAAAACATTCCCCCCAACTCAAATAAACCAAGGATACCCTTTAAAAATAATAATTTAATCCCTTGCACTTAAGGGATGTTTGGAGAGATGGTATCCAATTTTCCCTTCCCCATATGCCAAGGAGGAAGAAAGGAAATGTTACCAAAAGTAATCATGCATTGCCATCTCGTAGAATTTAATATACACCTTTTGCCTCAAGAAATGACTCTCTTAAAATGGAGAGAAAAGCACCATAAATGATATAAAAATCATGAGCTCTGGAATAAAAAAACTTCATGTGGGAAATACTTCTATCTTCTACATAAATGGAAAAGGGCATAAGTCAATAATCCCAAAGGTGGCCCAAGAGACTTGAGAAATATCACCATAACTATTGGTGCAACCCCAACTTATAACATTTGGGACATTAACACCCTTATGGTAGGTTTCTAATCATTTTTTTCTTTCTAGCCAACAAGGAATAAAATTAGCATTAATAATTTTTTGTCATTTATATTGATTACAATAAATTGCAAGCAAACCTGAAAAGAGGTCAAGCACTAACATTTACATTGCGAAGGCCCAAATTAAAGATGTTGCTAGCAAGTTCAGGAAAAATCAACCATTGTAATTAGTTGTCAAAATCATATCTTTTATAATTTCCATCTAATAGACCTTTTGCCATTAGAAGTCATATATTCCACATGTAATCAGAATTCAAAAGGCTTACTAAACCTACAAAGCCTAAATACTAACTTTCAAATGTATAAGATTTGTGACTTGAATAAGTCATAGTCAAAATAGAGCTTCAGCAATATCATCGAGGAATTGCCTTTGCATTGACTAGATTGATTTTTAATTTATGCCAAATGTTAAGCCTTTATACTAACAATTATATGTATAGTTACTTCTTGAGAAATGTCATCAAGAAGCATTTTCCTCATAGGAAAGGCAAGGGGAATGTGGTTTAGGTCATGCCTAAACCACATTAAAAATAGAATTAAGAAACATCATCAAGAAGCATTGCTCTTAGAGGTAACATGTCACCTTTCACATTCCCAACAATAGTTTCCACAATAAAATAATCATATTAGCTAAAGTTTGTAATTTTTCCACAATCTGTGAATTGATGAAGATAGCTTCGAGATTGATTGTGTTAGTTTTTGCATCATTGTTTCAAATCACATTTTGTGATCCATCATGAGGATGAAAAGGTGTTAGTAGAGAATAAAATAAGTAAATAGTAGACTAAGATAGCTTAAAAAATGTGGTAAGGACAAAGTGGTGAAACAAGACACGTTGTTCAAAGGAAGAAACAATAAAATTTTAAAAGAAAAAAATAGAACACAAAACATGAAAACTAAAGCCACAAAAAAAGTACAATAAATGAGTTATAGAAGCAAGAAGGAATACAAATCCACACATCAAATGGTATGCATCAATTATGACCTATAATCAACCACACTTCAACATGATCATTGTATGTGAAATCATCCTAGAATGAACATTGAGTTTTTCATTCAAAACTATTTTGCAAGCTGACCTGTTGCCTCCTAACTAGATGGATTTTGCCCTTGCTCTCAAAACAAGAAGCTGGCAACTAGACCTCTAGTACAAAGGATTTTGTAAGCTATATGAGAATGCAATATTTAAAGGTAAATGAAATGCATTGTTAAGTTAAGAAATAAAAGAAGCATATTATACTATATGAATGCATATTAAGCTCATATGAGATTAAAATGCAAGAAATTAAACTATGGATGTATGAGAAAATGAGTATATATTCCATCACAGTTTTGATGCAAAGTTAATTCAACCTCCGTAATTGGGAATTGAAGGCCTCTTAAATAGAATCCAAAGATCAATCAATAGTTGAGATCAATTGGAATGAACGGTTGAGATTGAAGATGAGACTCAATCAAAATAGAAACTTCCTTGTGCAAATGAAGTTAACTATTTCAGATTTGAGTGTGATGGAGAGTTAACTGATTCTCTTCTGAGTGTGTGAGAGAGTTAACTAAGTTAATTCTATTTTGAGTTCTAGTTCACTTAGAATTTTCATTCTTGAAATGAAGAGAAGATTTGAAGAACATATTTAATTTAATAAAATAGAACATGATTTCATAAATGCATAATCTTAATTAATTGAATAATTAAACTCAATAATTAAAATAAGGACATTATTAAATTAAATGCATTTAATTCATTTATACATCAGCTAAAGAAGTAATTTAATTTAATTAAAGTATGATCACTTATAATTGAATTAAACTTAATCAATAGGTTTGATGTAGCTAATTTGAGTCAATACTTAAGAATTAAATAAAGAGTGTGATTAATGCAGATTTGGGTTTTCTACATTTAACACTTAGGACAAGTAGCGA
Organism: Cupressus sempervirens; assembly: GCA_028749045.1. Lineage (NCBI taxonomy): Eukaryota > Viridiplantae > Streptophyta > Pinopsida > Cupressales > Cupressaceae > Cupressus > Cupressus sempervirens. The sequence goes on along the minus strand of CM053785.1, from coordinate 617,002,756 downwards.
GTATTAGAATCAAAATTTCCTAGTACAATAGGACTTAGAAATGATTGAATAGACTAGAATTGGTTAACATGGAAATATGCCAATTTTGGGGTATTACATTTGCCCCTCTTTGAATGAATGTGCGAGCAACATGTTCAATTCAAAGAATTCAGAAATATGATGCCTAGATCAAGAAATGAGATTGGCTCCGAAATTGATGATATAGAGACCAATTGGTAAGATTTTTAAGGTTATCTCTAGAATGAATCTTAACCTTAGGAGATACAGATAGAACACCTATATACTGAGATTGATAAGCTTTTAGAGGTTGTCTCCAGAACGAAGCTTAACCTTATGGGATCCAGATGGAACACATAGATACTGAGATTGATAGCACAAAGATTGTCAAATTTTATAGAATTATTCCCAGAATGAGACTTAATCCTCAGGATTTAGGGTTTAGACTGTCCTGATACTTGTCCATTAAAAGATGACAAGATTAATCAGGATTCATAGAACTATCCCCAAAATAAGGCTTAATCCTTAGGAGTCAAGGTTTAGACTATTCTGATACCTATCCCTTGAATAATGATTGAAAGAAAGAGCTTAGAATTATCTCTAGAATGAAGCTTAATTCTCAGCAAGAGTTAGGATTATCTCTAGAATGAAGCTTAATCCTTAGCAAAAATTTGGAATTATCTCCAGAACAAAGCTTGATCCCCTAGAGTCTAGATAGATCACTTGAATATTGGTCCATGAATGAGATAACAAGACCTATCATGAGTTGTAGAATCATTCCTAGAACAAGGCTTGATCCTCAGGAGTTAGGGTTTAGACTATCCTGATACCTATCCATCGAACTCTGACAAGGACTATTATAAAATTGATCAATTGATCAAAAGATGAGATAGATGATATAGATGCCAAATAGAGGGGAACAAGATGCCCTGAATGATAAGGACATGAGATTCAGACTGAGCTGTAGCCAGTTTTGAAAGGTCCAATGATGTAATCATCCTACCCACTTTGAGAGCAAAATCGAAAGATGACAAACTAGATTAGTGATGCAGAGCAATATACTGAGAGATATTGAAGAAATCTAAGATTCAGAAGAATATAGAAGAGATCTGAAGAAAATTTGAAGTCGATTCAAAGTGATTTTGAGGTCGAGGAGACCAAGTTTGACCAAAGTTAACTAGATTTGACTTGAGTTGAATTTTTCTAGAAATTTTGGAAAATTTGAAGAACGATGTGATTTGAAAAGATTCCAAGATTTCATAAAGTATAAAAAAAATGGATTGCACAAGCATTCGATCATGTCAGTCCCAATATTTTAAAATGTGATTTTGAGTTGTGAAAGTGTGTTAGATTTTGAATTTGATCCCAAAAATTAGTTCAAAGCAACCAAATTAGCCAGGGGGTAATTTTCATGTCAATTGGAGCACTTTGAAAAATTAGGTTAAAACCTATATAAGGGTCCAAAGGGTCATTTTCAATTCATTTGTGCTTTTGTCTTTTGTGGAGAAGAGAGCTTTGAGGAGAAAGATGGTTGTCTCCATGGATTCACATCGATTTGAGCACTCTAGATGACACAACTGGTCGGTGGAGAATGGAAATCTGGTGAGTCATTGATGATCCCACTTTGCATTTGAAATTTTATGAATTTTGAGGTGTTTTAAGCATGTTTTAGGGCATTTTAATTTTTTTCGTGTCGGTTCTTACGCGAGAATGTCTCTCCTTGAATGGGCCCAATTGCCCTTCACGCAAAGAAGTACCAGGCAAGTACTTCTTCACCTGGTGTAATGGGTTTCCTCACACAAAAGAAACTCATGTTTTGTGTGAGAAGCCCTAAAAAGGGTGACTTTTTCACTCATTGCTTCATCACTTTTTGTGCGAAAAAGTGTGTCCTCGCATGAAGATGTGCAATCTTGTGCAAGAAAATGAATTTTCACATGAAATGCTAGTGTAAAATGCAAATTTTGATATCTTAAAAATTGATTTTTTGTTGTAATTTTTCATTTTCATTCATCGTGTTCATTTAGCTAAGACTGATCATTTGCCTGTTGTGTTTGTGTGTGTAGATTACCTTTCTTGATGTCAAATTCAGGTCCCATTACTTTCCTTACGAAGCTTTGTTGCAACAACTAGATGATGCTGACATAGCACACATTAATAGACTCATATTAGTATATCTTTGTTAGATCCCAACAATGTTGGTGAATCACGACCTTTTGACTGCATTGATGGAGCATTTCCATTCAGAGATGAACACCTTCCATCTACCTCAAGGAGAGATGACCATCACCCTAGAGGACATCTACAGGATATTGCAGATCACGTTCCATGGGCCATAGTTTGTGTATGAAATAGGTCCACGGACAGGTACAAAGGCATTGAGGTTCGTCTTTTAGGAGGATCTAATCATGGGTCAAGCCATCACATGGGATAAGCTGGTACATACATATGGGCCCATGCAGAGATTGCCAACAATATTGGGCATATTCATAAGCTATTTCTCGATGCCGAATAGAGGTCAACAAATATTGGAGTGTGGATGGGGCCAGATGTTATAGATGATGCTCGAAGTAGGGCCCCTTAATACAAATGGTGTTTTAGGTTTAGTTTTTTCTTATTTTCCCTTGATGGTGATAACATCACAATACTAAACATCTACTGGTTCAACCATTTAGACTATCTTATCATCATCATTAGAGAATGTATAGTTGATCTTGTTATGAGAATTTTGTTTTGAGTTTTCTCCCTTTTCATTGTGTGCGAATGGCTTTTTGAAAGCCTTGTGATCCGAATTCTTGTTATGTCCATCCACAAAAATGTCACCATTGTCAATTAGGTCTTGGATTTTGTGACGCAAGTTGATGCAATTGCTGGTTTTGTGACCTTTGTTTTGGTGATATTCGCAAAATAAGGTTTCATTCCACCATGGTGGTCACAGTTGTGTATCATAAGGATGAGAGTTATCCAAGGGAGAGATGAGTTTATTTTGTAGCAAGGTCTTGTAGACCACATCCAAAGGTTCACCAAGAGGTGTATATTCTCATTTTGGGCATGTTATCCAAGATGAGTTCTTTAGTTTTTTTCCAAAAGTCTTATTGTCGGAAGGAGGATTCTCAACATTCTTGGATTTTTTTTTAGAAACAGGGATTACTGAGAGGTGGGGGGGGGGGGGAGGGGGGGGGGTGTGTGGTGGGGTGAATCAGTAATCTACAAACTTTAGTCACCAACTAGATATTATTACTTACTTTAAACCATGTATAACAAATAAATAAAGTAATGCTGAACAATAACAATAGCAATGCACAAAGATAAATCATAACACCATATTTTGTTAACTAGGGAAACCCTAGCCAAGGGAAAACCTGGGTGGGGATGATACCCACTAGATAATATACTGATATATAAGTTCCTTTTTAGAGGATGGATCCTATTAGGAGTTAATGAGAAAATTCAGCATAAGCAATCCCTATTAAGAGACTTTGAATCCTTGTTAGGAGATTCCAACCCTGTTAGGAGTTGTACAATGTATGCAAGAAGAGCCCACTACCCAAACATGCAATTTCAACTACAAGAAGAGCTCACTGCTCAAACAAGTAATTTATTTTTATTTGTCTTCCTTGTCCAATCTCTGATCTTTAGCTCGATCTTGGATCACCATATAGCTCATACAAAACTTCACATATATCACTTTCACAAAAGTTCACTCACTTCGCATAACTTTATAAGCACCTACAAGTACTTCACTTCCTCATAATATCAAGATAGCACACACTTCTTATCGCAAGAAGTCTTTTGCATAAATACCATGCCTTTACCCAAATTACTACTGGGTCAATTAAGACCACAATTCACTTTTTAAAGTTAAGAGAAAACATCTAGGATGTTAGCCCTAATTGGAAAAATAATTGTTTTGTAAAAAAAATAATTCTTTTCCTTCAATTTTGCTATCCTACATCCTCAAAACATGATTATATCTATTTCGTAAAAACTTTTGATGTTATACACATCATCACCAACATGTATACTATCTCCATGTAACTTTGCTTGTCATAGTATGACTTCTGAAACATGTTATAAACAAAACAATACATTGTCATAAACCAAATTCTATGCTTAGACAATTTTTTGATAACCAAACACTAAGTCTCTTTATTTCCAAGGTTTCCTATCAACATGTATATCATGTGTTGCCATTAATAACAACAATTACAAATCACTATTATCCAATTGTCAACAATCTCCCCCTTTGGCATTGATGGCAACAAAAAAGGGAAAATTGGCTAAGTGACAAAACTTAACTATCAAAATAAACGTTACATCTATTACAACTTTATATATATGCTCCCTCTTACAATATACTTCATACTACACATGTATACTATTTTTACATCTCTCCCCTTTACTATCCAATTTTTTTGTTTTCCAATTTTCTTCTGGTATTACTCCCTCTTTGACATCAATGACAAAGGTCAAAATGTCAAGATGTTGATCAAAACTATCATAACTAGTGTCCTTGCCTTATGCTGAAATAATCTTCATATAGTATAAAAAATGTTCTTCAAGTTGTCCATATCTTTGTTCCATGTCTCTTTGGTAGACTCTGTTAATGTGAGAATTGCACACAATGCTTATGATGCAATCTCAACTGCATTGATATATGAATACAAAAAGTTTGTAAATGTGTCCTTGGCCTTAACACATTCTTCTAGATGTTTCTCAACAAAAGATAACTTTAGAGTAATAGATTCTTTGAAATCTGATGTTCTCTTCAACATCTTCTCTTTTCGAAGTTCTAGTTTCTTGATTTCGCTTTCAACACTGGCAACTTGACTCTCAAAATCATCAACTTTGCTAGAAGGGTGCAAGATCTAGCTGGATAAAGCTTCAAGCTCACTTATCTTTTCCTCTATCTGACTGTCCAAATCCTTAGTAAGTTTGTATGATAAGGTACACTTAACATACAAGGCTTTCCCTTCCTGCTAACATTTTTGAAGTTCTTTTATGCATGTATCAAGATTGATTAAGTTGTTCTTGATATTCTGGCAGATGGTGCTAAACAAGTTAGCATCATGGGAAATTTGAACCTTCACCTTTGCAACATTCAAAAAATTAGTAAACTCTTCATTGAATGACTTTAGCACTGGTTGTCCTCTAAATTTAGGATCTGACTTAGTGTGTTGTACTATCAAAGTACCATGCAATCTGTCAATCACTTCCCTTAGTGATTTTTGTAAACTTTTCACAATTTTATTCTTTTGTAAAAGTTTAGATAAGGATGAAATTAGATCAATCTAATCATCATCATTAGTAGCCAAACTAGCAAGAGAGAGTGGAGTAGGTGAACTAGATGATTTAGTTTCATCCTCCCTCTGCTTCTTTGGTGCTTCTTTAGCTTTCCTCTCTTCCTCTTCTTTCCTTTCCTTTTCCTCTCTTTCTTCCCTTTTAATCTTATCTTCTTCCTCAATTTTTCTTTTCCTTTGTTCTTCTACAATTCTTTTATTATCTTCCTCAAGCAATTGCTGCTTGGCTTCTTCTATCTTCTTCTTTTCAACTTCTATTAGTCTCTTTTCTTCCTTAATTTGTTTCAACTTTTCTTCAACATCCTCGGTGTCAGGTACATTTGGTTCAGATCCACCAAATGGATTGCTATCATCAATGTTAAGAGTAACATTGGTTTGATCAATCTTCATAGTATCACCACTTACTGATACTTCCAAGGTTCTCGGAGCTGGAGGAGATGTTGTTTGTGACAACATCTGACTGATAGTTGCTAGTATATCCTTTCTCAATTTATCTTTCTCATCAACCATGAACACAAATGGCCTTAATTTGTTCCTTGAGGTTATTTAATAGACTCTTGATCTCATCTACATCATCGATCTTGTAGATTGTCCCTAGCATAGACTTCCAAAGTTCAAGGTCTTCTTCCCTTGTTGGAGTCTTCTTATCTATAAGTCTCTCATAGAATTTCTAGTTCACTACTCCTTTGATATATTTCATATTAAGATCATTTGTTATAATATATCTCATAGTAGATATATCAATCTGGTCCTTCTCAAAATTATTGTATAAGTCATAAAATTTGTTCATCTGAAAAAAGTTTTCCTCATTGGCAATCATTGTGTTAATCTTCTCAATCTTTAGCTTCCATGGTTGTCAAGCTTTTCCTATTGCTTGCTTAGGTGGAGTCACCTTTTCTTCTTGCTTGGTTTCCTATTCCTCAACCTCTTCATCATTACTAGATTCAATTGTCAACAATGAATTTTGCCTCTTGCTAGATCTTGTAGCAATTTGTTTGACTCTCTTTGCCTTTTTAGTCATAGCTTCAACCAATCTCTCTGATTTTCTCTTATGTTTACTAGGCTGAACATCAAATATTGCAATGTATGGTATGCTTTGCTCCAAAGATGTCTCAGCAATTGAAACTCACAAGGGTTGTATGTTCAACACACCTTGCTTCAATGTCTCTCTCACGACCTCAGATTCACTTTCTGACATTTCAGCCTTAGATAATGTCTTCTTCATGATTGACTCAACCTTCTTGTGAGATGCTTTCTCCAAGGTTGCTTTGTGAGCATGTTGTGAGATCTCATCAAATGTGCCAAATTTGTACTTAGCTTTATCTTTCTTTGAATTTAACAACAAGTCAATATAGCCAACTGCAACATCATCACTCAACTCATAGCTCAAAGGATCCAAAAATGTTTCCCAAGGTTCCACTACTTGAATGTAAGTATGATCTATATCAACTAAGATACATATGTCTTCCTTGAACCTATACAAAATTGTAGGTGAGATCCTAAATCTTTGTTTCATATCATTTTGGAATTCTTTCATTATCAAATTAGCACTATCCAATACCTTGTCTGCAAGGTGTCTTTTTCATACCTCTGTAATATTTTCCATAGTGCATCTATCACTACTCATTATATTTATTATTAAGAAGTAGGGAAATCTCTTCAACACATGAAAGAATATGTGATTAATCAATGATTGGAATCTAAACACACTATTCTTTGTTCTTTTAATCTTTTCAAGGTTCTCCAAGAGTTGCATCCTTAGTATTTCAATTAGATTTACCTGTTCCTTCTCAACACATATCTTATAAGCTGCATAAATAAATCCAGCTGAAAGTTCATCTGTCTTAGAACTTGCACAAATTGAATAAGCAATAATTTTGCTACGAAATCTCACATCATCCTACTTGATGGAGCTGATTACCATAGCCTTCCCAATGTATACTACCTTAGTATAACTTTTCACTTTCTTCTTAACCATCTTTTCACCTATGGGTACACTAACTTCTTTGCTAAGACTAGTTACCTCATGTATAAGGTCGACATAAATGTCTAGTACATTATATTGCATCCACAATTGTCCATAATGTATCCTACTTAATATGATTTGAGTCCATTCATCTATATCTAGCTCATGGTAGAAATGATACTTAAACAAGTCTAATTCTTTTACGTGTTCAAATCTAGGCTTCATAGTCATGTCAAGGTTAAAGATCAATTCCATATCCTTATTCATATATTCACTTCTAATTGACTCAAGCTAGAAATTCAAGTAATTTTCTATGTCTTCCAGATAGACTACATTGTTCAGAGTGATAGACAATGCAGAATTAGGGTTTCCATCACTAGGTTTTACAAAAACTATCTTAAACTTAGGTCTATCGTCATTCTCGACACTGTGAACAACTGACATATCCATGATTCTTGATTAACAATATCTTTTACTGAACAAATTTTGCAAAAAAATTGTAAAATACCTCTTTCCAAAAATAGGGTTTTCTTCAAAATCACTCTAACAAGTCACTCCAGAATGCTTCTGATTTCAAATGTGTTTGCAATAGAGTAAAATTCAATTCTGTACTTCATTCATTCCTCAACTTGAACTTGAATTAATTGTGTACTTTTATGAATATGAAAAAGTTGTTTTTTCATTTTACAATCAAATAACTGCTCAAAATAATCTATCCAATCTTCAAATGTCACTCGAGGTTTACTATGGCCTCCTTTCACTATGACAAATATCCTCAAAACTTTGCATCACAAAATTCTCTGTAAAAACATACTTTTCATCTTCTGTTGTAGAATTAATCTTCACTGTAATACTAGTAACTCTAAATTTCATCATAACTTCTTTAGATGAGCTCCAAATCACAAGCAAGCTTAGGTACCATATAAACATAAAAAGATACATCTTTTCCCAACTTCACTACCTCAAATTCAGTCTCTGTCTGAAGTTCTCAAATTTGGATCCTGTGAACAAGCTTAATTCAACTTAAATGAATCAAACTCAACAACTGACTTTGATATTCTTGTCTCATCGTCATCTAACTTTTTTTTTGAGATGTCTGTTCCTTTCACAAATGCTTCATTAAGTTCTTCTCAAAGTTCACTTATAATGTTTCTTTGTTCTTCATTGTCTTTGCTATTTCTGGAGTTCCTTTCATAGTTCCTTCTATCATTTCTTTTGTTCTTGAAGTTTCTTCCATTGTTTCTTCTATCTCCAAATTTTTTGTCCATTCTACAGTACGTCACTATGTGTCTAAAGTTATTGCATAACTAACATACACGTGCTTTGCTTCTAAGATTCTTTTTATTATTAGGTACATGACAATTTTGAGCAATATGTCCTAAGTTGTTACACTTATAACATATGATCTATCTTCTATCTTCATAAGATTGTCCTTCTCTCGATGTCCTTTCATTAGATCTTCTTCTATTTGTAGAATTAAAATATCTAGACATTCTACTATTTCTCCTATCATTATCATATTAGGTTTCCTACAATCAATTGGATTATGACCCATACCATGAGAATTATGACAATAAAAGTCCTTCACATTATTGAATAACTTATTAGTACAATCTCTTTTTATATGAACTATTTCATTACATTAAAAATACTTACCTCTAAATTCATACCTAGTTTCCTTAGGAGTTTCCACATGCTTAGGTTCATCCAAGATTTCAACTTCCTTGTTTTGCTCAGCTTCTTTAGATTTCTAAGAAGATTGACTGGATTCAATGTTGTCATCAGATTTGCCTTTTTCTTTCAGATTTGATCTAATCTCAAGTTTCTTTGTAGACATGTTAATTAGATAGCCAAGACCAGTCTTATCATAAGGTGGTCTCTATATAGACATTGAATCATCAAGATTTTCTCTGCTAGAATAAATTTTCTCAAGCTGTTGTTTACACTGTGTCAATTCACCTTTCACAATAGTATTGTACTTAAGGAGTTCTTCATGATCTTCTTTCAATATTTCAAGTTTAGATGTTTTCTTTGCCAAACTTGCTCTCAGATCTACATTTTTAGTCTTCAAATTAGATTCAATTTTGGTAGGATCATTTCTTAGAGTCAACTTTAGATTTGTAATTTTCAATTCATGCTTCAAGATCTTGTATTCTGTTTTCAGCTTTGAATAGTCATCATCAATGGTTCCAGATTCAATAGATTTAGGCTTGGATTTCAAATGTTCAATCTTTTTCCTTCAATTGATCAATGTATACTTTGGAATCTTCATATCTATCCTTCAACTTATCTCTTTCTTCAGTAAGGAGATCAATTTGTTTAAGAGCTTCTTCAAGGTTCTTCTTCAACTGTTCCATATCCATAGGGATATTACTTAAGTTGGTAAGCCTCTTCAAAGTAATTGTTCTCTAATACCAATTGTTAGAAATAGGGATTACATAGTTGGGGGGTGGCGAATCAATAATCTACAAACTTTAGTCACCAACTAGATATTATTACTTACTTTACAACATGCATAACAAAGAAATAAAGTAATGCTGAACAATAATAATAGTAATGCACAAAGATAACTCATAACACTATATTTTGTTAACTAGGGAAACCCTGGCCAAGGGAAAACCCCAGTGGGGATGATACCCAATAGATAATATAATGATATATAGGTTCCTTGTTAGAGGATGGACCCTATTAGGAGTCAATGAGAAAATTCAGTATAAGCAGTCCCTGTTAGGAGACTTGGAATCCCTATTAGGATATTCCAACCCTGTTAGGAGTTGTAGTACAATGTATGCAAAAAGAGCCCACTACCCAAACATGCAATTTCAACTACAAGAAGAGCTCACTCCTCAAACAAGTAATTTACGATTATTTGTCTTCCTTGTCTGATCTCTGATCTTTAGCTTGATCTTGGATCACCAAATAGCTCATATAAAGCTTTGCATATATCGCTTTCACAAAAGTTTGTTCACTTCGCATAACTTCATAAGCACATACAAGTACTTTGCTTCCTCATAATATCAAGATAGCACACACTTCTTATCACAATAAGTCTTTTGCATAAATGCCATGCCTTTACCCAAATTACTGCTAGGTCGGGTAAGATCATAATTCACTTTTCCAAGTTAGAGTAAACATCTAAGATGTCGGCCCTAATTGGACAAGTAATTGTTTTGTAAACAAAACAATTATTTTCCTTCAATTCCACTATCCTGCATCATCAAAACATGATTATATGTATTCCGTACAAACTTCCAAGGTTATACACATCATCACCAACATGTATACTATCTCCATGTAACTTCGCTTGTCATCATATGACTTCTACAACATGTTATAAACAAAACAATACATTTCTATAAACCAAATTCTATACTTAGACATTTTTCTGATAACCAAACACTAAGTCTCTTTATTTCCAATGTTTCCTATCAACATGTTTATCACGTGTTGCCATTAATGACAACAATTACAAATCACTATTAGCCAATTGTCAATAGCTTTGAGATTGTTTGTAAGATTGAAAGCTATCTTAGCAGGTTTAGAAGTAATATTGTCAACAACTCCATCATGTAAAACATCTCAGTTTTTGTTCACATACTTGGATTTGTCCTTATTAGAGATGGATCCTTGTTTAATGTCCTTTTGAAGGGTTAGTTCACCCTTTTTGACCATGAATTCCTCTATCTAGATAGCTTGTGTGACCATGTCTTCAAAAGTGCATGGACCTTGAAGTTGAACTTTATACCCAAAGTTAGGTAAAAGATTATCAGTGAAGATGTCAAACTTTTCCATTTCAAGAATATTTCGTGAGTATTTGGTGTAAAGTTGTCTCCATTTTTGAAGGAATGTGATGAAAGGTTCCTCAAATTTCTATTTAAGGTTACACAAGTCTCAAATGTTAATTGGGTGTTGTATGTTGTTGGAGCACTGTTGAACAAACAGTTAGCAATCTCATCAAATATTTTGATACCAGTGGGCAAGCATGAAAACCACTCCATAGACTGACAACCTAGACTTCTTGGGAATAGACACATGAGATATGCCTGATTATGCATAAATTCCATAGACAAGGCACCAAATTCCTGCAAATGATCTTGGGGATTGGTAGTTCCAAAGTGTTTATGGTACTTAGGTAATTCAACTCCTCTTGAAAAAGGAGGCATGTCTATACTCTTGTCAAAAGGAAGCGGACAAAGAGCATCTATGGTGTATGTTTTTGTAAGTTTGTCCTTATCACGCATGATTTGGGCTAATTGTTCTTGCATGATTTTCAATTTCTTTTTCAACTTAGACATTTTAGTCTCCTCTTCAATTGTAATGATAGTTTTAATGTTAAAGTGATGAGGTAGCTTGGCTCCCTTGTGATGTCCCCATTTTGGCAAGTAATTTAAATAATAATGATAAATATTTTATATAAAGTAATATTAATAAATAATATTATGCTATAAGTAATATTATAATAATTATATTATATCGTATTATAATAGTAATATGAATAAAATAATAAATAATGATAAAGACACACTTTAATATAGCAATACTATATTAGTAAAAGTATTATAATAATATTATAAGTAATACTATTATAATCCTATAATACTTTATAATCATATTAGACTTATAAATTCAATATTATATTATAATCATATAATAATGTCATATTATGTATAACGTATTATAATATAATCAATGAAATAATAATAATATAATATAATGATATTATAATTACTAAGATATATTTCAATGTAACAATACTATATTAATAATGAATTATAATAATGTATAGTTGATATATTATTAAATTAAAATATATTACAATATAATTTTAATATAATATATTAACTAAAGCTTATTAATATAAATATATTATTAATATAATATAATTATTATTATGAAAAGACGTGTCTTTTACTATTAAAATGTATATATGTGGAATAATAACTCTGAAAGGGTATCATACGGAATCAGATAGAAATTATCCAAACCATCCGGCGAAAAATAGGGCAAAAGAATTTATATAAAAGGGAAGTCGTAGATAAATAATGGACCCCCAATTTGGGTTCATTACAAATGGTATCAAAGCCTGATTCTGCCAACCTAAGGGAATAAGAGGGCTTCAGGAGGGCTTGAGGAAGAAGTTATTGCTTGCAATGGAGTCAAATACCAAGCGGTGATTGAAGCACTATGATAATACAAACACAATTCAGAATCAATACATATAGCAATCAGATCAATCACATTGTCAGTGGAAGAAATTGCGATCACTGTCAGCACACATATAATTCATATGCAAGGACTTTGCGTCTTATTTTATTCCCTATGATCTAAGATATCATATTACAAGCTTTAATATTAAACAAAAATTATTTGGCTTCAAAAATTTGAAGTTGGCGATTATGTTTTAAGGCAATTCAGAAATACAAGGCATAAGTGATGTCTTTTACCATCTTAAGGCCCAGATCAGGAACAACTTGGAAGCCACAAATGCCAATAGAAGATATTGTATAATTTGGGTGATTCAATTAATTATAAAGAAAAAACTAAAATGTTGGTTGTCCCATTAACATTTGGCAAAGGACGACATAGTCCTCAGTGATGAATTCTTTCTTGAAGTACATACCGCACTAAAGACAAGTTAACTTGTGTAGATACATTCAAGCTGTGTAGAGAAGACATCTTGATCAAGCCTTCATCAACATAACAGAAAGAACAATCTATATCTCTGAGAAAAAATAGAAGTTAATGTATCAATGGTTGAATTCACACTTTCTTGGAAACTTTAGAATGCTCGAAGTTACATCATATTGAATTTGTATTGCCATTGCCAATGGTGATTAAAGTTTTAGAAATAATACTTCATAGCCATTGTCGAGTGACACCAGCAAAGAGTTGATTCATTGTGCAAATAATTTCATAGACAAAGTCAGGTTATGAGGGATGGAGCTACTACCTCACACAATTGAACTCATGGATCAATGAGAAAAATACTCGCAGTAGTAATATTATTCCTGCTGAGAAAAGAAAATATTCTAAATGGGAAATGAAGAGGTATGTTCTCCCCCAAAACAATTACCGCCATCCCATAGAAAAATGATGACATATAAATGAAGGGATCTAAGGATGGCAGACACATTACAAACATTTCTTCCCACGCTGCAAGATACTCCCACGTGGTCACCATTGAACTGGGGGGTGGGGGCCAGCGCACTTATATATACACATTAATATGGCAACGTAAGTCACTAGCTAGTATCAAGTGTTGGAGAAACTATGGAGGGTCGTGTTCCAAGAAGTTGTGTGTCATGAGTCACATGTAAAGAAGACACATTTGCATATGATAAAGAAGTTGTGGGTGACTTTCATAGTCTAACCATAGTAAAGAATAAGAGGTGGTCAATTCTCAGTTCATAAGCCACCAAGTTGATCGGGTTGAAGAGTATTATTTTTGTTTAGAATGCTTGTTGATGCTTGAGAAAGAAATAAATGTCATCTCTCTTGCTAATTAAGTAGGCTGGCTTCCAACAACTATTAGTTCTTGTACGTAGAAACTAAACTTGGTGATGGATGAGCAAATATCATGATTGTGTTTCTAGAACTTAAAAAAGTTTTTGGGTTGAAACTTCCAAATCCTGTTATCTTGGTATCTATGATGCAATGAAGTGTATGAAGCATTTCTAATATAAAAGTCTCTCCCAGTAAACAGAGCATTAAGCTATTAGCATTTGAGTTGGGAAAGACAGCCAACTCAATAGATAAAAACAAGAACTAGAGGCAATAAGAAATGTAGGAGCTTCACGAATTTATCCAAGAAGAACTATAGAATTACTATCATATGTGAAAGGAAACGTATCCCACTAGAGATATAGCTATGGAGTCTACATATTAATAAGAAATATGATAATCCTTTAGCATCAACAATGATCAACATTTGTCATACCTACACAATAAAAAATATATTGATACTAGGCAGTATGAACTACGTTCAAAGAGAGGAAATCTAGAATTCATATTTTTATCAGTGATGAAGCATATATCTTCAAAAAGCTTTGCATACTCACGTGAAAACATAACCGGTTTACCAGTAGTTAATTTATACAAACTACACTATAACCGAGAAGGATAGGTCAGGCAGAGATCATCTGGTAAGTGATATTGAAAGAGATATACGTGCAAAGAGTTACAAGGAAGCATGGGAAAAGATTAAAGAGAATATTGTTAAAGGTAATATTGAGGTAATGTTAAGGTAAATACTATTTGTTTATTTCATTATGAATCTATTATTTAAGTGAATGATAGATTACTCAATGCATTTTCTAATGATAACGAGAAAACATATTAAAATATATACATTGAGTATATATATACACAAGGAAATACACAAGGGAAAGTGGATAAGAAGTTACCCCATACTCCTACATCACCACTTCAACACATAAGGGTAAGGAGGTAAGATATATATTTTGTGCATATATTGCTATGAAATAATTGATACTATCTTTCTTATCACTAACACATTTGTTATTGTGAAGAATATTGAATAATCAATCAATGATTCTAGTTACAAAGAAATGAAATCAGAATATATGAAAAAAAAGAAGTATAAATGGAAAATATATATATGAAAAAATGAAAAAATGAAATATAAATATGTTGATTTAAGGAAAATAGAGTAATTAGAATATATTTCAATTATAGTACAAAGAGTCTATCTCTCATCCAAATTATGTAATCTTAGATAGGGAGTTGGTGGGGGGGAAGGCAGAGTAATTTTGAGCACTTGTCAGATACACTTGGAGCTTGTTTCACACGCCCTCTGCACCGTCATTCTACCATCAAGATGATTGTAACAAGGAGAGAGAATTTTTTTTGTGTACTATACGAAGAAATATTTCAAATGAACTAAGTAAATTAAATTTTATACTCATCTTCTTATCCACATTATGATATCCTAAGGTAGGGAGTTGGTGGAGGGAGAGGCGAAGTAATTTTGAGCACTTGTCGGATACGCTTGGAGCTTGTTTCATGTGCCCTTTGCACCGTAAATCTACCATCTTATGATGATCGTAATAAGGAAAGGGAGAAAAATTCCTTCCAAAGGATTATGTAAATAAGAAAAGGGAACCCTACCACTTTCCTATGGAGTTTGCAATTAGGAGAAAACACCCTATAATAGTGCTAGTTAAGGGAAAGATAGTAATGGTTCTTTTTCATAAGAATCTTTCTAGCCAAACAATCAATCCACTAAGTAGACCACCTTGTGTGGATGCATAACACCCACCACTGGGGCCAAGGGGGCCAAAGTTCTGCTCTTGGGCTTAGTATGGAACTGGCTTGGATTAACTAATTATTATTCAAATTTCTTTGAAGTATATATATATATATATATGTACTGATGCTTATTTTGTGGTTGCAGGGTTCATAAGCCTAATGAAGAAGTATAGTCATTGCGCATTGATTATTTTAGGATCTAATCAAGGTTATGTATGATGTGTCTACATCGTGTATGCTTCGTGTCTTCATCTATCTACACCGTGTTTGCTTCATGTTTTCATTTATTAAAATGTATATTTTATAAATCTTTTATGCTTTATATGCAAATATGTTTGTATCTATGATTGATTTTTCTTGAGGACAAGCAAATTCGAGAGGGGAGGACTATGATGTCCCCATTTTGGCAAGTAATTTAAATAATAATAATAAATATTTTATATAAAGTAATATTAATAAATAATATTAAAATAATAATATTATGCTATAAGTAATATTATAATAATTATATTATATCGTATTATAATAGTAATATGAATGAAATAATAAATAATGATAAAGACACACTTTAATATAACAATACTATATTAGTAAAAGTATTATAATATAATCAATGAAATAATAATATAATATAATGATATTATGATTACTAAGATATATTTCAATGTAACAATACTATATTAATAATGAATTATAATAATGTATAGTTGATATATTATTAAATTAATATATATATTACAATATAATTATTAATATAATATATTAACTAAAGCTTATTAATATGAATATATTATTAATATAATATAATTATTATTATGAAAAGATGTGTCTTTTACTATTAAAATGTATATATGTGGAATAGTAACTTTGAAAGGGTATCATACATAATCAAATAGAAATTATCGAAACCATCTGGAGAAAAATAAGGCAAAAGAATTTATATAAAAGGGAAGTTGTAGATAAATAATGGACCCCCAATTTGGGTTCATTACATCCCTCTTGGGCAAGTTTACGAAAGTATTTCTCTTTCTCTTCATTAAGCAAGATTTCCATGACTTTCTATAAGTTTTTTTCCTTACGAAATTTTTCGATATGTTTGAAAATTATTTCTACCTCCTCCTCATTCTCATTAGTAAAAGGTAGAGAAGGAAAAACTTTTGCCTCACAACTTATGTGCATGTGTTCACCTCACACAACCATGTCACCCCACTAGAGGGTGCTCATGTTTTTGGTGTATTCTAAGGGCTCAATAACATATACGCTGAATGAACACCCTTGTGGCAGGGATCAAGGGTGTATATCACCTTCCAACGCCTAGGTACATGCCTATGGTGAGAATCTATAGGAGAGATTCTTCCCCCTCCTTGCACAAAGATTATGCCCCTTTTCAGAGGTGAATCAAGTAACAACTAAGAGGTTTTTACTTGGCTTACATTCATATTAACCCCTGGTGGCATCACAAACAAAGTTGAGGCCAGCAGCCCACACCGGCGTCTGTAAGTGCACACACTTGACTAGAAAGATTGGGGCTGGCACCGACCAATGCAGTTTATAGAGCCTCTTCTTGATATATGATATCAGAATGAAGAAGAAGAAATTAATATGGCTTTGGAGTCTTTCACTCTACAAAGCTTCTTTATTATAGTGAGTTGGAATCTCTGGTGAAAGGAGTGTTCTCACTTGGGTCATTCCTAGAGGTTGGATCGCTCTAGCAAGCCTTCTAAAGGTTGACTCAGACTGGTGGTTCGAATCCAAGGGTTCAAGTTTCTAATTTCCTCAAGGGGAAAAAGCATACTCCTCTACCTCACCACCTTTCTCAAACATGCAAGACATGTTAATCACTGAGTTAACTTAATTTATCTGAACTTGTCCTTTCTCAAGATTTTGATTCCCAAAAGGAAATCATCATCCTTTCATAGAAAAGACTCATATAAGAGAACGACTAACTTGCTTGCCTCCCTCTGGTACCATCTTTCAAAGGCATCTAGGTTTCTGATTTGCTCTTAGGCATCACTTCCAAGTAGCAAAGAGCATACTCCCCTATTCCTCTATCTTACACCCTACAAAGTTTACAAGCCCTATTTATACTATGTGTGAAAAGAAATAAAAGAAGACATGGCATTCAAGTGGGTTTGAAATGATTTCTTTAACATGTGTGTCTTCAAAAAACATCCTGCAATCACATAATCAGTACATGTTTCAAGTGTTTTTGTCTTTGATGAGCATCCTGTAGACCACTATTAAGCTATTTGAAAACTAGAAATCAGAAGGAAAATGCTTTAGAGAACATTGTTAGTCAAAACATAATGATAAAACTAAATTCTGAAAACTGCCTTTGCATGTGCTAATGCAAAATTTCGTGTAAAATCCTACATAGTCCCGCGCGAGAAAATGATGTGTACTGCATGATAAACTGTACATATATACACTTTTTTCACAAGAGGAAGTGCAATTAAAGGGGTAAAATCTTTAGTTCTTTGCGTGAAAATGAGATTTCTCGCATGAGAATCTAGAAATTTGTACAGACATTAGTGACTGAATAATTAAAAATGCAGAAAATAGAATAGATGGGGCCAGAAAACTTGATTTCTTGGCCCCATGATGGGCGCCAGAAATGTATGTGTCAATTATGGCCTATAATCAACCACACTTCAACACAATCACTATATGTGAAATCATCCTAGAATGAACATTGAGTTGTTCATCTAAAACTATTCTGCAAGCCGACCTATTGCCTACTAACTAGATGGATTTTGCCCTTGCTCTTAGAACAAGAAGTTGGCAACCAAACCTCTAGTACGAAGGATTTTGTAAGCTATATGAGAATGTAATATTTAAAGCTAAATGAAATGCATTGTTAAGTTAGGAAATAAAAGAAGCATATTATACTATAAGAATGCATATTAAGTTAATATAAGACTAAAATGTAATAATTTAAATTGTGGATGTATGAGCAAATGAGTAAATATTCTAGCATAGATTTGATGCACAATTAATTCAACCTTCGCAATGAGGAATTGATTGCCTCTTAAATAGAATCTTGAGATCGATCAATGGTCGAGATCAATTGGAATGAATGGTCGAGATTGAAGATGAGACTCAGTCAGAATGAAAACTTTCCTTGTGCAAATGAAGTTAATTGTTTCAGATCTGATTGTGATGGAGAGTTAACTAATTCTCTTTTGAGTGTGAGAAAGAGTTAACTAAGTTAATTCTATTTTGAGTTCTAGTTCACTCAGAATTTCCATTCTTGAACTGAAGAGAAGATTTTGAAGAAGATATTTAATTTATTAAAATAGAATATGATCTCATAAATGCATAATCTTAAGTAATTGAATAATTAAACTCAAAAATTAAAATGAGGACATTATTAAATTAAATACATTTAATTCCTTTATACATTAGCTAAAGAAGTAATTTAATTTAATTAGAGTATGAACACTTAATTAAATTAAAGTTACTCAATAGGTTTAATGTAGCTAATTTGAGTCAACACTTAGGAATTAATAGAGAGTGTGATTAATGCAGATTAGGGTTTTTTGCATTTGACATGTAGGTAAAGTAGCGAGTATCAGTTCATCATAATTGCCTAGTACAATAGGACTTAGAAATGATTGAATATACTAGAATTGGTTAACATGGCAATGTGCCAATTTTGGGGTATTACACAAATAAGTTATAGAAGCAAGAAGGCTCTTTAAAAATAAATGACAGGGCATTTTTAGTACAAGGTCAAATGTAATTGGTGCATTTAAAAATTGCTTAACACTGACAATAACAATAGAAAATAATTAACTAATTTAGTCAGATAAGAAATTGCTTAAAACATCCTCATGTTTGTTTGCAACCCTGCTCATCCTCTTTCTTCCAGTATAAATATTCAAATATTTTAGACCCTCATTTTTGTGTGCAAACTATTGCTTCATACTTGAGAAAGATGGCCAATCCATTCTTGCAGCAATATTTTGACATTATTGGCATAGATAACATTCCCATTAGTGGCTCTTTGCATTGACACTAAATTATGTTTTAGGAACACTCCACGATTACAAAACAAAATTTGTGATTTAGATACTTACAGATAAAATCGATGGACCACTATCATCTCCAATCCTTGAATGTGAGATGTCAACACCAATGATTAGTGAAGGTACTTCTAATATAAGAGGTAAATTTTTCCTCTCCTCATCAACCAATAGTGATTTTTTCCCTCTAAAATATTCAATAACAATTGTCAAATTATTCTAGTTAATACCAGAGATGCTATTAAGATAGAAAAATCATTTTCTTCTAAAGGAACATCCACCTTTGCATTTATCTTTAATGTAACAATGGCAATGTATTTAGGTTTACACTTTTTTCACATGGTCCATTCTAGTTAATACCAAAGATGATATTAAGATAGAAAAATTATTTGCTTCTGAAGGAACATCCACCTTCACATTTATTTTTAATATAACATTGGCAATGTATTCAAGGTCACACTTTTTCACATGGTCTGCCAAGAAACATTGAGTCCAAATCCCCAAGTCCAATTCACAAATCTTCTTTATAGAAGCTACAATTGATGCCAAAAATGAATCAGTGTAGTGTTTCATGGTAACAATCTATTTTTCATTTGGTTATTTTAGAACAATCTAAAATCTTGACAAAATCACATTACAAACCATATAGATCATTGTTGTTTGTTTAGGGCATAATGCACATAATCGGTTCAAGAGGAATCTTATTTTTAATCATACAAATCCACATCAAATGTCTTACCACACCATCAACATTGCCATATACCTCATCTACAAGTGGTGCTGATGGTAGATGATTCATGTTCTGCAAATAATTCAAGTACCATGATAAAGGTTAACCTCTGTGGCCAAACCCAATACACAACCAATATCAAAAGGATGGCTTAAACTACGTAAAAGATAACCATCTCTAAAAGAAATTGAATATGTATATAGTTGATGTGTGAATGTGGTGCAATAATCAACCTATCATTGACTTACCACACAATATTGCTTATATAGGTCAGGTAGTTTTTGACAAAATTCTTTAACTACTCTAGCAGGGACATCTTGAGTGAAGTTTACCAATGATCAATGTGAAATTTTAGTGCCCTTAAATATCATCTGCAATACCAAATAGCAAGCCAAATCATAAATGAGTTACGAATAATAGAGCTCACTTACACGGGCAAAGCCACAAATCAATACTAGAATCTAAAATATTTTTTCATTTCAATTTACATTTGAAAATATTTCTTATCAAAAACCCGTTAAGAATATTGTAAAGCAATGTAAGATAATTTATAACTAAAAAAGTGTAATCTTCCTCAACTTTAATGATATCGAAGTCAGATTCCCAAATTAGATTTTTCAAACTTGATTCTTAGATTTTCAAAATAGATTACCTTTGCCTCTATTAGCTTCTGCAATAATTATAAATATTTATCAAACTCTGTGATTGAACGTGCAAAACATGAAGACTTAAATAGTCTTTTTCTTGGGAAAATATGTGAATACTCACACAAAGTCAAAGTACATGTTGTGATCTTTTCACTCCATCGCCCCATTGCAGATGGACGAGTTCCATGGGAAACCTTTTTGCTTGGCAGTTTTGTGGTTTTCCTAGGTAGGTCTTGGCTTACCAATATTTTTGTAAGTCTCAGGTAAGAGAACTCATGCAACATAGAGGTTGGAGGGGGTGAGAACTGAAGCATTTCAGCAATTAAAGAATAAAAGTGTAAGGATTCTCTCAATCAACAAGTCAACCTCCCAGCACATGTGGAATACCAATCACCTTGTCTCCATCATCCCCACAACATGCAAACTTCTGACCTTCATGTCTAAAAAAATCCCTACAAGATCATGTTCACAATTGATGCTTAGATGATAACTCTGAGAAACCATAGGAATTTTGACTCAAAGCTTGTCCAAACAAATTGTGAATCTCCAACCTCAATTGGGAACTTTTCCTTGTGAAATTTAAGAAAAGCTTATTATTTCAATCAAAATTCCTAATTGATAGAAATTCCCAATGAAAGCCTAATTTCCACCCTATTATGGAGTTATAATTTCTTTAGTTTGATCTTCATTTTGATTAAGTTCTTTGTGAAACAATTCTTGATGAAATTCTTAATCAATTAAAAGAAGCAATGGTAAAGAGATCTTCAAAAGATAAAAAAGATAAAACTAGCACTTGCACCCTAA
Source organism: Cupressus sempervirens (assembly GCA_028749045.1). Classification (NCBI taxonomy): domain Eukaryota; kingdom Viridiplantae; phylum Streptophyta; class Pinopsida; order Cupressales; family Cupressaceae; genus Cupressus; species Cupressus sempervirens. The sequence continues at coordinate 616,981,022 of CM053785.1, read as the reverse complement.
GGAGATGCAAGGGGTACGCCGATAGGAAAATATTTGTTGCACTTTTAATGAATTGAGTCGTGACATTTTTATTTTGCATTTCTTTGATTTCAGGCCTACATGTTGTTGAAACAAGAAACTAGTGGGTTTTTATATGAAATGTATGGCTGAGTGCATGTTAAGAAGCACCCAAAAAATAAGTAAAAAATTAAAATTCATAGTGCATAAGACAGAATCAAAATTGTGTATCTTTTATCATTGTAAAAGAGATCTAGTCAAGAATCTTCTTTTTTACTTATTATTGTGTTTGGATTGTTAATCATTTTTTAATATCACTCAAAGGAGAATGGTGGTTATATAGAAGACCATTTACTAATATAACCCTTAATATAGTCATTGATTGTTATCAATTTTCTTTGTATTTTTCACGTATCAATTATTGTTTTGTGGGGTGGGTATTATGTATGGTGCTTAACCATGACATATATAGTGGTGCTTGTCAATTATCCTATAGGGAGATTCACAAAGTTATAAAGGAGCTATTTCTTTCTAGTTATAAAGATCTCCTACATATTTATTAATTGTGTTATGTTATTTTCCTCCATTACATAAACATTATCATAATCTTGTAAGGTAGCCAATTTCAATTAACATTCTATCTAATTTAGTATTATTTTTTCCACAATACTAACTATCATCAAGTCTTTGTTTTCTCATAGTTTGTTCCTAATATTCCCCTCTTTGTAGAGATGTGTGAAGGCTAGATGGTCATGTTATTCCATGTTTTCTCATTTGCAACCTTTCATCTCTTTAGTTCATCCATAGTAACATATATAAAGAAAACTCCTACGGAGGAAGGTATTATCATTAGTTGGGAACCTCTTGATGACACCACCCTCAATAATTTATAGAATTTTAGTCTTGGGGATTGAGATCCACCTTATACTAATATAGTAACAACTACTTACTATTATTACTCTAGTCTTTGTTCTAGAATCTATTCTACTAAACTTTTTGGGTGTACCTCTCTACCTTCTTGTAAATATTTTAATATTTTATTTGAGCACAAAGTAAAGTAAGTATATTGAAAACAAAAAAATGAATAAGAACACATTCAAAATTTTAAAATGAGCTTGTTACCATGACAATAATTAATTAGATGATATTATAGAAAGTAAATAATGTCTTTAAAAAAGGCAAGAGCCTATAACACAATGGTAACTTGTGAGCCTCTCATCGGAGAGGTCTTGGGTTTGAGTCTACTCAAGTTTAATCCATTTCAAAATGAATGTATATGTACACTATGTTTGATCTATATCATGAAAAAAATTTCGTGAAATCTGATGTTTTAAATTAAACAAAAACCTGAACATGCAATTCTAAAAATTTCTAGATTAAAATATGTTGAAATAATTTATTTTTTCCCAAAAATATTTACTTTATATTTTGATCAAAGGCTTCTAGACAAATATTAATATCCTCAAATCTTATTTAATTATAGTGATATTAACTTTATAATCTCCTCTCTTATGAGAAATATAATCAACACTAAAGATTTTGGATAGCATCGAGAGTCTTGTACTACAATCCTCTCAACTATTTAGAGTGATAACCATGTGAACTTCAGTGGGACTACATTAGAATATAATAAAAATGGCTTTTAATCTAATAATAGAAAACCATTAACCCACTCATTTTAGATTTTAACAATCCAACTCAATTCACATTTGAGCTCAAACAAAATGATAATTACGATCAAACAAAAAACTGGATGTTTCACAATCAACTTTTAGCTTTTTGATTTTTCAAATAGAATACGTCGGCCCAGAGTCCAGACCATTTGAAAAGCCCTTGGCCCTCCACTTGAAGGCCTTTTACATGGAGATTTGATTGGGAATGTCATTGTTACTCCTTAAATCCTCTTGTAACAACATCGACATATTGCCTCTGCTTTTTATTTGGATCCATTTTAACCTCATTGACAAATTGTCTTTGCTTTCTGTGTGCTATCTCTCAGAGGCATTATTTACAAGGTCTTCCACCCCAAATCCTCCACCAATTATGCCCTCACAGTCATCCACATGGACCATGATTCCTCCCCCACTTCCCACATTAACAGAAAGATGGACATCCCACAAAAGTAGACTCTAGCTATGTTGTCAAATGTGAGGGTGACTTCCATGAGGGAGGGAACATCAATTTTGTGCTAGGATACATGGACAAAGAATCCCTTGCAGAGTTGTTGAAGCGGAGGACACAGATAAGCGAGTCCTACTCTGCAAAGGTTGCACAACAAGCATTGGAGGGGACCAAAATACGTTCACAGAAAGAGAATTGTTCACAGAGACATCAAGCCTGCCAATCTCCTGATTAGCAAGAATTACCAATGAATCAAAATTGCAAACATTGGGGTTAGTAGGATAGTATCACACGCTATAGATTCCTGCTGCAATTCCTATGTGGGGACTTGTGGTTACATGAGCCCAGAGACATTCGACTTGCAGAGCTATAGTGGGAGATGCAATGGGTACGCAAGGGATATTTAGTGTTTGGGATTGCCATTGTCTTAATGCTATGTGGGTACTTTCCCCTTTGCAGCAGCTGGAGAACATGTGGATTGGGTTGCACTGATGTGTGCCATTTGTTTTCGTGAGCCTCCCTTTGCGCCCGTTAGGAACATCTACAAAGTTCTAGAGTCTCATCAGATGTTTTCTTGACAGGGACGCAAGAAGGAGGTGGACGGTCTCGCAACTTTTGAAGCATCCATTTGAGCCGTGCAATATTAAAGTGACCTTCCAGTCCTCAACATCTCTCAGAATGTGTAAATTTTGTATGGATTTCAGGGGAATTGATAGATTAAGCTTTATACCACCATTGCATTCCTTCTCTCGATCAGGGTAAAGCTCCAAAAAAGTTAAAATCATCCAACTGTAACGAAAATTTTCAGTAGAAATAAAAAGAGGCAATCGTGCAAGTGATTGAGATGAAGCTATCCTACGACTGGGACATCTCATTGATAAACTGCTCAGAAATGTCATTTAAATTGCTTACCTCTTGAGATTAGAAGAAGTTCGAGAATAGAAAGAGAGATCTTGGTGCGTCTAGCGTGGTAGCTTCTCATCTACCTACGTCTAGAACAAGTGCACACAATTAAGGAAATTTGTCTGCAAATTTTTGTCTTCAAAAAACCCATGAAGATAACAATCCTCAAAATATAAGTGAGAAGGGAGTATATATTTTGATGGCATGAAATCTAATTTAATCTGCGTATCAATAAAGATTTGATTTGCTAGCAAGAAACCATATTCGATTTGATTTGAACATCACACCTCATTATTAACAAATTCAATTCAACATCACAACTCATCATAATAAATGTCCTTTGACAAATCATTGATGAGGAAGGGTTTCTATCATTGTTAAATGGTAAATGGTAAGCAATTTGCAGTGTCGGACAGGTTTAAGGTGAAAACCCCACCTATAATAGCCTGTCGGCTAATGAGCATAATAATCTAACACCATGTTCACAGAAAACAATAAAATATCACAATGTAGGCCATGTGATGATAGCATATAGTTGTGCATTTAGGACAAGCTAATCTTTAAAAACTTTGGAAGAATCAAGATATAAGGCAAAATCATAGCTGCTACTTTTTTCAACCAATTTGGATATTGCACTAAGAAACTTGATGATGCTAGTATGAGGCATAAATTGCAACACTAGAAGCTTGTCCCTTTGATGCCTTGGAACCTGCAAAGACAAATAATATCAATAATGTGATTTTTTTATTTTTAAAGATAAGGTACAAACATGTAATATATCAACTTTTTTCAATAGGGTATTAGTATTCCACATGTCTTAATGAGTATAATATCCTTGAGCCAAAGATAAAAATAACTGGATGGGCTAGTATAGATTAGAGAGTCATGTTGATGGGTTTAAAAAGATGCATCATGCAGAATTTTCTACTGGAACCAATCTAGAGTGGCAAAAATCTTAATTCTCATATATGAAAAAGTGGTAAGAAAAGAAACTGATTAATTAATCAGGTAAGTATCTCTCTCTTGGCCAACAAAAAAATTGGTTATTTTATGAAAAATAAGGAAATCAACCAAGATATTATGTATGGTAGTATTAGATTCCTTAGAGGCTATCATTTCTATTTTATCAACTATTCAACATACTTTAACCTTTTCACATATAAACCAAATGCTCTTTCTAGATGGGTAACTCTAGATTGGCTACTAGTTCAATACAACAATGAGATTTGGTCGAATTGGGGAACCTTATTAAGTTGCAAAGGTATTTTGCATAATGACATCTCAAAAAAAGTAGATGTATGCCTTCACATTGACCATAAAATAGAAATTTGAAACCATTACAAATTGTAGTGGTAGGAAAACCTGGACCATTAAACCCCCATTTTACCATGGTCAAATAGATGAATATGATATTATTAGTAATAAGAGATTGGATAAATCACATGTTAATCTCCTAATAGATCAAGAACTATAAGTGATCATACTCATCTGAGAACAGGAAATTACATTTGTAGCCCAATAAGCATTAGCAAAAGTGAAAAAATTGTGTTGCAATCTCTAACTAGCAATATTTTCCTTAAGGATCAAGTGGATGACCTTGGAAAAATGAATAGTAATATTGCTAGGAATCCCTCTAAGGCTCATTAGAATAGAGAGGAACCTAGAATCATGGAAGCAGATGATGGAGAGATAGTAGAAAATCGGGTTAAGAAAAATTATGTTGAGCCAGAAGTAATCATTGATGACATGGGGATCCACACATAATCTAATCAACCTTTCTTACATGTATCCTAATGATGGATCATTCGGTGTGATCCAAAACATTGATGTTAAAAATAAACACACAATTTAATCCAGAAGTTACTAATTGTAAAGACATGGGGAATAGCTGAGGAGGAAAAGATAAAAACCAGTATCAAGGGAGCTACAAGTAAGAATAGTAATCTATTTGTTGAATGTCTTTGCAATGAAGTGTTGAGTGATCTACTTGAAAGGTTTGTTGAAGAGCTACTAAGTGAGGAATAGGTGGCTTTAGAGAAATAATTTCTCATTACACAAATTATAGAACTTGAAGAGGAAGAAATGACTCAAGTAAGGGATGAAGAGACAATTGTTGTATTGGAGCATCTTGGGTATAGATAAACCAAACTGATTTAAGCAAGGAAACTCTTGATTGTGCAAAGAGAAATAAGGGGAATGTAATGTTTGGAAAGTATTTTTTTAGAAAAAAAACAATCTGCCTCTCAAACTTTGAGGATAAACTGATATGGGCTCTAGGGAAATATGAGAACTTCACCATCAAAGAAGGATACAAACTTATCCAACAATGGGATACCAATAAAAAACCATCTCGTGCTTACTCTTCGTGCTAGAATCATCTAACTCTGCCTACAGTTGGATGTTTTTCTTGGATAGCATTAAGGACTAGGGCACTAACTAGTGATCGATTACACAGATTAAGCATTGCACAACCATTCAATTACTTACTATGTGATAGCCAACACGAAGATGTAGACCATTTATTTCTAAATTTCCCATTTGCACAGGATTGTTGGTTATTTGTCCTTGGGAAATTGCCTTATTTCACACCACTTCCATCCAAATTATGGGACTTATTCGAGTCATGGCTAGAGATTTATTCCACATCCCTTTTCTCTACTATTTGGAAATGCATCCTAGTGTTAATAGTGTGGGCAATATTGTGGAAATGGAACAAGATTTTTTCGCAAGATATCCTCACCCATTCAAGTAGTTATCTCAGACTTGGAATGATCAATATCTGAAATAGTGAATGCTAGCCACATCAAGCTCAAATATAATTTAGTCATGACAAGTTGGGACAACTCTATCTTGTGTGAATGGAAAAACATACATGTCCCTTTTGGTTGGTGTCAGCAAACCACATCTACTAAGGCACAAAATAGAGCTTTAGTCAAGTGGATCCTGCCCTCTCAAGGGGTTGCTAAATAAACTTTGAAAGTTCTTCTAGAGGAAATCCAGGGAATTTAGGAGCAGGTGTGTGCATTTGTGATCATCAAGGCTCACTGTTGGCATTATAGTGTCGTCCACTCCCACAAGCTTCAAATAATATGGCAAAGACTTAGGCTTTATTTACAAGCTTAGTATTGGCTAAAAGTGGTGGATGTCACCATATCCATGTAGAAGGTGATTTGATGGTAATAATTCATGCATATATCAATCATGAATCACATAATTAGAGGCTAGCATATATCTTTCAACAAATTTGGCATTTATTAGAGTCATTTCTAGAAGTACTCATCTCCCACATATTGTGGGAAGGCAATGTGTTGGCAAACCACCTTGCCAACAAGGGGTGTGATGATCACAAGTAGTTGACATTTAAGCCTAACAAAATAATTAAACAAGATGTAATATTGCAAGAATTACTTATTTTGGACAAGACAACGAGTGATCGAATATGTTCAAATGTGCGGATTTGAGAAAGGATGTTGCTATTTACTGCCATGTGTAAACTATTATATTAACCCTCATTGGCATGTGATGTGCTCATCACTTGGCATATATTGTTACAATACATCAATTGCCCACATGGCATGGTACTACTTCTACATGGGAGTGTGGAGGATTTATGTGATAATGTGAATATGAAATCATATGATCATTAATTTGAATCATCAATTTTTAGTTGTGACTTGCCATTGTTAGTTTGCATTCCATCTTAACTACTAGAGGATTTTTGTGTGAAAGATTCAAAATTGACATCCTTTTTGTATCTATCATGTAAGTGGATGTTTTTTTGTAAAATGTAAATATCAATATCATTATTATACATGTATACGACAATGATTCTAGGGTTTCTTCCTGATTCTTCCACGAATGATTCATTGAATTAGTTATTACTAATATAATTATGATGGTAGCCAGTCCACTTTGGCTTTAAAAAAGGAGGGGGGGGGTGGGGGGTGGGGGGGAAAGGTCCTTCCCCTTAAACCATGAAAATCACTACATGGAATGGTAGGGGCTTGAATGTCCCTAAAAAGAAGTGGATCCCTAAACATCACATTTCAAGCACAACAGGTGATATCACAATCATACGAGAAATCTAACTAGGAGGATATCAAAGTTATGAGAAAGAAGTTAGAGATTATGGAGATGGATGGTGCTCTAGCTATTGGAGTCTTTGGTGGCCTAGAAATAATCTAGGACTCCAGATCAGTTACTTTCACTAGAGAAATTGGCCATGGAGATTGGATGTTTGGATTGGTCATAAGTACAAGGAGTAATCTACAATTTATATTAATGTTTATATGTTCCATACAGAACAAGAATAATAGATCCATGTGGAAAGTAATAGAGAAATGTCTACAAAGTATACCATATCAGATTTGTATTATAGGTGGTGATTTAATGCTATAATGAATCCTAGAGAAAAATAATGGAGAATCACCAAAGAATCTAAAAAAAATTGATTCTAGCGATTGTGTTAACACAAACAATATGCAAGAAATCGATGATGAAAAGGAGACATACACATTGAACAATAGAAGGCAACGATTCAAGCATATTGCTAAAAAAATAGATAGATTTTTCCTTAGAGGGAACCTGGGAGAACTTTCAATATACTATCTTGGCCCATATCCTCCCTCATTCTAGTTCAAACCACTTTGCAGTTTAGCTAAATATCATTGAGGATTCACTCCCAAAACAATGTCCTTTCAAGATTGAAAAAATGTGGTTGAGGGATGAAAACCTAATGAATACAATAGAATAACAGATGAAGGAAGCAAAGGCATTGGGATCAAGATTATATTGCTTGGTAACTAAGCTAAGGATGGTCAAAAATAAATTGCTACTATGGAACAAGAATCACTTTGGTAATAGTTTTGGAGCAAAAGAAAGGATAGAGTAGGAAACCAAGGAGCCTAAAAGTGTAGTGATTGATAAAGGAATGGACATGAAACTCTATCTCAAAGAAACGAAACTATTAGTTGGTTAGGAAGATATCCTTGGTATGTTAGTTTGAGCTTCACTTGGTTTTGAGAATACTTTAATATTCTCTACTTAACAAGGCCAACCATGTGAAGATGGAAGCTCATCTGGCCTCACCCCCCTCCCCCTAACATCAATCTAAATTCCTCATTATCATCTAATTACATACTTCGTTCATTCATTCATCCATTTATGAACTATAACATTCAATCAATACAATCACATAACATTCATTAATATGATATAAAATTCATTAATACACAATACTAATCAAGAATTCATTAACAAATTAAAATATCCATTAACGTGACATAAAAATCAATATTAATATGCAACATTCATAGATAATTATTTAAAACAACGTTCTTTCATTATCCAACAAAGTTTATCAAACAAGGTTTATCAAAGAGCATTTTAAAAAAATCATTTCTTCTTTTTGTTTTTCTTATCTTTCTTAAGGTAAAGGCTGATAGGAGCATCAATATCTTCCTCACTCTCCTCCTCTTGTGGCACATGTAATGTCAAATTATGATGCCTCCTCCTGTTTTGAGGAGCAAGAGGTTGTTGCACTAAAGGGGGCTATGTTGCAATATCAAGTAAATGGATTAAGTTGACATACTCTTTTTCTTTTTTTAACTGTTACAAGTATTTAATTAACTGCCAGAACATAACATTTATTTTTCTTACTTGACAATGTCACATCATGTTTTATAACATTTTGATCCGCCGCCACCTTGACATGCTAAACACTTGGAACATGCTCCACTCCTTCACCATGATGTTCAACATGCTCTAAAATATTCAATAATAAGTTACACATCAAATTGAAATTGAAGATGTTAAATTATATTCATAATTACATAATTAATTTCCAATAGAAAATTAATACCTCCACCACTATGATGCACATCATGGCCTTCATCATGTGTAGGTTTTGTGATAGGATATGAAGGCTGTAGTGAAATGTTATGTGCATGGTTATGCAGTCAATTTATGTTGGAAACTAACACCAAAAAAGAAATTTCTCAACTATTCAATTTGATTTATTTTTCATTTGACCAATTTACCTGTGTCTCATTTGGTGCACTAGATTCTTGGGTATGACTTTCAGATTCTTGGCATAGGCATGTAACCATGACTTTATAGCCTTCCTTCAAGGCAATTTTTTTATCTTCATCTATGGGCTCTACATTGAATTATGTGCCCTATATTTTTTGTTTGATATCATCAATTTTGCATTTATGATTTGATTAAACAATATATATATATATATATATATATATATATATATATATATATATATATAATTATATGAAATTCCATTGCTGTTACTTACAAGTTGAGACTAAAGATTCATATAGCCACCGGCGCCAAGTTTGTGTTGGCCAACCTTTTGTACTCTTGCTTTTGTAGCCTTTGATGTGTCCTGTAGTCTATGAAAAGTTTGAAATATGTTAGATTATATATTTACAAAGATTACTAATTAGTGCATGATTACATTCTACTTAAAACTACCATGACATACCTTCTTTTTCCCTTTTTTGGTTCATTTTTTTTATCACGTAGCCTTATCTCTTTTGCATCTTCTATTATTTCATTCCACTCCATCAGTGGAATCATAGGAGGATGATCATACTTTGGGTTAAATTTTAGACCCCTTCTATATTGGTCCCTCACAGTCTTTATATGTTTGGATGCTCTTTTGAGAAGTAAGGTAGCGTCAAAAATATTTTTTCCCAAAAGGTCCTCAAAAAATGTAATGAGCTAATTTTTTAATTCAGGACCCTATTCATTGCACCTTTTTAAAAAAAATAAAAAATTGTTAGATCAATAACTTTAATATAGTACAATAAATGGAAGAAAAGAAAAATATTGTAGCAATGATATGAAACTATGTACCTTTTACATATGGTGGGTCCAAATAGCTTCAATGTCATATCAAAAAGATGATCAAAGAAAACATTTATTTCTACAAAAACATCATGGGATTATCAATCCAAAATGAGTTATGTATAAGTAAACTACAATTACACTATAAATGATAAAAATTTTAAAGCTCTTGGAAGCTTTTGTAATTTTAATGGAAATATAATTTTCTTGTTCAACAACAATGTCCCCATAAACGAACTAGTACTAGTCACGTAGGCTACTCCAATAAATGGTTCAGCTTTAGTAGTACTGGTCTCTATTGTTCTATCAACTAAAATTTTATCTATTAGTGCACAAAATAGGTCCATGAGTATAAAATCCACCCAACAAAAAATAGTGCATGATTAGCACATTACAAAATATAGAAAAACAAGATTTTTACGAGTTGTACTGGGCATAGTTGAAGATGTTTGCAAGCTCCTTATTATCGACAATGCACTTGGCAATATCAAAATGATGACCAAAGGAGGTGTCCACACTTCATCATAAGCTGAAGAATACATTGTTAGCAAAGACATTTACAATGGATAAAGATTAAATGGGATACTAGCTAGAAGCATCCCAATATAAAAGTTAAGTGTTATAATATTGATGAAAACAAACAATGTTGCACTAGTAGAGCCACAATATTTTGTTATTGATCATATTGTTTCACAATGTGTACAATTGTTGCATTCTTTCTGCTAATCAAATTCCTCTCTCCTTCAATCATAAGGTTACTAATACAAACACAAGGACCAGGTTAGGTAAGATGGCCAACTGAAATCCATGTGATTCTTCTCTACATACCTTTCATTTGTGAAATGGTTGTAAATTTCTCACACACTCAATTTAAACATTTCTTGTGTCTGCTTAGTACATAAAAAATGCTTAAGAAAATGATAAATTAGTAGTTACCCAATATTATAAGATTCACATTTAATAGTCATATTTCATTTTACTACACACACACACACACACACACACACACACACACACACACACACACACACATACAGTTTTCAATGTGTAATGCTCTCTATTTCAGACATGGATTTGGAAACAACATGCATGCATAAAGATAAAGATGTTTTTGTGATCATAAAATTTTCTTTAATGTTTTTACTATAGAAATTGGATTATGATGTACTTTTTAGTAAGTTGTGTTATTTTTTACTTGGCTACTACATTATAGGTTTCTTTAGTGTAACTTTGAACTATATTTTGATCTTGTAGTTGGGCAGTGGTCTTGTCTTCTACATCATCTAACGCAAGGAGGCCTCCAAGATTTGAGTTGGTTATTAATCTAATGTCAAAGGTAGTCTAATTTGGGATATGAAATCACTTGTATTGTAAGATATTACCATGAAACATTTGCTATACATGTGATTGTGTTAACCTTCTTTAAATATTTTGAAAATTGCTTTACTACATTGAGTTTTAAGTTTTTTGAACTAGAATTGGTGATCTTAAATATTGTCAATAAAGCCGAAGCTTTTTATCATCATTATTTTCATTTTCTTGGAATAACGTTTTAGTTATAATATGTATCATTATTCATAGTTATGTATAGAAGTTGGATAATTTAAATATTTTAGCAAGCATTTATGTTTGTGAGCATAATATTATCGTAACTTGAATGATAGGTTGCTCAACCTCGGATAACTATTTTGCTATCAAAAATTGAGATTGATAAACCTGAGTTTAGTTTGTTAGATCTTGTTCTTGTGCTATTTGACAAGGGTACAAGTGATTTTTTCTTATAATTTGTTATTATTAGATATTTCTTTGCATTAAAATATGGAATATGTTCAGACATACCAAGACATATATAGTTACATTTTTTGTTTTTCAATATTAACTCATTTTTATGTAGGTTATGTTAGTGCTTGTTAGTGATAGTTGACATTAAAAATGATCAAGCTCTATAGCCATTTTAACCTTTCATTTTCATTTCTATTTATCAATGAACCAAAATTATTTATGTACAAGCTTTATTTTTATTTAGCTCCTTTTGTAAGTCATTATTTCTCCATTGTACATTATGATACTTTATATTTGATTTGCATTATATATTACAACTAGTATGATGTGATATCCTATTATTTTAATCAAAATAAAAAACATGTAAATAGTGGCTAGGAAAAGTAAATATACCTTGTTTGGTACACACATTCCCCACAATTGCATAATAGTTAGATTCATTTCAAATAAACTAGTAGATCACCATCATATTATGCATATTCACTTAGATGCATACATTCTTGATAATCTATCACATACATTACTAGATCATTCATAGCCTTGTTCTTTGAATACTTTCATACATGATACAATGTTACATGCACATTGACACATATGATGTAGCCCAAACCCTTCAAAGAAATAACTTAGAAAATCACACAACATAGAAATTACAAAATGCCAGATCGTCCATTCGTTTTATCTAACTTTACTCTACCTCTACAATGAAAGAAAATGACTACTTATTACAATTTCAAGATTTACCATATTTGGCAAATTTTTGGAAACAATATATTTCTTCATTTTTGGTAATTTTCAAAACCCATCCTATGAATCCTAATTTTTCCCAAGAAAAGGCCTCAACTAAGGCAAGAAGAATTTCCAACTAATTGACAAAATCAAGAATATGATTTTGGATTTATTAAAAAGAAGAAGTAAAAAACTAAAAAGAATACAAAAATCCAAATTCAGAGGCCAAGATGAAATTGCAATTTGATGTGTAACCTTTTTTTAATATTTTAGAGCATGTTGAACATCATGGTAAAGGAGTGGATCATGTTCCAAGTGTTTAGCATGTTGAGGTGGCAGCAGATCAAAATGTTATTGTACATGATGTGGCATTGCCAAGTAAGAAAAATGCATGCTATGTTCTATTGGTTAATTAAATACTTGTAATAGTTAAAAAAGGAAAAAGAGTAGGCCATTTAACCCATTTACTTGTTATTGCAATAGGGCCCCCTTTAGTGTAGTAGCCTCCTACTCCTCAAAACAAGAGGAGGCATCATAGTTTGACATTACATGTGCCACAAGAGGAGGAGAATGAGGAAGATATTGATGCTCCTATCAGCCTTTACCTTAAGAAAGCTAAGAAAAACAAAAAGAAGAAATGATTTTTTAAAATACTCTTTGATAAACCTTGTTTGATAAAATTTGTTGGATAATGAAAGAGCGTTATTTTAAGTAATTATCTATGAATGAAGTACGCAATTAGATGATAATGGGGAATTTAGATTGATGTTAGGGGGAGGGGGGGGGTGAGGCTAGATGAGCTTCCACCTGCACGTGGTTAGCCTTGTTAAGTAGAGAATATTAAAGTATTCTTTAAATCAAGTGAAGCTCAAACTAACATACCTTCATTAATTAATCAATTTCATTCAACAACTTTACCACTTGCCTCATTTTGGGTCTTGCAACTAGATCTAGGGCTAACACTGAAATAACAGTTTTACATGTAGGATGTGGTTGTTGGCTATAATCAAATGACAATAACAGTGAGTAGATCAGTATGAATTTTACTTTGTTTAATTGTTTTAATTAGGGTTTTATTTTATTTATAGTTGGTGCAAATACAAGATCCACATAAAAAGTACAAATATAGTACTGTTCAACCACTACCTTAAATTTTGATGAGCAGATCAGTATGAATTTTACTTTATTTGATTACTTCATTTTATTTATAGTTGGTGAGTCTTCTTGAGTCCAAGTTGCACTAATAGCTTCTTAGACATATAAGAAACATAATAACATAAATTTTTATTGGAAAATTTCTTAATATTGATGATTTTTCATTTGATGTCTATTGAGTGGATTTTTAACATAATCAATGTTGTTTTTTTTTGTACAAGTCATGCAACTTTGCCCTTGATATATAGTTCTACCACTTAATTTGAAGGATGAATACATATATTGGAAAGAAATGGTTTCTAGATTTAGAATTTATATTTATTTCATTTTCCAATAGTCATTGATTTACTAACTTGCTTTGTTTTATTTTAACTTTGGGAAACTCTTATGATCATCTTAATTTTCTGAATGAGGGAACACAATTTCATTGTTACTTGCATGATCTACAAAACTCTATGTATTTTAATCTTTTCTTATGTTTTTCCATTTTGTGTTTTGACAATATTGAAAAATATAATACAACATTGAAGCATGTAAGATATTTCATTTGTCAAATAAGCCTCCAGTAGGCTTTGGAATCAGTGTAGAAAAGCTTTCTTAGTTAGTTAGAGATAAAGACTTTGAAAGTCTACAAGAGATAGGAGTGGTAAGAAAGTAAAATGATCTGCCCATGGCAATACTACTCTTTGTGTTTTTCAAATCAATTTTTGTTAGGGTAGTTATGATTGTAATAGACACAACTGGTAATAGGTAAAGGAGTTAGCAAAGCTCTTAGACACTAATGTTGAGAAGGGTATTAAAGAAAAAATTGAAGAGTTGCTATATCATAGAAATGTGGATGGGAAGAATACATATCCCTGAAAGGCTGCATGTAATTTCTTTGTAATATTTATTTTCCTTTTCTCTAAATAACATTTACTCTTATTGTGAATAATTTTTTACATAATTGACATTATGGTTATTGATATTCTATTTTCCTTTGCTCTTAATAACATTTACTCTTACTGTGATTTTTTTTTTCCATAACTGATATTATTCTTATTGATGAACTAATTTCTTTGGTGTTTAAGTTTTTCTGTGGGAAGCTTGTCAAGACACGACATTAATAATCTTAATGATCTGCGTGGCTTTGTCACTTGGGTTTCAAATAAAAACTAAAGTAAGCCATAGAATCATTTTCACCTTTTGCATTTCTCCTAATAATATGGCTAAATATCCTTCTCTTTCAAAAAATTATTAGCAACAAATTTTCTTTTTGCAACATGTAGGGTATCAAGGAAGGGTGGTATGATGGCGGAAGTATAGCTTTTGTTGTTATTCTTGTAGTTTTTGTCACAGGTGAGATTTCATTCTGCATATTGTAGCTTTTTCTTTTTCCAAAAATATTTGGAATGCTCTTTGTTTGTCTATGTGCTTGCTACTTTTCATATGTAGAAAATATTTCTTAGAAAATCAAGATCTTGTGAATTGATTTTGAAGTCAAAATTGAGGACTTGAATTATATATAGGGTGCAAATTTTTTTTTTCTACCTAAAGCTATATTTATGCTTTAATAGAGTTTTCTTTTCTAACATTATCTCCAATTACTTTATGTTATGTGGAAAACTATTTTCAAGAACTAGTATTCACGTGAGAATTTCTTTTTTTGAGTATTATGTTGTATTTTAGAAACTGTTATGTGGGTTGTCTTTTTTGTTTGCAACAATTAGTGACTACTGACAATCTCTACAGTTCCAAAATCTAAATGAAGAAAAAAGGAACATCTAACTGCAAGTATATATCTTGTTGCTATTTTCCTCAACCTTGTATTTCATGAATAGACAAGTTTTTTTTCTCACTTTTTGTTCTACTATCAGTTGCTTTGATTTGACAATATTTTGCATTACATGTTAGGTTATCCGAGGGGGAAGAAGATTTAAATTTTCCATTTTTTATTTTCTTGCTGGCAATGTTATACCTTTAAATATTGGTGATTAGGTATTTATGTAAACTGCCTAACATTATTATCCTATACATTCTTTTATTGGAAATAGAACAATCTTTTGAATTTTATAATTGAATAAATATTTTTTAGTTATTAAAAATAGAAATTAGTAACTCTATTTTGTCTAAAAAAACAAATGTCAAATCTAGGTTTTTGTAGTGTAACATGAATTTATACCATCTTGTAAAATTGAATCTAAAAAATTAAACTTATATATTAAAACAAAAATAATTTGGTCGTCATTATGCATTCTACAAACACATTAAATATAAGAAAAACATTAAAGAAGAAAATGGAAACTACTCATAAAATATACATTTAATTATCTAACATAGTTAGAAAAGAGCTATTTTGACCAAAATCTAATTATTTTTGGAGTTATCCAACCATGGATATTAAAGCTCATTTTCTATGTTCTCATGTCCATGTGTATCCCTTGCCCAAATAAACTATGAAATATTAAATTTGTTCAATAGAATGCAAAAATAAATCATTTGAGAGGACTTTGGTAGAAATACAAAAATCTTTAATAATATTTTACACAAATTTCTTTCCAAGGTTTCCACCCTAAATTGGGATGCTTCAATGCCATTATGGAGAAGCAGTTGTGGTTGATAATCATAGAAGATAATAATATGGAGTAAAGAAGTTGCAAAACTTTTAAAGAAGGCAAAGCTTGTAGAAGAAATAACTAAAACGAAATATTTTCATCTGACTTCACCATCTTCTTGATCATGTCAAATAAAGGCTTCATTAAATTATTTCTTGTATAGAAATTTGCATTTCTAATCTCAAACAATATATATCACTAATTCCTAGCACATCTACACAAGAAAACAAAGTGTAGATTGTATTAAAAGTCATCTTAGCAGGCATGCTTACAAAAAAATAGTGATAATGTAAATGATTATCATACAAGATTAAGGAAAGGTTTGGCATTAAATATTCTTTCCACTTAACATTATCTTTGATTTCTATATATATTCACATTGGTGCCAATTCAACATAATATCCAACTTGGATCCTAAAGAGTCTTATCAACTGTGAGGCCCCTCCTTGTATGTAATTATCTATACGAAAGCTCTGTTAAAATTGCTATAGGAGATTGAAATGGATAAGATGTAATGTTTTATCTTGTGAATGCCCTAATGAGATTTAGATCAGTTAATTCATCCATGTTTTAAATGCTCAGTGATTCGAGAACTACTACATTATCTTGACTGTTTAAATATTAAGATTTTACTAGTGATGATACGAGGCATTTCTCACTTAATGATAAGGGTGTTGATTTTGGTACCTCGATGAGTAATTTTTATGCTTTCAGATAGTTCAACATTCCTTAATTAGTGATGTTATGATGTTAGGTATATGCATGCTCGACAATGATTATATGAATTAATGAATAAGTTATGTTATATTGATTTTGTGCTCACTGATGATTAAATGTGAGAAGAAAAGAATTAAATAGTTAATTATATGAAAGATTCATGTTTTGATTTATGTAACTATACAGATAAGTTTTGAACATATGTATGTGATTTTCTTGAGCAACTGATGTGTGCAATGAGTGTGCAGGATATTTTAGTCGGGAGATCTAACGGAGTAACGAAACTAAACCCTATGTATCAATTGTGGAAACCAGGGTTAAATCTGATGAAAGATGCAAACCTCATTCATATTTTAATTATGTCGTGGATTGAATGAATGTATCATTATGTATTTAGTAAATGTTAATGTTTTGTAACAGTGATTTTATAGTGTCGCTTGACACTCGTAAATTGTATATGCATTCCAGCATGATAGTTAGGGTTAACCGAGTGACCTAAAGATCTAAGTCAGACTAGGTTAGTGACCTTTTTGCTAATCAGTTAGTATTTGAGATTAATTACTCTTAATCTAGATTAGCATTTAATTTGCATTTTATGGGTTGCTATTAAGTCCTAAATTATTCCTAGCTTTTGATAGGTCTCCAGTTAATCCTCAAAGCTTAAAAATATTAAATTTAAGTACCCTAGGGGTAAGGGTATGGGTTGGGAGTACTTTCCACCCCCTTAGCCTCTTTGGTTGACTTTTAGGGTCACTCAAAAACCTTACTTTTGGTTGATTGCAAAAATTGATTTGTCTCCTTCATGAGTTGGTGACTCAAACTCCACCTTGGGGTTATCTAAAGTCTAGTTGAGTTAGGATCATATTTAGATGCATTTTGGAAAAGTTTTGGAGGTTGTTATCCAATCTCTAGTTTTTAGAGAGAAGTTTGAAGATTGAAGGAAAGAAAGGATAAGCTCTTCTCAACTTGTCATTTTACCATAACTTTCTTTTGTGAAGGTAGGCTTCTTCACTCTTTTGATTATGTTCTTCATATTTTTCATACTTTGATTCATGCATAAGGCATTGTGTTGTTCTTGTATTGCTTGCATGTGTGTTGAGGTTGTTTGGGAAGGGATCTTAACTTTTTCTTGGATGTCATTCTTATGATTTGCGTTAAAATTTTGAGAGGATTTCATGGGGATTGTTTTGTCATTACTCACCCTTGGATAGGGAAGAAGTGGCCAAGTACGGGGGAAGGGCCTTAGTTGGACCTCAATAGTGTAGAGTCTCCTCTCATGGTGAGAAGAGGGAAAGAGGGTAGAGTGTATGGGTCCCCTATTTGTCATCACATACCTTGTATGAAAATTTGAATTCTTGAAAAAGGGAAGGAATGAAAACTCTTGTTATATTGGCCTCGAAAGGGCATTTGTAGAAGAACGAAAGTTCTTGAATTTTAGCCCCGAAAGGGCTATGTTATGGTATGGTGATTGACATCTCCTATTGAGAAAATCCACCTCCCCCCCCCATATTTTTGTTCAATGTTGAACCTATTGTGCAAAATCGGGTTGGGAAGGCATGCTTGAATTGTTCATCATATATGTTGTTTTACGTCCGGGTTAGTTCTTGTCTTTCCCATGGTTCCCTTGGTGCATTGAAGATATTGGAAAAGACCTCTTGTGAAAGACCTAGAAGAGAATTCAATTGAATTGTAACATTATTTTAAAATGTATTTAAATTTTGATGTATTTGGCAAAGATATCGAGTTTTCTTACTAGTTCTTTCCCAATGGAGCCTTGAACCAGGTTGATTAATAGAAGAGAAAAGATTGAGTAATGTTTCTTGCATATGATATTTTTGCATTCAGTTTGCTTACATTTGCTTGATATTAGAGGTGATGAAATTCTACCTCACTGTGGCATTTTCATTGATTGGTAATCATATTCATTTAGTCTAGACTAATTTGATAGAAGGACGATACACTATTATACAATTTAAGGTTCAAAGTATTTTAAAGAAAATTCGATGCTTGATTTGGATTCATTGTATTTTCGTAGTTTCTTAGAAATAAAAGTAATCCTATGTTTTGGTTTAAAGCACAATAATTGAACTTGATGAATGTAATCAACATTACAAGGAAAATCAATAATATGGCCATTAATTTAATAGATATAGTTGGCTTAAACCTAATTAGAAAAGAAAAAGGTACATACATTCCCTTGTCAAAGATGAAATTTCATTAGAAAATTTAACAATTAGAGAAAAATATGGTGTTGAACTCAAGAGCAAAAAAAAACACTCTCTGGATTTTGTATGGAAAGCAAATCAAGTCCATTTTTGAAACAGAAAATATTCTAATTGATTCCCTTTAAAAAAGAAAAAGAAAATTGTTTTCTAAATTTAGTTTTTTTTTTAAAAGGGGACTTTTAACCTAATAAATAAATACTTAAATCAATATCCTTATAAGCTTATCCCATAGTCTCACCAACTAATATTTATGTAATAATTTATGCACTTATCACCCCCACTCAATCATCCCTTGGCGTCAAATTTGGTTAGAGGATCAGACCTCAACTTGTAACCAAAGTCAATGAAATTTATGTTGGACATGACCCTTGTATCCTCCTAGATTTTCACAGGCTCACATAGACCATGCATTAGCAAGGAATGTGGGTTGTTGGAGCAGAGAGGGGTGGGGGGGGGGGGTGGGGGTGGGCATTTAAGCCAATGTTTGCATGAGTGAAAAACACTCTTTCCTTCCTCTTCTTAGCGCCTGAACTTGGCTCTATCCACGTGTGTGGGAGGGGACACAGACCTGCCAAGGCAGGGCTTGGGGCAGCATGTGAAGCCTTGGGGACTGCCCAAGGGAGTATGGGTTAGCGTGTGGCCAAGTGGCCAAGTGGGAGTAGTAGGGTTGGTAGGTAGTTTAGGATATGTTAGGTTGGAAATTGTTTAGTTAGTTTGTTTTATATAAAGATTTTTTTTTAAATTTAGTTAAAAGTTTCATATTTAGTAATTTTATTATTATGGTTTTTAAATGTTAGTTTGTTTTAATATTAAAAATTATCTCAGTTTTAAGTTGGGATGTAGAATGGTAACTTCCTAGTTAGTGTTGTTAAGCTAGAATTTATTACTAATAAATTAGTAGTTGGTTAGTATTAGTATAACTAGTATTATTTTAGTTTCTTTTGAATGTTAGATCTTAAAATAAAGTGTTAGTTAAAAGTTAATTGTTATAAATTAGCTTTAATTATAGGGTGTTTAAGTTAGTTTTAATTTTAAGTAAATTGATATGTTAGTACTTAGTTATAGGATATTAATCAGATTTAATTTCAAATGTCTTAATTTAAATTTAGTACAATTTAGATAATGTTAAAATGATAGTTAGATGTATTAATCAAATTATTATTTAACCTTAGAGTAATGAGGAAATTACTATGCCAATTTGGAATTAAGTCGAGTTATTGGAGGTAGAGGTGTTGTTTATGTTTGATTTAATAAAGTTTAGTTAATTTTATGATAGGTATTATTTTAAATAGTTAGTTCTATGATCACGATATTTTTGAATAATTAAAGTTATATTTATTTTAAATTGTTATTAGAAGAATTCAATTATATTGGTTACTAACATTTTGATTAGTTAACATTATAATGGATGATAATAGATGTCTTAAAACTTTTGAGCGGGCCTCCCATTCTGACATTAAGTTTGTTAAGAAAGGGTATAATGTTAATTTAGCATTTAGTAAAGTTTTATGTTTTAGGAAAGCTAGTATCGTGTTTGGTTAATATGTTGTCTAAGATAAGTTAGTTAGTGTATTTAATCTGTCAAAATAAAATAAAATTGAGATTTATTATAAAGTGATTATATGGTTCTTAAATCGAAAGTTTGTGTTATTGTATCGTAACATGTTTTAGATTAGTAAAGATTGTAAAATTAAATTGTGTTATTGTATCTTAACATGTTTTAGATTAGTAAAGATTGTAAAATTAAATTTTAAGTGTCGAATATACATCTAGATAGTTGTTTGTATTGTGAGTTTAAGATAATTTTGGTTTATTTAGTTTAATTATAATAGATTACTTTAAAATTAAAGTAATAATGAAACAAATGTCGAAATCAATTTAATAACGAATGCTCAAATTTAGCGATCTTTTCTTCTCATTGATTATAAACTTAAATGGAAAGGACAGAACATCGTTAGGGGATCACGTATCTATTTCTCATTATGCCTATACTTTAACATGTGCAATTAAACATATCAAACTTAGTAGAGTGATTAACTTTTAAAAAATGGATTTATTTATTATTGTATTATTTTCAAAAAAAAAAATTGTGTTTTTGCCCCATATTTTGGGCATGACATCAACCTAATATCCAACTTTCTCCTGAGAAATATGTAGGTGAGAGGTGGAGATAACAGAAGGAGATGTGAAAAATAAACCTATCAATGTCTAGCAAAAAACAATTTCCACTTTCCTGCTAAGACAAGTTAGATATCAAATAAGATCATAGTCTTCCTATGATGTAATATAAAAAATAGATAGATTACATATTAAATATGAATTTATTGAAGAACTTGAAGCAAAAGTGTCAACAGGAAAGAATAAAAGGAGGAGGAGGATAAATGAAAAGTTTTAACCTATCGATGTCGTACAATTATTGAACCACTCCTTTGTTGCATAATTAGATTAGATCCCACCAAACTGGATTAATAATTGTCAAATCTAATAGAGGGTTAGAACTACCAGTTTAAACTTTTGATCTGTTGGGCATATCCCAAATATCAAACCTATCATAGCATAAAGGAGACAAATAGAAAGCCACCATAACCCTCAAACAAAAACCAATAGTATCTTGATGTTTATCTATTACCACAAAAGCCTTGAAAATGAGTTTAAACAAGTTGTAAAAATAAAAACATACTACCTTCTCCCTAAGACAAAATGGCAGGACAAGGTTGTTGACATATTAGTCAAGTTTTTTTATTAGTGACACACACTTATTCAAATTTTGTATAGCTACCGAGCTCATTGAACAGTGTACAGTGCTTGCCATGTAATTTAGTAGCCATCGAGCTCTATAGTTTCTACTGAGTCTTTTGGACTAATCCTAGTGGTTACAGAGCAACTTCAGTCAGTGTGAATTCCAACAGTTCAAATCGTGCAATTCAGTATACACCAAGTTTATCAGTGGTTATCAAGCATTGTAGTGTCTATCGAGTTCACAGTTTATGTGATGCGAAGCTAGTGTTAATCGAGCTACTTTATGCCAACCAAGTGATTTAGTGTTTTCCAAGTTGCACAATATCTATTGAGTCACCAGTGCAAACCGAGCTCAAGACTACTTGAAAGTGATCAGTATGGACTGAGCTTCTACTTCTACCAAGTGCATGATGATGCCAAGCATTGATAGTGGATGTCGAGTATCAAAACCTCACCAAGTCAGTCTTAAAAACTCGAGTATCTTCATGTGGGTCGACTTTGTAATATTTGTGGTAACTTGTATCATGGCCGACTTTGTAATTTTTTAATTTGGATTGGTATATATATGTATTGTATTGTATTGTATCATATCCAATGTGTAAGAATGCGATTGTGTAAGCATATGTAATGTGAATGTGGATGCAAAAAGTTAAAGTTATGAATGCAGTAGATAAAGAGTGAATTGTGAAGGCCATAACAGTATAAGGAGTAGCAAAGACATATCTATCACAGAAAGGTGATCAGTACACTAAAGAATCTCTATCAACAAACTCAATTGCAAATCTAGTACCTACTACTTCATCCTAATAGGTGAACTAATCAAAATCCTTTAACAAGGTAGACCTAATAGTCTTTTATAAATCTCTTTATCGATTGCATACTTCATTATGTGTTTGTAAATCCTCTCACAAGGTGGACCTAGAGGTCCTAATTGCTCCTAACAGGGAAGATCATCGGAAGTGACCAATGTAAGCCTTAACAGGCCAACTTTATGTTACAGTACTAAAGTTTGTGGGTATCATCCCCACCCCAGTTTTACTTTCTATTTGGAAGGTTTCTAGGTCACCAAATCTTTGTGTTCAAGTGTTATGGATGCTTTCATGTTTTCAATTTCTCATGCATGCAATTAGATCAAATGTGATGAATTAAGTGCTAATTGATTTATTAGATTGAAATTGGTAAAGTTTTAGAAGTTACTAATTCACCCATCCCCTCTCAATAACTTAGCATAGTCTTGAATATTTCCAACAAAGGTAGCTGAGGAAAATATAAGAAACTAGCCAAAAAAAGTCCTATACAGAGATCTAATACTACTTATGCTACTCTAATTCATCATTGAACTCCTCTCTAAGTTCTTGCACTGCTTCCTCCATTCCTCCATCTTCCAGCATCCTGTCCTCTATAAAGTAATCTTCTACTCAGTTAAATTTTTTTAGATCAAACACTCCATTATAATGTGTTAAGAAACTCAGATTTCTCATAAATATGGACCTTGTTTTCCAAAAACCTTCCTTATCTTTAGTAAAAATGATCGGATATGTTGGAACATTTTCCCTCCTAACATATAGCATTCCATAGTTGGTAGTTGATGGAATTGTTAGGTCACCCCTAATGTTCCATAATGCTTCTTCCAAACCAAGTTGAATGTTAGGAAGGAAAATTTTAGAGCAAAGCTCTACTATTGTATCATTGTCACCATAAATGTGATGGGCTATGGCTGCAAACATTGCCACTATATCACAATTGGATCTCCACCTATTTGGGCATTTTATATATTGACCTCCTAACACCCTCATCACTAGCCTAATCACCACCTTGTTTCTTTTATTCAACATTAGTTTTATTCACTCTTCCTTGACAAGTTTTTCAAAGGCCACGAGCGTAGAGTTTCTACAGAGTTTAATTGGTGTGTCCATTACAAGAAAATTATAGAGAGAATGCCTACTAAGACCCAGAAGTGAGGGCAAAACTACCTTGAATAGTGATATAAAGTTGTTGAACTGAATACCATAGAATCATGAGTAAATTGCTGACCCATAAAGCTACAAAAAGGCAAAAAGGTTCTACA
The DNA here is from genome assembly GCA_028749045.1 of Cupressus sempervirens. Classification (NCBI taxonomy): domain Eukaryota; kingdom Viridiplantae; phylum Streptophyta; class Pinopsida; order Cupressales; family Cupressaceae; genus Cupressus; species Cupressus sempervirens. The sequence goes on along the minus strand of CM053785.1, from coordinate 616,957,131 downwards.
CCAACAAGTCCAAGGTAAATGATTGAGAAATAGTGGCAATGATAAGATAGGAGAAACAAAAAATGAGTCCTAGATAATCATTTAGTTAGAAACAAAATCCAAACATTCTCTCATAGCCTACAGATCCTTAATATAAAGGTAATCGATGAGGGAAACTTTCCCATAGGGCCATAATTAGGCCAAAATGATTGCTAATCCTGATAAATGGATATGAATTATGATAATTAGGAGACACACAATTTCCACTATTTTCCTTTTAAACAAATAATCTTGGTCAAAATTTTGACCAATATTGGTTGACATTTCCACCACTACATTGTCGTGGGTTTGGCATGTTGGTCAATCAAGGACCAGCATTGGTTGAACTTTTGACCATACTTTGGTGGAAATTTCAATCAATTCATTGGTTGTTGGTTTGGCATGTTGTTCAATGAAGGGCCAACAATGTTCAAACTTTTGACAAATGTTTGGTGGACATTTCGATCGAGATTGGACAAAATTTTGACCAATGGTCCTCACAATAACAGAAGTCATTTTGGGTGAAATGCTTGGTCAAACTTTTGACACATACAAGTGTTGGTTGAAATTTCAATTCAACCAACATGCGTTGAAAATTCAACCAATTTTTGTTGAAAAACAAGTCAAAATGTACTAGTGTAGGCCAAGGCGCAAGAATACCAACCACATCGAATAGAGAAAGAGATACCCATTACCTTCTATAATGCATAGGTGTTATAGAATTCTAATTAATTTCTATAAAATTCTTGCAAAATCACTTGGTTAGTACAAACCTGGGGAAGCATAAATGACTACCCATTGAATTGTCCAACCTAGATGTACGTGAAATTTGGTACTAGGTAAAATAGGCACCCTATTCCTCTACTAATCCCTTGGTAGCATTTAAGATGCAGTACCAGACATCCTTTGTTAGAAAAGGGGTCATGTCAGTAATGAAGCAGTCATTTACCCTTGATAAATACTCAAAGCATTCTTCAAATGACAATAGTGGGTAATACACCCATGGGGGTTGATTGTCCACACTCAAAGTTACTATCATCATTCCATCCTTAATCAAGCCTAGAAGCCCTAGTGTTTTCCAAATATTTAGCCACACAAGTAGGAGGTCATCATGAATGTTTTTCTCCCTTTTTTGATCTTCTGGTTGAGCCAAATATTCCTACAATATCCTGAGCCTACTTATGATGGCACATGAGATGAGCTCAACCCATTAGAACTGAATGGTATCCATAGTAGTGCCCATAATGAAATAGTATATCCAAGAGGCAAACTCACAAGCGTGAGGTCCCCAAAAAACCTTGCATAAGAAGAAAATGTAGAACTACATTAGTTCAATAAAATTGGCTCAGGGAAGGGGGAGGGGAATCTTCATACTTTCTTTCCTAGGCTTCTTTAGCCAACTTCCATCAATTAGTGCCCAGTGCTTTCCCTCAAGAGATGTGAATCGCCTCATTGGTTCATTGGTAGTTGGGGTTTGGGTATTAGGGAGATCCACAAATTGGAAGAATTAGGTTATTGCCATGCTATCAATAACCACAAAAGGATCACCTAAAAATGCGGTAACCATATGCCTTTCTCAATCATATCATTGTATGTATACTATCATTATCTTAGGGTACTAAACTACATAAGGGAAGAACCTGACCTGTAAAATATCACTAGAAATGCAAAACATGACCTATACAATACCCACATCCTAAATGCCCATGAACTCACCAGATTATGAATCCATTTATTTCCCTGCGAGTAACTGATCTACATTAGTAACTCATTTCTAATTAAACCTATAAATATTTATTTAAAAAACTAGTTTAAGCATATGCTCTCTTTCTCCAAGTTCCAAGGTTGTCTCTTCCATTTCTCCATTGATGATTGTAAGGAGGACCTTGAAACCCGAGACCCAAAATGGTGAATTATAGTGTAGTTAGAAATAAAATCTAGAAAAAGCACACCTTGTAGGAGAATTACCTCTAGAGAATGGGAAAACTAAGTAGTTTGCACAAATTTGATGAGCTGTAACATTATAACCAAATATTATAAGGTGGATGCTACCCTTTTGAATCAATCCCTACTATTAGAACCCCAATTTCCCACTACCAACAAGAGAAACCTGGTGGTATAAATCACAATGCTAGTTTGTATAATCAACATCAAATTATAAGAATTTAATGCCCACATAAGTGACATGTAAGACTAGGACACAATGTGTGCCAACTGCTCAATAGGACATGATGTGAGAACCATTTAAATTCAAATGAGTAGCATATTTTAAGTGGTGTTGTGAGATTCTCTGCCAGAGGAATAACTATTGTTGGGAGTGTTATAATGACAGAGGAATCCCCACCCATTTCCAATATCACAAATCCATTTTGGGGCAACACTGATGTGAAGTCGCTAAGCCACCACTCCCTCGCCAGAGCTAAGGCCCATATAGAGGAAATTCAAAACATTTTCCTCAATTTTGACATAATTAAACCTTTAAAGTTATGAACCCATACCCATGAAGTTAGGTCAAGGTCATGTTTACACTTTCAAGCATTATAACAGGGGTAAAAACCAATTAATTGCTCAAACTTCACCCAAGTAAAGTCGAACAACCTAAAAGACCAAGAGGGGTGTACAAAAACACACCTACAACAAAAGTAAATCAAAACAAAACCAAAAAGAAGCATGGTGAAATTCCTTTCCAACATTGAAATGGGACCTTATGACAAGTGCCAAAAGGAAACAACCCACCAGGAAAGGGAAATTACCCTTTTACAAATACATAACCATGTACATGTTTAAAGCTTTAATAAGGCATGAAGTAGTGTGTTATTAATGTTTGAAAGGGGTAATTCCACCTGCCTTCCTACAAAATAAAAGTAAGGAAAAAAGGAAGCCAAGATTCAACAAGATAACCAATAGACAACACCCAAAAGGCACAACATGAAAAACACCAAACAACACAACTGTGCCAGACAAAAGAGACAAAAATAGAAAATAAAAAGGCTCAATGAAGAGCAGAGAATGCCACCAACCTGAAAGAAAGAAATATCAAAGCTAAGTACACTTCAAAAAAACTCCCATCACTCATAAATCTTACTCGACTAAAGCAAACAAGATAGATGAGAAAGGATATCACATTGTCCTGAGAATATGAAATTGGCCTAGAGTTATTTGTATAACATAATTTAATCATAAGGTAAAGGTAAATTTGAGTTGTTTTACCATCTTAAAAGCCCCCTAATTATTACATTTAGGATGTATTAATTAATCTTTACCTTTTTGGGTGATGTTTTTTCATGTGCCCTCCTAAGGAACCCTAGAAATTACTCTCACCATGTTGAGAAACATGATAAGAGAGAAACTCATAGATCCAAAAGTCTAGCCTTCTTTAATTGTTATTTAATTTATCCTTCACATGGGCAGGGGACCGAAACTTTTTCACTAGCGACAACATAAGAGAAGCCCACTTCCTAGACAAGGAAAGAGGAACCTCGATAACTAAAACCCAAAGGCCAACAAAATAGGCCTCAAGAGAGGCAACAAAAACATGAGAAAGAAAGGACCCAACTTTTTTCTCACAAAAGTTAGGGACAAGTATGTAGGCTATAATAGAAACCTTCGAACATATTTATTATGCAAAACTAACTCTATTGCATGGATGTATATTTGGCATGGAGTGAGCATTGTCAGTGATATTCTTATTCCCATTTTGAGGAGTAAAATGACTAGCATTAAATATTCTCATTGTTAGGCTTGACCTTTAATTTCCTTTAAATTTATGAAAGGGATACATTATGTATAGTTTTGAATGTGTGTTGTTGTGAGTCATAAAAATGGAAGATCATATTCTAAGTTGAGGCCCAGTTTCTATTTTAATACAAAAAAAGAAAAGAAAAAAGAGAGTCATTCTTCTCTTTTTGGGAACTCCAAAAGGAAAAACTCCCATTGTAAAAACATGGTAATTATTAAGTCCTCAATAAAAAAAGATCCTCCAAATACAAGAACTCTCCCACCCACACCATTTTAAACCCTGGCACAATCATCACTTAGGGGGGTGTTATAGGGCCCTCTGCCTAGCACACATAATATTGTCATATTTGTTGAGGATATTATATGACCTCCATTTCTCAAGTAGGGATATTTTTTATAGGTTTATTGTAATGACCCCTTTTTCCATCCATGTTTGATAAGATAAATTTTGAGTAAGTGATCATGTAATTCCCTAAGAAAGTGGTGTCCTTATATATTTTTCATGTTTGAAAGGATGTGTCTCTTCTAATACCCTTATTATAATTATTATTTATATGATTAATATATTATTATTATTAAGATTTTCATAATTGTTATTCTTTATTTGATTATTAATTATCATAAATATTATTTATTCTTTAACATTTAATAACTATACATTTCAATCATAGTATCTAATGTATTACTATTTTATATTATATTTATTATATATTAATATAGTATCTTTATTATATCAATATGTTGATATATATATAGATTATGTTATATTATGGTAATATATAACCTTATATCATACTTAATGAATATATTTAATTTATTTATCAATATATCAATAGTCAATAGTAATGTATTTTTTATATCATTTATCTATCTCTCATAGGTGGAGAACACTATAATTAGGGTTCTAAGTGGGGGCCATGACATTTATATTGATTAATTGGGTCCCACTATTGGTGTAGGTGGCTTTGAGGTTCATAATCTTGCATTTGTTGAGGTATTTTCCTTAAGGTGTGGTACTAGTGGTATGTAGATGCTCTTATTGTGAATTTTTCTAATATACTTCCCCCTATTTCTTCTAAGGATAGGGGTGTTCGAGCTCCTTATAGACCAACACTAGGGAAAATAATAAGAAAAAAATACAAAATTTTAATGAATTTTAGTTTGGTCTATAAGTGTCAATCTAGGGGTATAAACTCGTAATAAATGTCGTGGCTATATGAAAATCGGATGGATGCTAGTTATAAGTGTTAGAGTAATTAAATATTTTCTCATTAATTAGATCATATAAATTTAATTATTAAGTCACTTATTATCTCTAGTTTACTTAAGAGAAACTTTAGGCATATAATAATTAATTCTTTTATTAATTATTATCATGCAACCTAGGTTAGATTCTTGTTAGGGTTTTGATCTCCTTTTATAAGGATTGATCTCTTTGTAATTTATTCATTCACTTTTGAATATAGCAATTTTTTAATTTTTTGCTCATCAAGAATGTCTCATCTGTGGATCTAGGAATTCCAGCCTCCATAGCTTTTGCTTCTTTCTTTTGGTGATAGGTGCTTGTATGTAGGTGATTCTTGGGAGTTGTGAGGTTGATCTTTCATCAATTTCAACATGTTATTAGATATCTAAATCTTCATGCCCTTATTTTGTTTATGAGAAGTTTGGCTTGTCTTTCAAATCTATGTGTTTTCTTTCAGACAGTTTCATTTTTTAGAGTTATTTTATATTGAATTGGGGGGGGGGTCACTAATCTTTGGGTTAGTTTGAGCCCAAACGGACATCATTGTTGATCTCAAAGCGCCCAAAAACCCCCATATTCATATAAAATTTGTCCAATTTGGACACAGTTAGAATTTGAGGCTAAAAAATATAGCTCCTAGATTAGGTACATTTACTAAGGTGACAATTGAGATTTTTTGGTATGTTTCTCGAGGCGGTGCTTTTGTGATTTTAGACACAAAAATTGAGATTTTTTTGCCAAAAATTATGATTTTTAAGCACGCAAATTGAGATTTTTTTACCAAAAATTATGATTTTTAAGCACACAAATTGAGTTAGTTTTGGTACAAAATTGACATGCTTCCTGAGGTAATTTATGGTGCAAGTGGACACTTTTTGAGTCATTTGGCATGGATCCCAAGGTAGTAATTTTTTTAATATTTGTTTTTCTACAGTCTAATGGGTTTCTTGGTTGTTTTAGGTCTGGGGATCAATTTTGTTATTTTAGATGATTTTGCATGGGTTATACTATCTATTTTATTAGCCTTATGTCTCTTTTGATCTTTTTTGACATCCTTTTGTAGTATTTCTACAAACGTATTGAGATGGAGTGCCACTCTATTGCATTTTGGGATCTTGCACATCTTTATGATTTGTTGTACTCGCACTACATTTAAAGTGCCTAGGGGGGTTTCATGTTTTCCATATTCACCATCTTCCTTTTTCAAGTGAATGTTCTTTCTATGACATTATCCTCATAATGTTTCAATGACATGTGTCATTATAGGTGTTTGTACACTTTTTGCACTCTTGATGTCCCTCGTTCTTCTTTTTATAGGAGATATTACATTTAGTTTTAGTGTTCATGTCTTACCTCTCAACATTATAGGGGGGTTATGTTGGTTCTATTTCTTTCTTGGTTTGATGGAGTGAACTATATATTTAGTATTTGATCTTATGTACTAGGTGATTACAGTGGTTGGATACCTATGCATTTCAGTGAGATGGATCATTTACCATATAGACATTCTCTCATTCCTATTTTTGGAGGCCATGAACATACCTTCTATCTTCTATTGATCAGCTCTTTAGACTTAGTCTTCTCTAGCTGGTCATGTTCTATACAGTGGAGGTTCTTCAGATTAGCAGTTTGACAGTGTTTGTAGCTTCATTCTTCAGTAGTGTTCTTCATGATCATCCTTTTGTTCCTATCTTCTAGAACATTCTTTCCATATCTTTTTGGAGTAGGGTTTTGCCCATGTGGTTTTCTCTATTTTTCCCCTTTTTAGAGATTTGGTTGTGCCTAGGTACCTCATCAGGTCTTATTGTTGGGACCCAATTTTTTTCTAGTAGCAGTTTCTAGATTTTTAGCTACTTCCTAAGTTTATCTTAAGGGGGGTTGTTAGAGTAATAAAGTATTTTCTTATTAATTAAATTATATTGATTTAATTATTAAGTCACTTATTATCTCTAGTTTACTTAATCTAAATTTTAGGCATATAATAATTAATTCTTTTATTAATTACTATCATGCAACCTAGGTTAGATTCCTATTAGGGTTTTGATCTACTTTTATAATGATTGATATCTTTGTAATTTATTCATTCACTTTTGATAATAGCAATCTCTTTTTTTTCTCATCAAGAATATCTCATCTATGGATCTGGGAATTCTAGCCTCCAGAGCTCAAATGCTTCTCTCTTTTTGTGACAGGTGTTTGCATGCAGGTGATTCTTGGGAGTTGTGGGGTTGATCTTTCATCAAATTTGTTAGAGTAATAAAGTATTTATTAATTAATTAATTCATATTGATTTAATTATTAAGCCACTTATTATCTCTAGTTTACTTAAGCTAAACTTTAGGCATATAATAATTAATTCTTTTATTAATTATTATCATGCGACCTAGTTTACATTCATATTAGGGTTGTGATATCTTTTTATAAGGATTGATCTCTTTTTAATTTATTCATTCACTTATTATAATCACAATCTCTTTTTTTCTCATCAAGAATGTCTCATCTGTGGATCTAAGAATTCTAGCCTCCATAGCTTTTTCTTCTCCCTTTCTATGACAGATGTTTGCATGTAGGTGATTCTTGGGAGTTGTGGGGTTGATCTTTCATCAACTTCAAAGGATATCTATTGCAAGCCAAAATAGAACTGGTGACGAGAATTATCACTACTTGGTGATAGGATCTTCTCTACTCTATTCAAGTGACATGGACTTTAGATATAAGCAATCTTTGAAACAAACACATACCACACAATTAGTTCTAAAACTTAGAATTCAATTCAAATTAAATATAAGCTACAAAAATTATAAAAACTATAAAGAAATACCATAGTTCTCAACGATTAAACATTAAGAACAATGATAAATTATGAATACAAATAGGAGAGCTTACAATACTTGAAATGCTAATAGGAAATGATACATAGCATAAATAATCAAATCATATTGAAATACTAATATGAAATAATACAAATGTGAGGCCTCACCCAATCCGCCATAGTATAGATAACATTATTACATTGTGGTACTTGTAATTTGGTATTTTGATATACTTTCAAGACTATAGGGTTATGTTATTTTAATTTCTACATTTTGATGATCCACATTTATGTTTGCACATTAAGGCCTAAATGATATAATTAATGATTTTGTTCATATACTAGACCTTTTCTATTGCTTTGATAGAGGCTAAATTGCAGAAATGCTTGTGATTCAATATTTATATTCAATATTTGGATATGTGACATTATTCAAGATCTAGTAGGACAATGGCTTACTTTATCTATTGATTTTGACACTTATAGTAGTGTTCTACTTCTACGATATGCACTACGAACCTGATATTGTGAATGGAATGATGAAACACATATGAATGCAACTTTATGACATGATAAAACTAGATTATAATATGATGATTACGATGATCTATAACATGTAGATAAATGATAATTTGATTACGATGGCTTATGATTTAAATGTGGATAAATGTTAATTTGATAATTATGATTTAGGATTTAATGTGGTATGCAGGTAAATGTTAATTCGATTATGATGATTTATGATACATAGACAAATGTTGATTTGATTTTGATATGCAGATCCTGATATTTTAACATTTTGAATGATTTACTTGAAATGATTAGGAAAGGACATTTATTTGAATTATGTTAATAAGATTACGTAGCATTTGAAATTATAGGCATTTATGATATTTATTTATATAACCTCATTGGACTACTGATGCTCGAGTTGAATGTGCAGGAAGTGGAACCATGGAAATTTTTTGGGGGAAACAAGTTCCAATCCTATGTGAACATACTTTAACCAAGGCAAATCTTTGGAAGATTCAAAAGCCTCGTTGTGAAAGTGTTTTATTTTTGTAATGCAAATTTATTTGCATGAGGAAATGTTTAATCATAATTTGGATGCATTAAGGACATGTCATGGTGAAGTGTAATGTATTTTAATGTGTGACTTGACACTTGCATTTGTCTATGTGTTGATGACATGTCACCTAGGGTGTTGGCCACAAGGTCACTTAATCTTAGTTCTTTCATTTTCTTCAATTAATAAGTACACCCACCTGGGAGAAAGTGTTAGGATGGGTCAATATCATGTTGATTTTCGGATTCAAACTTGTGAGGGATTTTAGGGAGCCTAAATGAGATCCTAGAGTGTCTTTTTATTGAGAATAAGCCACCCTAATGGTAGTATAATTTATTAGGGGCCTAAATTCAACTATTTTAGTGATTACCTAGCTTAGGAGACCCCTTAAACCAAGCCCTCTTGAACCAATTCGAAATTTTGAGTCTTCCCATGAGAGTACCCTCACCATCCCACTTGGTCAACCTTCTTATTTTGGAGGAGCAACAATTTAAGATAGGGAGGCTTGATGTTCTTACTAAAAAAAGGGTAGTAGAGGGTCTTTTTAGTGGAGGGGTGACAAGTTAGGGGGGTGTTCACCCACTCTCTAATTTTAGAGACAACTAAGTTTTGGAGGGAGCTAAAGGGAGCTCTACTACAACTATCCTTACCCTAGCTTGGAACAAGGTTGGTGCCTCAAAACTAGTTTCTTTTTCTTTTATTTCCTTTAGCATGGATGAGAAAATCTACAAGTGTGAAGAGTCATCAATGGATTATGGTTGCATTGTAAAGCTTGTGTTGTGAAACTTGGACATTGTGTTGTGGAGAGATGAATGTGTCATGTGGATTTGGAGGTTTTTCCCTTGGTTTTTCTCTTTTCTTGTTTTCTTCTCTTTTGTTTTAAGGTAGAATGTGTTTTATGGGTGTGAAGGCTTCACTCACCCTTGGGAGGGAAGAGAAGCCTTGGGTGAAGGGCATAAGTTGGGCTTGACATTGCAGTTGAGAAAAAATACCTCATGATGACGATTGTTAATATCATGGAGTATGGGCTCCATTAAGGCCATGAATCTTGTTTCTTTGGGAGGTACAAGGAGGTTTTGGTGAATGAGGAGGAGATGATTTGTTGAAGGCCTTGAGAGGCTAATACAATGGCAATATGTTGTTTATGTTTATGGTGGCCTTGAGAGGCAAAATGCATTGGCAATTTGTTATTTATGTTGTTATAATATCTCCTCTTTGAAGAGCCCACCTTCACCCAACGTTTTATGATTCCAATAGAGAATCATTTTGCAAGCCATGGGAGGGTGTTGATTGTGTTTTGTGTTGTGTTTTCATGTAGAGTTTGGTGAAGTATGTGTGTAAGCTATTTGGTTCTTGTTCCCCTGCTCGGGGGTGGCTTCATAGAAGCCTAGGTTGGGAGGTGAGCCTCCATGGTTCATCATTTTTATCTCTCATATGCAAGTTCTTAGTGGATGATCTTGGTGACTTGGAGTTCTTGATGTCTTTTCGCAAGCATAGGAGAAGGAGGCTTTATTGTGTTTGAGTTGGATAGAAGACCAACTACACCTTGTTATGTGTATCTAAATGTGTTATATGAGTAATGTTATTGTCTCATTTCATTTTTCCATTGGAAGGGTTATGAGTATCTTTGTATTGTGGAAAGTATTCCTTGTGCATATTTGTGAAACATTGTTTCCACCAACTTTTGCGTATTGTGAGAGTATCATGGAAGAGGAATTCATTGTAATGATATTTTTGTTTCAATGTCTTGAATATGAGTGTATTGATGTGAAAAGAGTAAAGCATCATAGTAGAATAGGCATTTTGAGATAACAGAATTGCATTTGGCTTATAGTCATGTTATGGATATCAATGGAAATTTCAAAATACTTGAAGGTTCTTGAGTTGTTTGCATAAGTTTTCAGATTAAAATTGATATCATAGCAAAGGTTATAATGATAGGTAGATTTACTCTTTTGTATTATCCTACTATTCAGCTCCATTGAACAATAGATATACATGAATATTCAAATCGGTCCTTTCAAGAGAATGCATTATTGGGCTTGAGCAAATGGTTTCCAATCTCCTAAATTCATAGATAAAAATAATCAATTTGTTTCATATAAGAGTTGTGTCATGTATTCTACATGTGTATTTGTATGGAGATTATTGTCCAAATGAATCTACAAGTTCATTAATTTAGGCTATCATAACATGTTTAGTAATCCTTAATATACCATTATAATAAATATCATGAATGTCTTAGACTATAGAAGTAAAGGAAATAAGTGGATGACAAATAATATATAAGTTTTAGAATATAACTTGTTGTAGGCATACATTCCACTCTCTGGAAAACGTATGGAGAGGAAGATAAAATCCTCTCCTAAAATACAGAGTAATATTTTAATCAAAGGAAGATTCCTAGAATCATGGGCTTGAAGGATTAATAATATATTTTAAAAAATGTGTACAAATTGTAGACCAAAAGATTATAGAGTGTGTAATCTTCAAAATTCTTGTTAAGACAAAAACAAATTTCTAGTCCCATAACCCCAAATCTGCATAAAATATACTTGTATAGAAACGAGGACATGTCAAAATCATTTAGACAATTTCTTAGACATCTAACACTAGTCTAATATACCCCTATGGAAGCTAACATATCCTATTTCACCTTTTACCTTTTTAAAAACAAAATAATAATAATAAGCAAAAAGACTATTTCTAGATATGTATCCTAATGGCCATGTAGTGGACCCAACATTATTATTTTTTAAAATAAAAAGAAGACCAAATACAAAAAAAGAAAAGAGAACACTAATCATATGTAAGAGGGGACAGAAAATTATGTTTTTTTACAAAGAATAAGACTCTTCCCATAAAAAAAAACTCCCACGCCTAGCAAGTAATTGTATGCAGATTTTTGTAGTAACACCTTCCCCAATAAAATCTTGCCTCGGTAGTAGTACATGTGTTTGGGGAGGAGAGAGGATTTGGTGGTTATTTGAGTTATGTTTCAAACAATTAAAATATTGCAAAGGCTTATTTTATTTAGTTTCATTTCCCCAACACATGAACCTAGGGAAACGTAGGGTAGCAAAAGTACCCTCTAGCTCTCCCCCGTGTCACGTGGACCTAGGAAGGAGGTAGGCCACGTTGAGAATGCAAAATGGAGGTTAGTTTTAAGAAAAGAGGATTTGGTGCCCATTTTGGAGTTGATAATTTGGGGATAAGTCAGCATAGGAAATGGGTTGTTTTTTTTTTTTTGGTATTTTAAATGTAGTGGAAAGAAATTTAAGGAACTATGTACTAATTTTAGAATTAGTTTTTGTTTGGGCTTGTCTAATATAATTAGATTATAATCATTTGTTAGTAACGATTTTAAGAGATTTATATTATGTTAGGAATTAAATAGAATTAATAATCATGCGAATGTCACTTACATAGAATTAAGGGAAATGTATTAAATTAATTTGGATTATGAGAATTTATTAAGTAACTTGGGGTTATAGAAAAACTTTAGAAGTCATAAGGAAACTAAATTACATAGAGGTAAGATATATGTAAGGGTAGAAGATAAACGTGGAAATTGATTTGTTTTGATACAGTGGCAATAAGAATTTGGGTATGGTGTGCATCCATCATTGTTAGAAATGTGATGAAATCGATTTTAAATGATAGGAGTATTAAGTGAGTCTAGTTCAATTTAGCATTAATGAAATGACGATATAAAAGAACTCATCAAAATCAGTATACCTAAAGACACAATATAACAAATAATAATCAAATAAAATGGAATGGAATTGGCCTAGAAATGTAGAGAACTAAGATCATCTTGTAAAAGCAGACATATATAAGCATGATTTAAAATATTATAACTCAAGTCGGTTTATAATAGTAAACGAGTTAGATGTTATAAACAGGTTAATGATAAATGTTTAATATGCTCAAAAGAGACATAATTATATCTAGATTATGGATTAGTATGTCACGACCATTTAACCCTTAAACGCAGTATTAGACTCTTCAAAAATATTGAACTAGTATAGTGTAATAATGGATAGCCGCATAGCCAACTTAGGATCTTGGAAACCCACCCCCAAAGGTATCTTGAACTAGATATCATACCTAATGTTCAATAGGTCAACTCATTCAGTAGGAACTAAGGGTTTTTGTAGCGTCAGGACTTAGGGGTTCGAACCCAAAAAATATGTGGAGATGTCAACCCTGTATCTTAATGATATGTATTCAGAACTCACTTTAATCCTATGTCCTCTTTCCTTAACCTAATTAGTGTAGCATGTATTAACTTAGTAGATTCAAAAAAGAAATTTGTTGCATTTTGCTAGTAAATTTTAGGGCATGACAACAAAAATAAATAATTAAACCACATATGAAGGCTCAAAACCCATATCTCAGGATTTTTAGATTTCTCCTCATCTTCTCACAAAGGGCTACAAAATTTAATTATAGGAAAATTTTGAATCTTGGTTTCTTTCAAGATTACAACAAATATATTATCATCATATATTTTCCTAGGCATATTCCTTGGTCAATGTTGTTGGAAGAAATAATATTCTAGATAAATTCCAATACAGTTCTTGCATACAAGGTGATAGAAAGCATATTGCAAAAAAAAAAAAAAAAAAATTAAAAATAAATAAATAAATAATATATATATATATATATATATATATATATATATATATATATATATATATATATATATATATATATATTTCAAAGAAAAAAAATGCTCATTAATAAAGATAATCAATAATTTATTTTCATAATTTAACCTGAAAACTATATTAAACATAACTTATATATGTTAAATCAAATAAATCATAAAATAGTTAAATGATATGAAAATAGAACGAAAATAGAATGCAAAAATATGATGAAATGTGATAGAAAATGGAACATTATTTACACACATCAGTCCCCTCTCTTAAAAAGAAAGCCTATTTTTAATGTTGATAAACAAATATTTGTTCATTTTTCTAGAATTATTTTTGCTTATCCCCCTATTGAGACCTAAATTTGCAGGTGTCAAATTTGAAAGGGAAATACTTTTTTATGCTAGAAAGCTTGATTATTTCATTAGAAATTATATTCTTATATTTTAAAATTAATAAATTATAAATTATAAATAATGTTTACCCTTGTCATGCATATGAAATCTCTTATTAGGGTAAAATTCATTAGAAGAGGAAAAATATCCATTCTTTTGAAAATGTCAAATATTATTTAGATGCCTATCTGATTGATTAATTGTTCTCTTTTTGAAAATAAATATTTTTTAGGAAAAAGGATGGGGAGAAGGAGTTGAACACTCAACCTCTAAACTCTATCCTCTTTCCTATCTTAACTACCCATTTGACCCTAACCATTTGTTACATTAAATTCCTTGAGAGTGGTTGTTTAAAATGAAAGTTATAATTACAATATTTTTGTAAATAAAGGGACAATTAATCTTTCTTATAGGTTATTTGAGATAGTGAAACCCTTTTGTAGGGTAATATTTGTTCTTTTCAAGAAAATTAAACTTACCCTAAGAGTGAAAATATTTTTATCATCAAATTATAAGAGGATGTTTTTGTTTTTATTTACCTTAAGTTTGTGAAAAATGAAATACATATGGAATATATATGATGTCCCGCTTGATATTAAATAAAATACATTCAAATTCAATTTAGGGTTATGTTTTCATTTTCAAAATTATGTATTTTTACCCTAAAATTAGAAAATCAAAATTACAAGAATATTCTCCATAGCAATATTTGAAGGTTAAATTTTTTAATATGGTATTCTGATAAAGTGCTTATGTACGTGAGAGAGCTTTTGGAAAACCTAAATCAAATATAAGACTCTAATTTATTTACTTTATTAAATTCTCTCATTAAATTATTTTGTACGTGTAGGGTTTGTTCATCGAGATTATTAAAGCACTTGTCAGGAGAATCAAAAGGGAGATAGAAGAGGCATTGAAGAATTAATTACTCTTTCAAAGAAATGCAAATTTTTAATAGAAATAGATTCTAGTTTGAATATTTTATTTAAAAAAATGTATTGTAATAATAGGTGTTCAGTTGCATTTAAGGTTTTGTTAGGAAGCATCATGATGATTTGAAGATTGTATGCATCCTTTGAATTTCTATAAAGGATACCAAGATCATCATAAACTTATATCATAATTATTCCCAGATATATTTTTATATACATTTTATAGAAAGTTAGTCATGTTGTTCACTTTAGATTGTGTTATTTGTATGCACCAACAACACATGTATTTATGGTAAAAGCATTCCAAATTCAATGCAAGGATTCATGTGTTCGATCGATCTTTTGGTGATATCATTTCTGTCTCATTTATTTTGTTTCCTCGAATCAAATTTTAAGTTTTCTTTAATTGACTGTCCAATTGATTGAATGCAATAAGTGATTTTAGTGTTTGGAAAAAGTAATATTGCATTGATTGGTCAATTTGCATTATTGTCTTATTGGGCTCTTTAGGGGAGTTAGATTCAATGAGACCAAATATTGAAATTTACTTAAGCATTTAACACATCATACATCATTAAGGTGATAAAAATTTATCTCAAGGGGATTTATTGTTTGTCTCTGAGGGCTACTTTAAATATTGTGAGTGATTGATAGAAAAATTATTAGGAACCCATCGATTAAGGCACTAATCTATTGATTATTGATTTGAGTCTTCACGTTGATTACAGAAAGGACATACAGCCAAGTAACAAAGGTGGAAAAATCTATTATAAATTAATATATAACAACCACAAACATTTATCAATTTTTAAAATCCCTTAAAACACTCAAGTTCCCCAAGTTATTTGATCTAAAAAGCCTCTAGGGTGTGAGGTATAGGCCTACAAACCTTGGTTCTACAGAGCCAAAAGATAGAGGTTCGCATTCATTTATAGTGGAACCTATCAGTTGGAAAATTGCTATTAGGAATTCCCATAATTGGATCATCATTCCATAGGAAACCTAATCTACTAATTTGGATACCAACAAATTGGTGACTCTACTAAGGAGTTGTCTACACAATTAGGGATTGTGAAGTAACCTATAAAATATTAGGTTTTAGAAGATCATAAATATAGATTGAAGAGTTTGTACACTTTGCTAGAGGTAGAACTTAGAAGATCATAAAATTGATATATTCCTTTGTAAAAGAAGTGGCAAGTCTATTTTAAAAAATTCCAATTGGATGCTCTACTAAGGGAGAAGACTCAGAAGGAAATGATTTAAATTATACTGTGATCTGGAAGCATATCTGTATTACTCCACGGAGGTAGCACACAAACACCTTTTGGATGCATTTTTCAAATTGGAAAGGTATGAAGGAGAATCCTCAGCACATTTGTTTATAAGGATGATCAATATTTTCTAGAAGCACCTTTAGGCATCATGCCTTCATCCAAGGAATTTGCAAAAAAAATTTATGAATTGGGAATTATTGTGGTTTCATAATGCACACACCATTTCTCCTAGAAATGGGGACCCCCTAATAAATTTTTGTCTCCTAGAACCCTAGTTTGGGGCTTGGGTCAATTTGGAACTCCCCCTTGGAGTTTGAGTTTAACCTCTTTCTCTAATTGAGAGAACTGAGTGTCATAGTTGGAAAATTTTGGGAGGATTTTTTAAGTATTTAGTGCATGGATGCACACTAGCACACTTAGCACACATGCACACCTATCCAAGGTGTACAGGTGTGTTAAAGGCCCAAGCCTCTATAAGCCCAAGACCCCCTCCCCTCTCCTCATTGTTCTTAGTGCTCCTAGTTTGACCACACATCCACACCCCCAAAGGTGTGTGCTAAACTTGCACAACACAAAACAATAAAGTGCTAAGACACCCAAAGGTGTGCATTTGCGCACCTTTTTTCACAAAATCCTAAACAAAGACCTAAAAATAATTAACAAAGGTACAATAGAAAAGTACAATGTAGTGGAAGATCTAAAGAGAACCAAGGCTAATATTTCCATGTTTGATATGATGCAAAATTATCCTAATCAAAGAGAAGTAGTGCTTAGGACTCTGGATCATGACAAGGCAATGCCAAATGTGAATATTGTCCCTCAAAAGATAACATCACAATAAGTCAATACTTCTGAGGAAATGCCTACTATATATAAAGATAAGGTTGAAGTGCCTCCTTTCTTTCTTAGTCTTAGAATTTTCAGAAAGAACCTGTATAATTGTCTTATAGATTTAGGAGATTCTTGCAACCTCATGCCACTTTTGATAGCTCAAAGGTTGGGAGTCACTCCTCAACCCTTGAATCAGATAGTGATACAACTTGACAAGACAGAAGTGAAAGTTATTGGGTTATTGAAAGATGTTAGAATATAGTTGACTATAGACCCCTGAATTCAAGACATTATAGATATACATGTAGTGGAATCCCTAAAACTTACAAATTATTGCTAAGTAGATAATGGACAAGGTGCTTGAAAGGATGATTTTCAATTGATTTTACTCAATTATGGCTACCTTTGAAGGGACTGAATAACCAAATCAAGATTGATGTTGAGCCAAAGCTGAAGACAATGATCACAGAATATAATGCACCAAATGAGGTAGCATTTTTAAAAGCTGGGCTAGGCTCCTACAAAGTGATGTCTCTTGACATAGGTGTAGCCAAGAAATCCAACCATTTGAATAAAGAATCTGTGATTCCTACTCCCAAAGAAGAACTTGTTACTTAGTTTGTAGAGAATATGGTTGCAAACTTACAATGCTTGGGAGAGGAAGAAAACCCAAATATTTTTCTTCTGCAAGGATTCAGTAGGTTACACAAAGTGAGTCATTCAGAATATGAATGCTCACATTCTTAGGAAGCAATTGCTAGGGTACTCACTTAGATAATGCAATTGAAAAATGACCAAATACCAAATAAGGTATAAAAGGAAAGTTCAAGTTCTACAAGCACATATGAATTGGTTGAGATTTATGAAGAAGAAAAGGAAGATTCTAATGTGTCATATAGTGACACTTCTTTAGATAATGGAGGCTTATCCAATCCTCTACCTAGAATGATCAAAGTCCAAATGAGGAGATGTTTCATAAAGGTCCAAGGTTAGACCTCAGTGGTCATTCATCCAAAATCCTAGATTGATAAGATCATTGAATTGATTGAGGATATTCAAAGTTAGACGGCCCCTATATCTAAGATAAACTTTGGCAACTCACCAAGTCCACCCCATGAAAGATTGCAATGGGTCCCAAAGAAAAAATATTGTAAAAGTTAAGTCAAGGAAAAGCTACATACAAACAAGAACAAGATTAGAAAGCCCAAAGAATAACCAATTTGGACAGTCAGGTTTGATGACTCTAAATGAAAATTAGGATCGGTGTAGATATTGAGCTAATTAATCCCAAAGGGAAGTCTTTTTATGAAACATATTGTTTATAGTTTATATGTATTAATGATGTTGTAGAGTATGAAGCCTTGATTCACAAAGTCCTCTTCGCATTGGAAAAGGATGTCAAAGCTCTCATAATTGAAGGAAACCCTCAGTTAGTCATTAGACAGGAGAAATCAATCTACTTGTGCAATGACAGGAGACTACTTGCATACTGAAAAAGATTTTGGGACTTGTTGGAGGCCTTGAACATAAGGTCCATCCCAAGGAAAAAGAATATGGTATCCTATGCCCTTGCCATTTTAGCAAGTGCATTGCAACCCATTAAAAGGACAAAGCTAAAGAGATTTTTAGTTGAATTGGTTTCTACCCCATCTATTCCAAACAATATTACAAACTTCCAAGTCTTTCAAGATGACCAAAATGTTCTCAAATTTATCATGTGCAATGGCCTTTTCAAGGGACAAGATATTGATGATACTCCTAATGACAAACCTGAAAAAGATGAGCTATAGGATGAAGATGGAATTATAAATTTGAAGACCAATACTATTCCCAAGGGGATGGTAGAGTTAGAACACATCTTCGATCGAGATGAACCAAGACATAGTAAAAGATATGTTGAAGAAGAGGGGGTTGAAGAATGTGATTCATATAATTTAGGCAAAGAAGAAGAAGATCCAAAGATGGTCAGAACCAAAAAAACTTGTAACTCTCAAGAATGAGAAAGTATGCTTCAAATGCTTACAAAGTACAATGATGTCATAGCATGGAATTATGAAGAACTCAAGACCTATGATCCTAAGATCATCACTCATGACATTTTGTTCAAGCTAGATGCCAAACCCTTTCATTAGAGGAAAAGACCAGTGAATCTAATAATTGAGCATTTGATAATGAAAGAAGTACATAAGTTACTTGATGCTAAAATTATCTTCCCAATCTAAAATTCTACATGGGTTGCTAACTTAGTCCTAGTAAGGAAAACGACTGGAGAAGTTTGCCTTCACATGGATTTTTGAAATTTGAACTTGGCTTCCTAAAAGGATAATTACCCATTACCCTCAATTGATGAAGTGTTAAAAATTGTGAATGGGTCTAAAATGGTGTCTTTTCTAGACAGATATTCTAGATACAATCAAGTGATGGTATATGAAGAAGATAGGTTGAAGACTACATTTACAACACAATGGGGAACCTTTACATATTGAAGGATGCTTTTTGAATTGATTAATGCAGAAGCCACATTCCAAAGAGAAATGGATGAAACATTCAAAGAGTTGATAAATATGTGCATAGTCATTTGCATGGATGACCTTACTATCTTTTCAAAAGAAAGGAGTACTCATATTGTAGACTTGAAGCAAGTGTTCAACCAATGTCAAAGGTATGGTATATCACTGAATCCAAAAAAGTGTTCATTCACGATCACCAAAGGAAAGCTTCTTGGTCATTCTATACATAAGTTCATTACTAGATTTGCTGATATAGTATGTCCTCTTAATTATTTGCTCAAGAAAGGAGCAAAGACTAAAAGGGTTCCTGAAATAAAGAAATGTTTTGAAGACATCAAAGTGGCAATATCTACAGCCCCAATTCTTGTAAGTCCAGATTATAATTTACTATTCAAAATCTACTCATTTGCGTCAGAAAATTCATGCACTAGGATTCTTACTCAAAAGAAAGACAAAGAGGATGAGAGATCAATCACTTTCATGATTTTTTCGCTAAATAATATTGAGTGGAACTATTCTAATCTTGGAAAATAGTCTTTCGCATTGATAAAAGCAATCAATAAATTTTTCCATTACATACCAAGGAGCAAGACATATGTAATTGTGCCATCATTAAGACATTGGTGATGTAGAATGAACGAGGCAAAAGATAAGGAAAATGGATGGCTATATTACAAGAGTTTGATTTGGAGATTCAACCAATGAAGTTGGTAAGAAGACAAGGATTAACCAAGATGATAGCTAATAATGAGATTAGTAAGGATAATGAAATCAGATTTTATGACAAAATCAACACTGATACTCAACAAAAGGCCATGGTGTCTCAAGTGGATATTGATCAAGAAATAATCACTGATGTTTGGTATCAAGATATTTTTACTATCTTTTGCAAAACCAATACCCCAATAAGATGAATATTTCCTAGCATAGAGGACTCAAGATGAAATGTGAATCCTACATGTTGCAAGATAGAAAAAATTACAAAAGGAACTACAAGGGAATCTATTTGAAATGTTTGGGGCGTGAAGAAGTGAAAGAAGTTTTGGAATAGTTTCATGGTAGATATGGCATGGGACATGGATCAGCAAAAGCTATAGCGCATATGATTTTGAGATTAGGTTATTTTTTGGCCTACCATCTTTAAAGATACAATTGAACATGTATGTTCTTACCATATTTGTCAAACAAGTGCAAATAGAGAAAGGCATCTAGCTATGCCACTACGACTAGTGTTTGAGATATACCCTTTTTCTAAGTGGGGGTTGGACTTTATTGGTCTAGTAAACCCACCATCATCTATAGGACATATGTTCATCCTCATAGCTACAAACTATTGCATGCGTTGGAAAAAATCTAAAATTTATAGAGATTGCATGGCAAAGGTGGTTACAAATTTTTTGGAAGAACACATTATCACAAGGTTTGGTATGTTGTTCATCCTAGTATGTGGTAATGAATCATGATTTGCATACATTTTCCTTATTCAATGGGCACTAGATAATTAGGTTATAATCAAGTTCTCTTCAAATTACTACCTCGAAGGGAATGGTGTAGCTGAATCTACCAATTAGAACTTGATCACAGTGATAAAGAAATTTCTATAGGAAAATCCAAAAGATTGGCACCCTCAACTGAAATATGCATTATGGATGGACAGAGTTAGGATAAAAAATACTTTGGGGACATCCCCCTATTTACTCGTCTACAAACAAGAGCCAATCCTCCCATTTAATCTCAAGATTCTTGTATTAAAATTTATGAATGGATATATTGAGAACACAGATAGAGTTCATATTAGATTAATGAATCTCTTGGAATTGGATGAGAAAAGAACAACAACCTTGGAGCATATGGTGAAACATCAAGTTTTAATAAAATAATGATTTGGCAAGTAGGCCACAATAAAATATTTTAGAATATTTGACCTTGTTCTCCTATGGGATAAGGTGAAAGAAAAGTCAGGAAGTCACACAAAGTTTCAGGCTTGTGGATTGGTGCTTATCAAATTGTGGAGATTTTGAGAGAAAATACTTTTAGGCTGAGTTCCTTACAAGGGGAATTGGTCCCATTGCTTGTCAATGGCCAATTCCTAAAACATTACTTTGAGGCCTAAAGGAGAAAAAAAAATTCCATTTTAGCAAGTATGTTTATTTTTTGCAAGTGTTTGCTTTCAGTTGTGTGTTTAATTTTAGTTGTGTATTTGTTATCAAAGTTGTGTTAGTTTGGGGATTAGGTGCAATCGAGATTCATTCTTGACGCATTTCTTAAATCACTTCTTATGGTTTTGAATTTTAGGAAGAGGTATTTCTTTGTCAAAGCATTGAGATGATTTCGTATCTTATACCAATTGGAGAATAGATATTAGTTTCAGTCGTAAAGGACATACAGTCTTGAAATAAGAATTGCAAATCAATAGTTCTCAACACTTGGAAAATTTAAAAATTGACTATCTTGGTGTTTTCAAATTAAGGTTGACAACAACAAGGGATAGTTTGAAACTTGTTAGTTTAGACAAAAGGTCTTTTCAAGGAATTGCTAAGGTCACTACTTGGCATGAGAGTTTCCAAAAGTTCTTAAAAGAGGAATGTAGAGGTTATCAAACTAAGGAAAGAATATTAGAAATGACACCAATGCCTTGGCCACATAGTCTAAGCATGGTTAGGGTACAAAAAGAAAACAAAAAGAAAAGATGGTGTTAAGAATGAAAGTTCCAAAAGGTCTGAGAAAGATAATTTAACAATAGGGACATGCCCTCCAAAATGGATATCCAATGCTTATACAAATTTCTTCATGGAAGAATAAAATGGAAACATGCGAAGCTCCATGAAGCAGGATTCAAAATATTGCTTAGGATCTGAAATACAAATATGATTACCTGTCAAGAGCCCTTTGAAAGGATTCTCTCATCTAGTTAGGCAGTGATTGATACACATGATCTATGAGGATTATTTTTGAGCTGTTACAGACTCATGATAGGTTGCATCTTGAAATGTCAAAGGAAATTAATACATTGCACACACATTGAGCTTGAAAATTTGAGATTCTAAAGTTTTGACTATCAAGGAGCTTGAAATCTATTTGAAGTGTTTAGGATTTAGTTGTTATTTGACACATGTCAGATGAATGCTTGTTGGTGAAGAAATACCTTTGTCATTTCTTCCTTTTTGTTAGAGCTATTTATTGTGGTTTCATAATGCATGCCCCATTTCTCCTAGAAATGGGGACTCCCTAATAAAAAATTTCCCTTAGACCCCTAATCTGGGGTCTGGGTCAGTTTGGAACTCCCCCTTGGAGTTTGGGTTTAACCTCTTTCTCTAATTGAGAGAACTGGGTGTCAGAGTTGGAGAATTTTGGGAGATCTTTTTAAGTATTTAATGCATGGATGTGCACTAGCACACTTAGCACACATGTGCACCTATCCAAGGTGCACGGGTGCATTAAAGGCATAAGTGTGCACCCATTCGCTTTGGAGATGTGCACATGTGCACCTCCAAAGGGTATGCACACCAGGCCTAGGCCTATATAAGCCTAGGACCCCCTCCCCTCTCCTCATTGTTCTCAATGCTCTTGGTTTCACCACACATCCACACCCACAAAGGTGCACAATAAACCTGCACAACACAAAAAAAAAAAGATTTAAGACACCCAAAGGTGTGCATGTACGCACCTTTGTTCACACAATCCAAAACAAAGACCTAAAACATCTAAGAAAGGTGCGGACATGTGCACCTATCCAAGGTGCAGATGTGCACACCTTTTAGTCATAAATCCCAAACTAAAGAAATGCTTCAAAATACCCAAGGAAAGGTGCATATGTGTGTACCTCCCTAAGGTACACATATGCACACCTTTCATAAACAACTTAATGCAAACAAAAGGGTGTGCACATGTGCACCCTTTTTGAAAATATTGAAAGAAACTTAGTTCTCCCCCCCCACCCCCCCACAACCTTTTTTGGCACTACCACATGTAGATGTGTAGTAATGCACATGCGCATGTGCACACCTCATCAAGGTACACACATGCATAGGTGTGAAACTACACATAAATTGACCAACTAGGGGTCATTAAGCGAACCTAGCACACCTATGAAGGTGTGCAAGGTGCACTATTTTACATTCCATTGCTATTAGGGGGATTCAGCTAGTTTTTTACTATTTTGATCATTTGGGTTAGGTTTTTTGATAATTAGGGTTTTTTTTAGGTGATATTTTAGCTCTCTAAACTAATATATTTCTTGTGTGTATATATAATAGCATCATCATCATCCTCAATGGTAGAAAAGATTTCTTGTAAGCATGTTGTCTTTAAATACCAAGGAACACCAAAAAAATCCTATTTTCAAGATGGACATGCAGAAATCAGAGACACCAAGCTTAGACATATTGATTAGAATGCATTCCTCACTGTATGTAGCAAGTCTAAAGAAATATTTGCAATGTTATCAACTATGACTAGGTCAGGGCTAGTAAATGTAGCATCACATCCAACTTCTATACAATATTATGAGTTAATTATGATTGACAGAACATTATGTGCCTAAAGAAAAGGTTGTCAAGTTTGTCACAGGGGAGATAGTTCTGGACCTTAGACCACAAAATATTGAGAAGTTGTTTCATCTCCCAAGGGTTGATCAATATGTAAAGATGACCTATTCAATCGTCCTTCCTAATAGATAGAACACTAGTGGGCTACAGAGTTAGAAAGGTAGACATGACTTAAGGTTATATGAAGGATGATATTGGATATTTCATAGTGCTCTTGAGAAGAGTGATGGGATTACTAGTGGCTGGACATCTTAATATCTAGATGGTGCACTTCATAGAGACCATTAGGATGGCCACGATGCTAATGGATTGGACTACTACCCTTAGTGATAATCTACATGGGTAGCTAGTAGATGTAAAAGTTGATCCAAGATTTTACATGACATTGTACATGGTGTACTTACTGGTGCCTAGGACAATGAACTACCTAGCACTTTACAATAGGGGTAGCATGCAAGATTAAAATGCATGGCCCTATGTGGTATACCCTTAGCTGGTAAAGAAGAATCTTTTAGATCAAAGAAAATAATATAGGATAGTGAATGACATTTTTATATTCACAATCATCTTATTTATAGGGGGTGATTATGCTAAATGGATATCAATAGAGGTAGCAGCTAGAATCATAGAGATTAGCGCCTACTACATCCAATTCAAATCATTCACATACCTAAGGTTAGTAGGCACACAAGTGAACCTAAAGAAGCTCCCAAGATATCCTTTTAATAGGCTCATTTTGTTGGAGATCATCAGGCAACTCACATCTGCATATGACAGAGTGAGGAAACAACACAAGAATAATGGGTGTGGTCAATCACCATGGATGCCTTTGACGTCAAGAAAAAGTAGGATATAATGACCTTTGATTTAGAATGGGATTAGATACCCTTAGAAGAGTACAACTCACCTTGCCCATACTTTGATAATATTGGAAGGGTGCAACATCTAGAAGAGAAGTAGTTTGTACATGAAGACATACTAGAGGATCACTGGATTAATTCCATAGATGACTATGATATCTAAATTAGAGACTATTGTAAGATGACTCTATATTTAGTAGAAAAGGCACTTAAGATGAAGATCCCATTGAAGGTTGTTGAGAAAGACACAAAAGATGTCTTAGATCCACTATACGAAAGGGATAAGACATATGGAAAACCCATAATGAATGTAGAAATTAGTAGGGATGAGAATGTGGACATCAACAATAGAGCCGAACATATTGTCCAGTTGATAAGGGAATAGATCAAGAAACCATTCAAACTTGATCCAATTCATTGGGATATTCCTCTTCAAGTCATAGCATGCCCAGTTAGGGGCAAAGGTGCAAAAGTCATAGTACCAACCTTCCCTACTCAATCCCCAATGAGGCCAAAAATAATATATCAACATGAGAGGGAGTTTGAGTACTTTAGGGAGGATAAGGGAAAGAACAAAAGAAAGAGAGTGAAAAAGGGTAGAAAAAAAAAGGTCAAGCCCAGCCACATCAACAACTGCAACAAGGTCCTGAACAAGCAGAGCCTCAAGATGAGTAGGCAGCCCAAGTCCTAGAGACTAAGAAAGTGCCTCCATTAGGAGAGGAGTAGGAGACAGAGTAAGAGGAAGAATAGAGGGTACCAATAGTAGGTAAAGAGCAAGAAGCCTCAGACTCAACATCTAAGAAGGCTAGGATTGAGTCTACTATGGTAGGGTCACATAGGAGAAAATTGAAGAAAAAGGATACTCATCCACATGTGCCTGAAACTATTCCTAAGGTTGAAGAAGAAGAGGAGGAGTAACTTGATAATGTTCCCTTGAGTCATAGGACTCGATTAGCCAAGGCCTTGGAAGAGGAAAGAAGAAGGACCTCCACTTTAACGCCACCATCTAATCCAAAAGAAATTACTTAGGTTACAACTTCCAAGGATGAGAAGCAATAGTGGATCACAGATATGGAGGGTCATCAGATGATGTCTTTGATCTATCAAATTTTGATTTCATGTCAGTAGGTACCAAGATGGCAGGGGGGAAGATACGAGATACTCCAATGAGTCAATCCTTAAGAGAGGACTAGAACCAATTACCACCTCTACCTCAAGGACCTCTAGGCCTATCCCCACTACCATCTCAAGATCTATCATTTATGGACAAAGGATTTGTAACACCACTTCCTCCGTCTACTGAAGTAGAAGAAAAAGCACTAGAGGAAGATGAAGAGCCCCAACAAATGCAATCTAATGAAGTAATAAAGGAGTGGTAAATACATGAGAAACTTCAACAAACTCCTCACGATACCAAGGCTAGGATATTAGCCCAAGCAGAAACAAAGACTTAAACTAGTAATCTATCCCAATGAGAAAGAACTCTAGAGAGGACTGATAAGGGAAAGGGACCTACAGTGCAAACCCCCTCTTGAGTCAAATATATGTCTCCAATGGGCACTACAGCTACTTGTTTGAAGAGGGAGGTAATGGTTCAATACATGAGGCAGTTAAATGTAACTATTGTGGGGGGAATGGATGAGCTAGTAAGAGCCATCAAAAATCATGAGCCACCTACAAGTGATGCACAACCATTGGCCTTCATCATGAAGAACCAAGATTAGGAATTGCTTACACACATAGCCATCCCTCCTCCACATGATAATATGGAAGATTTGACTCCTAGTGATTACCAAATCAAGGAGGTCTTGTTAGGGAAGCCCACGGTAGATACTACCAAAGTTTTGATCACTACAAGCATAAAAGAAGTGTTCAAGAAGATGGACAAAAATGAGTCAAAGCTACTAATGCTAAGAAAAAAATGAGATTATGAGAGGCTATCTACATGGAATAGTGAGCCCAATAGAACTAGATCATCCATAAAATACTCTTCTCATGGCATTAGAGAGGAAGGAAAAGGTGATGATTCAGGTGGATCTATTTTTGGGAGCATGTTAGCAATGGCATGAAAATTTTAAACAGAAGGGCATACAGATAATACAAGGTGATTTGAACTTCTTGCATTACATTCAGTCAAGTGTGGATAAACTGGTGTCCATAGTGAACTAGGATTTTGGGTTAATGGATGAGGTACATACCTGGGTTAATAAATGAGACAGATGAAGTTTCAGATTGCGATGGAGATAAAAATATTGGATATTATGAAAAAGAATATGCGTCTAAAGATATTTGTATGAAAATATATGATAGTGAGTATGAAAATGAGGAGGGTGATTCCCTTAGTATGGAAGAAATATCAACCTTGCTAGATATGGAATACAAAAAATATGTTGAGAGAAATGGTTCAAGTTTTTCTCAATCCAACATGATGAACAAGTTGATGGATCAACATATACTCAGGAGATTTTGGATGAAAATAATAATTTGCATGAATCATGTAGTGAAGAAGAAATGGAAATATTTTCAACATATAAACATGAAGAGGTTTTATAAGAAAGTTTTCATGGATATATGTCTAAATTCTTTGTGTTCCTAAACACATTATATGAAGATGAATCCTTATGCAATCAAATCCATGAGTATCATGATGAAGATATAAGGCTCAGTGATAATGCTGAAGTCAATGAAATTCATGACATGTTCTCAGAAAATGATGCTTGCCCAGTTCATCATATGAGTAGGAGTTGTTTCAAACTTGTAATAATGTTATATGTTATCAGTAGCAAGTTGAGGTAAGTATTCTTAAAAATTCTTTTGAAAATATTTTTGATACTTTCAACTTTGATGTTTTCTCATATATACTATGTGAAATGGGAAAGAAAATTAATATCAAAAAGAAATATTTGTTCCCAGGATTTGAAAGAATAGAAATGATAGTGTTCATTATCATCGATAATAATTTTTATAAAGTTCTTGGGAACATTCAAATGAATGATATGATGATTTATTATAAGAAGCTGAGTTTTTTGAATAAATTGTTTTTCAGATATAGGCCTTTTACTTCACAAAAGAGTTTAAACCCTCTAAATTATCTAATGAGTGAAGTGATAGATATTAACAATTATTTTTTTAGATTTTTTCTTTTACATGATCAAAATAAGGTTTTTGATAGAGCAAAAAGCAGGCATTTCCTCTTGGGGGGCTTGGGGCCTCCCTGTTTTATTCTACACTAGATTAGGTTTCATGGTCTGCTTCCAGGTATGAGTAAGGAAACATAATGACATCTTAGGTATGCATTATTTCTTTTAGTTTGAATTTCATTTTAATATGATCATTCCAAAGTTCGAATCTATGTGATAATATTTTATATGATCATTTTTTGGAAGCCATTTTGATTCTTGCATTAAGTTGTTTCATCAAAATCATTCATGGAATCCCCACAAATAAGGCATCACACTTCTCTAAGATAAGTATAATATCATTTACCTATTATTCCTTATAGGAAAATCATTTGATGATTTATCTGAAAATATATTTTCTTTGACAATTTGAATTTTCAAATGAATCTAGAGTTGTACTAAGATTATTAAACTATATTTCTCATATTTCACTCCTAAATACATTTTGGTAACAGATTAAACAAAGGCAATTTATTCACTTTTACACATCAAAGTATTTTAAAAGATCATATTTTGGATTAAGGATTTATCGTGATTACATGATCTATTCAGACATAATTGCAAAGTTGAAATAAAGCTTCATTTATGATCAAATATATGATTTTATGATACTCTAATCCATGTATTTCTTATTTTATCAATACATTGGATGATTTCTCCAATTCACTGTGGCTCTGAGAGGGAACATGCGATATGGCAAATTAGGGATTCTACAATCTAGAAAAATCCCCTCATGAAGTTGATGCATCCATAGTCCTCTTGGCATAAGTTTTAAAGATGACATGGTAACATAGATTTTAATACTGCATCTATGATATTCATGGGAAACTGCATCTTTAGGGTGGCATCATGATGGAAAAAAATGGGTGCAAACAACATATCAGATTTATGGATCTTGGGCACTATCCTCTTTAGCAAGAATGGATACTATCAACGCATTGGAGAGGTACATGAATAACAAAGATTAAATGTAAGAAGTATCGATTCATTCTACAAGCATATAAGGGCCAATGTCTATGCCGGCATTAAATCAACAATTTAATAATTTTAAAAATTAAATTATAAATCATTTTAGAACTATGTCTTAAATTTAAATTTATTTAAAAGTTGTTGTTTTTAAGGAGTGACCACGATGAAATAAAGATGGAAACCAAGTGAATGGAGCCCTGTTGAATTTTTTACGACAAATAAGAACAGAGAAACTAATCCAAAATTCCCAGAGATACCAAATATATTATACTGTTACCGCAAGTAATAGAAGGAACTTTGAAAATTATTTTTCTAGGTAGTCATCAATAAGTCATGGATGTATGGTGATAATATAGCATTCATGTCAGGTCAAGAATCAAGCAGAGATCGCACCTGTGAAGCATTCAAGCAAGCCCAATATGAATAAAAGAAGCAAGCTGATAACAACAACGCTGATAGCCACACTTGATACAATAATGACCCTTCAAATGATATCAATACTACTGTGTATTATTATCAATTTACTCCAAGTCATTGAATCACATAAGGATTTGGAGAGGCCAGGAAGAGTAGCGATAAGGCAATATGAAGGACAACTCTGGTTATATTATATGTGTGTTGCACATCCTACCATTAGTACATTTGATCTTATTTTTAGACCAAAATTTTTAAACATCTAATAGAATGGGGTCAAATTGGTCATTTTATGCAAGGCAACGTATATAATTTTTTTAACTAGAAGTCCGTGTTGGTCAAAATTTCAGCCAACACGAACTTATACACTATGTCAAAATCCAAAAAAAGCTCTTTGCCGCGCCCTAATTTCAATCTTGCCGTGCGACCGGAAGAAAGGCTGTGGATTTGCGGTTAATATTTATCGTTTACTGCATTTTGTGGTGCCAGCAGAGGAAGGGTTTGAAGATTACGTGCCAACAGTGTTTTACTGCCAGTGCCAACAGCGTTTGACAACTTCAGTGCAACCTCCGCCGGAACAGTAAGGAAGCTTTCAGTAATCAAAACTATATTTGCATTGCTTAATGTGTATGTTTCATATTGCTTCCGCATTGTGTACCATAGCATTGTATAAACTTTTAAGGAAAAAAATAGTTATAACTTAATAGATTGATTTCTGTCAACTACCTGAGAGAGGTGTCACAATAGCTGGATCATAGTGTTGCTTAGTTTCAATACATTATGTGCAAATATGAACAGTGACGTGCTTATCATATTTGTGAAATGGAAAAATAGTTTACCTTCATTTATTATTCAGTAATTGAGTGGTATAAAAGTCAAGACATTACATGCTCCTTATCAATTTACAATAGGCCATTCATTTCTTATCAATTTAGACAAAGGCCATCCATTTGAATAGATCGTTCATCTGAAAGGTCACTTTATGTTCCATCGTCCAATTATTCCTTTCACTATATCACTAATTGTCACTAATTGTCAAGATTATGACTAATGATGTAACATTATAAAGTTTACCCTCCCATGAAAATTTTTGTAAGCATCTCCATTATTTTTCCTTGAGATTTCTCTACATCAATGTTCCCCTTACTACACTGTGGTATTATATTGCTGACTTCATGCATCTAGATGGGGCTAATTTCAATTCGGATATCCATATCGAGGTTGAAAATTGTATGTTTTATTAGATATTTGGTTCCCAATCTCTTAGATAAATTCCAGTGCCATCCATCATCCATGGCAACCCTCAATAATTTCTACTAGTTGCATCCTTCTTAAAACAGTCAGGAATACCATAAACTTGACGATGTTACCCAAATTGTTTTGGATCTAACAAAGAAAACTCTCTATAGAAGGCCATGACTTATCTCTTGAACTGGGAATTCCCAAGAACAAATTATCAATTCCACACAATTGGGTTTGGTTTTGACAAATTCTTTGGAGATGGGAATTTGTATCTCCACTCCCTCTTTGTAGGATTTTAAATTTGATTCCACTATCACACCTATGGGATTTTACATTCTTTTATTATTTCATCTTCCAAAATAATTTTTTTAGAGGAAATTGAGATTAATCGAATATATATCAACAATCATTTTACACTATTCCACATATAATGATAAGGAACATTTGCAATAGACAATCACAATGAATGTGATAATGTTGGAATGGGCTACAATCAATATTAATGTTATTACAAAAGTTGTGTGATACATAAAATGGAATAAATAAGATGCTTATACAATAATTCTCTTTACACAATGTTTCTGAGCTTTAATTCCCCAATTCATGGCAACCTTAAACAGAAGAGTTTCCTAACACTTGTGTAATAGAACTTGATGCTATTATACTCTTCAATAGAACAAATCAAAGTCAATAATCATTGAAAGCTACCAATTTTAACAACTTGAGAGAATTCTAGGTCGGAGATTAGTGTTTTCTTTTATTGTTTTATAGGTTTGAAATGTCTATAACCCAACCCCCAACTCTAATTTGGGTGAATTGGGAGGAGACTAGTCAATAATAAATAGGCCCACATCTTATTTTAAAGAAGAATGACCAAATTAAAAGTTAAATATAAACTTACTGATCATATTCAATATTGATTGTCCTTGTTGTGGAAGTCGCAATATCTCTGAAGGCATCAACAAAGAGTTGGAGTGTTCCATTGCAGTTAGAAGAGCAGTAATGGAGTATCTTGACAACAATGGAATTGGTGTTGTCTGAACATGGATTTTGTGAGATTTGATTTGTACCACTGAGACATCTGACACTGTATTGTCTCCCACAAGCTGCTCCATTGTCCCAAATTGCATCACTCATTGCTGCAAACAGATTTCCAGCTGGAAACTGCTTTTCATCATTCCCATAGCATTCTGAGGCTGCCAACAATTTTTGTTTCACAAAACATTCCAATATGAATCTAGTGATTAAATTACTTACCAAATCTTTACAATATCTAAGTCTATCATTCTCATTTCAAGATCCCATGACATTTCAAATCCCACACTATGGATTTATTATCAGAATGTAAGCTCTCAATTTTTGATATCATCATTTCAAAATCACACTCTATGATCTAAGATCTCTAATTTTTAGAACCTCGCTTCAAATGAAATAATGAATTTCAAATCATGTTCTATGATTCATTATAGTAAAGTTTGACGCTTGATTTTGATATCGACATTTCAAAATCACACTCTATGATCCAAGATCTCTAATTTTCATAACCTGGTTTCAAACAACATTCTATGATTCATTATAAAAAAAGTTAGATGCTTGATTTTGAGTATCTATATTTGAAATCACATTGTATAATCAACATCCAAAATAGTAGATCCAAAGTTTTTAATATTAGTATTCAAATCATACTCGATGATTCATCATCCAAATAGATCTATAGATCTTTGATTTGAAAAACTCAAAGTTTCGGAGAGAGCAGTAGAACTTACGAACATAAGGAGGAGAATAAAAAAGTAGCCGTGCCCACATCTCCCAAGCACCTGTAAATTACAATTACAAAGAAACTCCATAGAATTATGATGGTTCTCATTTCTATCACCATGGCCATTCAAAGCTTAGTTGCACAGAGCGTCCATTACAAAATTGTTGAATAGAGTGAATGAATGGTCAATTTCATTAAGATTCCATTCAACTGTTGCAGCTTTGTGGAGAATACATGATGATCTAGGATGTCGTGATGGAAGTGGATAAACAAATGAATTGAGCAACGTGGAACCTTCGAGTCATTAAAAGCCATTGACTTGACTTGTGAATATATCATTCAATTCCACGCTTGTGGCCACCATATAAACGCGTCTAACACGTCCTCTAGGCTAGTTTTACTGTTTGAGTTCCAGCAGCGTTTGGTAGCTTCAGTGTAACCTCTGCCGGAATAGTAAGGTTCTATCTCTGTTATATCTCCTTCTTTTCATTGTTCAACACATCATCTTCAATGTATTCAGCCTCATGCGTCGCCTTTGTCATAATCTCTTAAATTTCTAAATTAATAACCTCATTGGCCATGAAGTTGTTTCGATTGTGCTCTTTATCCTCAGGAGTAGTGTCAAGTGTGATTGGAATTTGTAACATATAATTTTCCTTAGGGGCGTGTAACAGATCACCGAGTTGGGATAACTCATCATCCTATTGAAGATATAATGCAAGGTGAAGGCTTGGATAATTTTGTTGATGCTCTTGTTTTAAAACAGGAAATGGATGCAATTGCATCTTTTACTGATACCTCTTGATACTCATGGTAAATTCTTCTCATAAATTTCATCACCAGGCTACAATTTTCAATAGTTCCAGCAATGTCTTGAGGATCAAATCAATTGCTTGGCACTGACTCGTACAATTCCACATTTTAAAGTTTTTGTAGCATTTATTGTATCACTAAATATTTACACTTTAATCAGTAACCTCCATGCATGCCAAATTAGTTTCAACCATAAAGAAATTTATATCTGTATACTTCTCCACAACTAACCTAGGTATTGTATGCATATATTTCATCTCTATTTGAAATCCCTTGAACAAACCAAGCAGATCACAAATAATGTCACCTTTGTATTACATGTGGTAGTGCTCAGTTACCAAAGCATTTGTTGGTACATAATTAGTCAAAGCATGTGGGTGCATGTTTCTTTTCTTCATTACAAACACAAACATTTTAGTTTAATCCAATGGCTTTGCTCAATCGTTTATTGCTTAATCATTTAAATGTTTAATGCTGATCATATGAGCCCTGTAATATCTAATGCCATCGAATTTTAGGGCCGCCAGCCGGCATCCCCACATTCCATATGAAATCATTTGAACATAGGGAGATCTCCAGAAAATAAATGATTTTAGAGATAACTAAAATAAATGTGAGTACTTCAAACTTATCATAAGAAGGAAATCACTTATTGTTTTCTTTTTTATGTTATGGATGATTTCAACTTTCAACTTCACCAAAAGGCCAAGGATGCATTGAAATATTTCACTATTTTGAATGCAATTGTAGTCAGTATATTCTAGGTTTAAATGTGTCAGATTATAGCAATTCTAATTTTGGTAGATACACTACTGGATATTTCTTGTGTAGATATTTTGTATTCAACATTTTGATTTTGTTGATAAGTTATCCTTCTCTAATTAACATACTCTTTCAGATGGAAATAATTAACATACATTGTCTATAAATCCACATTTTGCAAACATCTATGCCTTCTAGAAATTATAGGATCATTTTAGTTACATTTGAAAACAATAATCAAGAAAAACCATATGTGCAGATATAAACATTAATCACAAAATTTCCAATTTCTTTGCAAATATATTTTCCTGTGAAGAAAGACCACGCTTGACAATATGAACGCTGAACAAAATGAGACAATGGCTGCATTGTGGGCTCAGTTCTGAAGAAAACCTAATAAATGTTATTGTCCTTGCAAAAAGTGTAAAGGGTTAAAGACTTGAAGAATTCTAATCACAACAGCCCAGAGTCATTGTAGGCAACATGGTCATGTTGAAGGGGGCCATGATTTTCGTCCATTGCTGAATGTGGATTTCGTATTGGAGGAACATGGAGGTGTGAATATCCAAGCTGAGGATAACACTCTCATGGAAGAAGATGATAATGTGCCAGAGGACATGATTGAAGAAGATGGTATTGGGGCAGGTGATGAAGAGGCTCACAATGATGGTACTAGCGAATCTGATAATGATGATGAAGATGGTCTTGATATACCTTTACTTGAGAAGGCACACGAGCCCTTATACGAAAGCTCCCAAACAACTCTGCTCTCAGCTATAGTGTTGTTGGTGAATTTAAAGGTTATGAATGGTATATCCAATGTAGCAATGTCACGTATGCTGAGGTATGTCATTTTTGTCATCTTCAATGTTAGCATACAATTACTATTCATTATATTAACAATGCATATTTGTTGTTGTAGGTTGACTAGTGAGTTTTTGTCACCGCCATCAAACATTTTTCCTCGTTCGTACCGAGAATTATCTAACATTATGGATTAGATTGGAATGAAGTATCAAACAATACATGCATGTCCCAATGATCACATTCTATATCATAAACAACATGAATTTGCAACAGAATGCCCTAATTGTCATAGTAGTAGATATCGGTCAGATCAAATAACAAAAAAAGTGCCTCACAAGGTTCTTCGATACATTCCCATTATTTCACATCTTCAACGGTTATTCAGGTGCACTAGCTTGGCACAATTTATGGATTACCATGCACGCAATAGAAGTCAGGATGACATTATGCGAATGCCTGCCGATGGTTCTGCATTTAAAGAGATAGAAGAAACATGGTCACATTTTAAAGAAGAACCTCGTAATCTGAAGCTTTCATTGGCAGCGGACGGTGTCAATCCATATGGAGATATGAGATCTGTTTACTCAGTGTGGCCTATTTTTGTTATTAACAATAATATTCCTCCTTAGATGTCCATAAAGAGGGAGCACATAATGTTGTCAATGGTTGTGCCAGGTATTTTTTTCATTTTATAGTTATCTAAATTAATTTATAAATAGTGCATGAAAATGGTCATAATAATAATGTAATGTTTATGTTCATTCAATTGCTAGGTAAATACCAAGTTAAAGATATGAACGTGTATATTGAGCCCCTAATTGACGATTTGTTGAAGTTATGGAATGGCATCACTATGTATGACATCTCTAGACCGATAGGACATCGACAATTTCAATTCCATGCAATGCTTGTATGGACAATACATGATGCCCCTGGGCTAACTCATTTTTGTGGTATGTTATATTGTTAATATCACATATTTTTGGTCTTTTATATTTCTTACACATTACTATCAAATGTTTAAGTTGCTCATGATAATTGTACATGATCCACTTCTACATGATCTTTTAGGTCTTCAGACAAAGGGAAAATTTGCATGTCCAGTTTGTGGTCCGAAGATGAAATCTCGTCATTCAAAAACTTTAAGAAAGCAGGTGTTTGATGAGTTTAGACACTTTCTCCACAATAATCATAGGTATCGAATTGTTGAAAAACATCTTTTCAATGGAAAAGAAGAGACATCATCAAAGCCACGAAGAATGACACCTCATTTATGGAAGTTGGAATATGATCGACTAAATTGTCGAGGTAA
The DNA here is from genome assembly GCA_028749045.1 of Cupressus sempervirens. Lineage (NCBI taxonomy): Eukaryota > Viridiplantae > Streptophyta > Pinopsida > Cupressales > Cupressaceae > Cupressus > Cupressus sempervirens. The sequence goes on along the minus strand of CM053785.1, from coordinate 616,920,981 downwards.
TATCCAATTTGTCGTTCGAAGTTTAAAATTTGTATTTTGATATTGTCTTATATTTACTAATGTTGTAATTGATGTTTGTGAAGGTCATCAAGGCATTAATGACCAACTTCCTAGAGGAATGAAAAGTTATCCTACTCAATTTAGTAGGTTACCGTACTACAAGGATCTCCCAATTGCGCATTTGTTTGATGCTATGCATATTGGAAAGAATGTAACAGAGACACTATGGAAAATGTTGGATGGAAGGCGTGATAGAGAACAAATTGCCAAAATCTGTACCGACATTTATGAATCCAATCATGCACTAAAAGCTTCCATTGAATCAAATAGCAATGGAGACTGCATAAATACAAGTGCCCTTCCTTGGTTATTAACGGAGCAAAAAAGTGATGCATTAAAAGGAGTCATAAAAAAAATAAATTTCCAACAGGATTTGCTGCAAATATAAGCACTCTTCTATCAAAGAAAGGTGATTTTGGGCCAGGGTTGAAAACACATGATTGGCATACCTTCGTCAAGGTAAGTCATGTTCTCTATTTATAGTATATTTGTAAGATTGAATGTACTACCTATTGCATTATTTAATAATATATTGAAATGATCATTTTTAATGATTGCAGTTCATCCTACCTCTATCCCTTCCACAACAGTTTGACAACAGTATTAAACAAGTTATATATGATCTTGGAAAATACACGAGGTTAGAAGTGTTTTTTCTTAGATTTGTAGCTTTTTCTCTTAAATCTATTGTAAATTTTTATTTGAAATCTCATTTATCTTGTTTTGCGTGTTGAATCTCTTTTAGGTGGTTATCATCTAAAAAAATTGACAAAAAAGATATAAAATATTGGAAGAGAAAAATTCCACTGCTTATGTGTGAAATGCAAAAGTGTTTACCTCCAACCTTTTTCAATGCTCAAGAACACTACCTCATACATCAAGTTGAGGAGATTGAATTGTGTGGATCTGTACAAGCTAGATCAATGTGGATGGTTGAGAGGCACTTGAAATTTATGAAGGGCTTGGTTCGACAGAGAGCACGTCCTGAGGGTTCTATGATAGAGGGATATATGATATACCAGACCATGGTGTACATTACTGAATATCTTCCAAAGTTTGCAGCAGATATCTATGTAGATTGCATTTGGGATCCCAACTCTAATGACAAATTCGAAGGGGAGTACCTGACGGGGAAAGGTAGAATGAGGAGGTTGAGAGGTAATTATAAGTTTTTTTTTTAAAGTTTAATAATTATTATTCATCATCAATATATATAAGTTGTTTGTAACTAGTGTAATTGTTTTCTTTATAGTTGGTCGTGAGTGGGATGCACTACACTTGTATATTGCAAACAATCTTGATTGGATGACAGTATGGATTGAATAGTCTCAAGAAAATGGTCACTCATTAACATTGGATGGTGTTGTATCATTGGTTAAAGAAGCTCATCGTAATGGAGATCCCAATGTTACACAAATGGTACTTGATCTAATATATGGCTTAAGAGATACAAAGGTATGCATAAGATTACTAATCATCACACATAAGTTTAATATCAACTCACAGATCGATGCAAATAATATTGACATGTTTGAATAATTGCAGGTCAAACACCATAAAGCTATGTACTACCATGGCTATAAATTTTGCACAAAAAAGTTAGATGAAACGAAGAAAACGTGTGATTCCGGGATAAGTGTTGTCTTTGCAGTCACCAATATTTCATCTAGAACTGACATACATTCTCAACAATTTGAAAATTGATACTATGGCATTTTGGATGATATACTTGAGTGCGACTTTAATTCATTCAAAATAGTTCTATTTGTTGTCAAATGGTTCAGGTTACGACTGAATTGAAATGATCCTGATAGGACTGTTATTGAACATGATAGTGGATTTACTATGATTAATACAAGGTCATTTGAGCCAGTCGGAGATGAGCCCTATGTTCTTCCAAGCTAATGCGAGCAAGTTTTTTATTTTGGTGTTCCACATAAACCAGGTTGGTCATTTGTTGTTAGACATGACCCAAGAGGAAGGCCGGTAAAGTATAATGTGATCAAAGAAGAAGAAATTGAAGAAGTAGAAGAGGAAGTAAATGATTATTAGGAACACCAATTACCCAGTGATGAAGATGAAGAAGATGGTGATGATTTTGGTCATTCTAATGATAATGGTGATAATGATGATGATGATGTTGATGACAATCATGATCATGGTGATGATCATGGCGATGATGGTCATGATGATGATGGTGATAAAGATGATGATGATGGCAATGAAGATGGTGGTGGTGACGACGATGATCAAAGTGACAAGTACAATGATGGTGATGATGATGATGATGATGATGACATGGATGAAGATCATGATGATCAATGAAATGTCCAACTAGGATCAATGTCAACTATGATGGGGTCTTGTATGACCAAACTTTTTTTTCTAAACCATATGTGCACATATAAACATTAAGTAGAACATGTCAAATATTTTTTTAAATATACACATTAGTTACACTAAATTTTTAACTTAAGACAAATGATTTACATATACAATCTACTTTATTATTAATATTTTTTTTTGGTAAGTCTATTACTTTAATTTCGCTACTAATTTCTAAGACTTACTAATTTTTTTCACAGGGCGATATGGATGCACCATCTCAGACACCTTCAGTATAGGTAAACATTAAATATTGTAAATTATAATGTAAATATGGAAACAAATGTCGTATTATTATGTTCTTTTCTTTATGGCTTTGGAGTTGTTTTGATGAAATTTTATTGATATTTGATGTCACAAATGATAGGAAAAAGCTAGAATGACTGCTGATCAAATGCGATATGAAATACGGGCTTCATATCTACATAACATTTCCCTTAGTACTGACCCTTTGTTCATCACCCAAAAAATCAAGCAAAGATACACTGATGAACTTGTTAACATTATCATCAAGGCTGACAGAAGTGAAGAGAAAGAGGCACTGAGAACAGAATTGGGCCGTAGAATCCAATCTTTGCAAGTAAGCAATAATTCAACTAAAGCAATAATAGAAGTTCAATAGATATGAATATTTTATACTATCTTATGGATCATGATCTCTAATTTTATGTGTACTTGTATAGACATTTGTGCCATTTGTGACATCACATGGTGAACATGGTGATGGTCGTTGCGCACAACCTTCATGTAAGTAGCACTTTGTTTGTTTTCATCAACATTATAACACTTACTTTTTTTTTGTGGACATTTGTAGCTAGTATTCCATTTGATCTTTATCCATTGCAAATTTCTTTGCTAACAATATTGTATTCTTCAGCTCATGATGAAGTGTGGACTCCTCCTTCAGTTGCCGGTCCACTATTGCCTAGTGCATCGTCAGGAACAAGGGGCATGCAAACATCCTCATCTATGCCCACTAGAATTGGTAAAACCTTATTTTGCTATATTTTGTAATGTATTTGTACAAGTTGATGAACAATGAAGTAGCATATCAGTGCTTAAATGATGTCTATAGAAGTCTGCATACACACAAACACATGCATACATACATACATGCATACATATTTTGCATTCGTGTGAAGACCCTGCTTAGATGCAATGATTGCTATATGTTCCATTCATGAGAGATGAATTCTTCTGAACTAACCACTCATAAAATCCCTATAAACTATTACAAAATCTTATTGTTAAAAACAAGACATGCAGTCTAGGACATGCAATCCTTAATGGAATGCGAGGAAAAAACATTTTGCTAGTCAATTTCTTCAATTTGATTATATCCATAAGTGTGGTTTAATTCATTTGGTGTCTGCTTTAATTGTCACGATGTTTCAGTTGATAGACCAGCAGAGAGCAATACTACTGAAGCTGATCCATTTCCTGGAGCAGTTCGTGTGATTAGTACTGGTTCATATGAAGGGGCATTATTGCTGAATAAGAAAACTATGTTTCTGTTAAAAGAACGAAAGCTTCCAGGTGCTTTAAAATTGTTTTTATTTAAAGTGTAAATTTAATTTATTTTTATACTACTCATTTTGGACTGATAAATCCTTGATGTTTTTGTAGGTAATAATGTTTTCTTTGACCATCTTTTTCATATGACATTGAGACTATTTGGACCCACCATACGTAAAAGGTACGTAGTTTAATATCATTGCTACATAATTTTTCTTTCCTTCCATTTATTGTAATATATTAAAGTTATTGATCTAACAATCTATTTGTTTTTAAAAAGGTGGAATTTACAAACCGTGGAATTAAAAAATCAGCTCATTGCATCTTTTGACAAGAAATTTGGAAAAAACATTTTTGACAATGGCCTACTTCTGAATAGAGCAGCAAAGCATATAAAGACTGTGAGGGATCAATATAGAAGGGCTCTTAAGGATAACCCAAAGTACGACCGTCCTGCTATGATTCCACCAATGGAGTGGAATGAAATAGTAGAAGATGCAAAGGAGAAAAGGCTATGTGAAGATAGAGATAATGAAGCAACACAGGGAAAAAAGAGGTATGTCATGATAGTATTAAGTACATTGTAATCATGCACTAATTATTTATATTTGTAAATATATAATCTAAGATGTTTGAAATTGTTCATAGATTGCAGGACACATTCGTGGCTACAAAAGCGAGACTAGAAAAGTTTGGCCAACACAAACTTGGCTCTGGTGGCTATATGAATCTCCAGTCTCGAGTTGTAAGTAGGAGCAATGATATGAAATAATTTTTTAAAATATAATGTTGCAAACAATTTTGTCTAGTGAAACCATACATACAAAACTGATGATATTAAGCAAAAAATATAGGGCACAGAATTCAATGTGGAGGTCACAGATGAAGATAGAAAACTTTCCTTGAAGGAAGGCTATAAAGTTGTGGCTACACGCCTCCGTGAAGAATCTGTAAGCCTTGCCCAAGAATCCAGTTCACCAAATGATATCTCACAGGTAAATTGGTTAGATGAAAAGTAAATGAAATTGAATAGTTGATCCTTTTCTTTTTTGGTTTTAGTTTTGAACGTAAATTGACTGCATAACAATGTGCATAACATTTTATTGCAGCCTTCATATCCTACCATAGAACCTGCTCGTGACAAAGGCCATAATGTGCATTATAGTGGTGGAGGTATTAATTTGCTATTGGAAATTAACTATGCAATTATGAATACAATTTAACATCTTCAATTGCAATTTGACGTGTATCCTTTTTTTGAATATTTCATAGCATGTTGAACATCATGCCGAAGGAGTGGAACATGTTCCAAGTGTTCAACATGTTGACGTGGCAGCGGATCAAAATGTTAATGTACATGATGTTGCATTGTCAGGTAAGAAAAATGCATGTTATGTTTTACTAGCACTTAATTATAGAGTAGTAACAGTTAAAAAAAGAAAAAGAGTATGCCAATTTATCCCATTCACTTGTTCTTGCAACAGAGCCCCCTTTAGTGCAACAACCTCCTACTCCTCCAAAGACAAGGAGCCATCGTAATTTGACATTACGCGTGCCAGAAGAGGAGGAGAATGATGCAGATATGGATGCTCCTATGATCGCTTTTCTTAAGAGAGCTCAAAAAAACAAAAAGAAGAAATGATGTTTTAAAAATCTTCTTTGATAAACCTTGTTGGATAATGAAAGAACTTTGTTTTTAAGTAATTATGTATGAATGATGCGTATTAATACTTATTTTTATTTTATGTTAATGAATATTGTTATGTCTTAATGAAGTCTTGATTAGTATTGTGTATTAATGAATTTTATATCATATTAATGAATGTTATGTGATTGTATTGATTGAATGTTATAGTTCATAAATGGATGAATGAATAAATGAAGTATGTAATTAGATGATAATGGGTACTTTAGATTGATGTTAGAGGGAGGGGGGTGAGGCCAGATGAGCTTCTACCTTCACGTGGTTGGCCTTGTTAAGTAGAGAATATTATAGCATTCTTGAAACCAAGTGAAGCTCAAACTAACATAAAATGGACACTTCGCATGTGGTAGGTCTAAAATGATCCACGACTACTGCTGCCCAACTTGGTGAGATGAGATGGTGAGTCAACTTGGTGAGATGACCTGGAGAGCTAACTTGGTGAGATCATTAAAGACATGCCATAAACAGCAGCATAGTTCCTCTATTATCTGCGATTTATACCAGGTTCTCTTTATCATTTGTTTGTGTTGGTAACTTGTGTTAGTAATGTAAACATAGATTAGTTTCTTGGGATACAGTCAATGATTGCTCCTTCATGGTTTCGGATAGATTAAATGCTGTACGAGCTTTGCTGTAGTGGAGAATAATAAAAATTTAGAACTGTTATCTCTTGAGTTTTCATATTGTTTGCACATTCCTTTGGTCTCGTTACTATGTTCCCATGAGTGATTTCTTACAGTAGTATCCAAGCTTAAGACCTGGGTTACATGCTAACTATTTGACAAAATACTTCTAGCCCAAACTTGATCTCCTTGATCAGAGCAAGTAGGGATTATTACACTGTTCCTGATATCAGTTATTCACATTTCAATTTTATGAGTTTCATTGGTACATTCAGCATTACAAATTTGATTCTCATATTTAGAATTGGCTTAGTTTGATGAAGTTTTAGTACTATCATTTCTTTCCAACATATTATCTAAAATTCAGACTAGAAGAATCACTTAAAAATCCCATAAGAAACTGCATAACAGTGAGGGTTAGTCATTGTCAAAGTGTTTGATGAAATGTTAAACAACTGAATTGGAAAGGAAATTGGTGATTATTGAAGCCATACCCAGTTGGGGTTATTACATACCATTGATCTTTATGCAGTTTTGACAGTTTGCTTGACCACTTAGAACATTTTCATTGATTTTTCTATATGGCTCATTTGATATTCACTGTTTCAAATCATAGAGTAAGGTAGTTCATTTTCTTGTTTGAATACTTAGAAATTATTTGATATTACCTTGTTGAAAAGGCTTATTTGCCTTCCATTCTGAATGGATAGATCTGATATGTATCAGTCATTGTAAAGAAGTAAAAGTTGTGCTTTCATTTTCATAATCTAAATTGAGATAAGATTGATTTGTTCAGAAGGCTTTTGAATTTCTTGTTTAAATGTAGACCTAAGTCTTTGAGTGTATATACAAAGTTCAACTAGTCATTGAACTAAGACATATCTTGCTCATGTATGTTGGTATTAAGGATAAAGGGACCTGCATGGCACATAGTCATTTAAAGACTTTTTGACATTTTGTTAGTAGGGGAGTAGTGAATGGTATAATCGTCCCATGTTGAGATTTTCACTGTCTAGCCACTTGTCCTATTGATAGAGAATTTTGGGACATTTGATGCTCTATATGTTATCCTTGTTATTTAATTTTGACCAATGTAGGATTTAATTCAACGACAATCCAATTATATATTTGTGTTAAGTAATTGAAGGCTTCTACCAGTATTTATGGTTACATTTCATTTAGAAATTTGATTGTATTACTGTGAGTTTTCATTTCAGAAATTTCATTTTTCCACATATATTTTGCAAATAACTACAAGAAAAGGGGTTACAATTAGCACACAAGCACCTTTAGTCATCTGGTAGTAGGAGGAAAGGATGTATAATCCATTACATTTAGGAGGAAAGGATTTATAATCCTTGTCATCAAGTTCTAGCACCTCACCTCGCCCCTAAGACATTAGTCATTGATTTGAGATTAATCAATGATGGATCACAGAGATGCGCATTAACAGTAGTTGTGATGTTCTTTCTACTATCATCCACTCCCCAGTAGCTCCATGATCCATCTTCCTTATTGAAGAAAGCTAACCTTCCATTACCTTCTGTAAGGATGCAGATATAATTCCTCATTGTCAAGAATCTATGCTTGGATAGACCATCAAATAATAGTTGCTTACCCGAATTCAAAATCCCATACTCTGGGACATGCTCCTCTTACCATACGATGTGCTTCATCAGATATTTAGAAATATGCATATGCCAGTTGTGCCAAGGATTAAATGATGTCATGTTTTCACTACCCTCTCAAATCTCAAGTTTGCATTCAATGTAATAAATTTAAAGTATCTAAAGGCTAAATAATAGTGTTCTCTTTAAGGGGAGCAAACAGTGTGAGGTGGAAAGGTCTTTAGTGTAAGTGTTTGTTAAAATTGCTCTTGGTGTTTCCTATTGTATTGCATTGCTTACAGTTGCTATCAGAAGTGGTTTTATAAGTTTTACAGAAGATTTTTTTCAGTTATGTTTTCTCCATCTGGATTAGTTGAGTTTTCCTTTGCTGTTGAAGCCTTGAAGGTTCTTTTCAGCTACATTTTCTCCATGTGGAGAGAAGTGGACAAGTATTTTTAAACATGACCAACCCTTTTCTCCTTTGGTTTTGAGGAGTCTATCCATTCAGAGGCAATTTTCAACCATTAAATTTATTTGTTAATAACAAGGGTGGAGATTGCAGAGAGGTTTTCTCATGTCGACATGTCTTCAAATTTGTTGATTTATCTCACAAGTGTTTTGAATGAAAGCACTGCAACTGCTGCATGCAATGTGAACATATGGTCAGGGGTACAATACATTTTGCCTTTTTTGGGTGCTTTTGTTGCTGATTCATATTTGGGTCAGTACTGGACAATCCTTGTTTCTTCTCTCATCTACCTACTTGTTAGTATTCTTTTCCTTCACAAAATCCTTTTCCTTAATAGTACAATTAATGGGTAGAGTAATTTGGAATAAAATTCCTTAACCAATATTATCTACAGATTTAAGAGTTTTTGTGAATAAAGAAACTGAATATGCACTTTTTGGAAACTGAATCAGATGTCCATTTGCTTTCAAAGTAGCTAAATAAGTTTTCATTTTCCAATGTTTTAGCATGCCCAAGTAACACTTCATGCAATGCAACATGGCAGGGGCTAATCTTGGTGACTCTATCAGACTCCCTCAGGAGTCTCAAACCCTCACTATGCAAGTATATGTTAGAGTCTTGCTCCGGACTCAAAACATCACATTTTAAGATTGATTTTTTTTTTCTTCTCACTCTACTTGGTTTCTTCTCACTCTACTTGGTTGATGCTAAAAACTGTCCCATGATCCCAGAAAAGAAAGAAAACATTTAATATGTATTGTGAAAATCTGATAGACTTAGATGATAAGTTTTGTGTTTTCAAACTGGGAATGGACCAAATTGGTCGTGGTTTAATATGAGGTTGAGGGGAATTTTGAAATGTCTGCCAAGTTTCCATTATAGGCATGCAAAACAAAAGGGATGTTGGATGCAATTTCAAATTCTAGTTCAGTAACAACATTTGGGAATAATGCTAGTTCAAATGCTTGGAGTTCTCAACTGTGTTTGTTTTGGGCCTATATGCTTGGGAGATTCCTTTTTGATGAAACTCATAGTCTTATTTTTTCAGGTTTCTTGACAAAGCAACAATTGAAGATGAACTAGACTTTGAGTGCAAAACAACACGCAATTGGAGACTTTGCACAGTACAATAGGTCGAAGAGGTAAAACTCCTCCTGGGCATATTACCCATTTGGATGGCATGTTTAATGTATGGCATTGTCTTTGCACAATCCTCAACATTCTTCAAAAAACAAGGCAGCACAATGGATAGAAAAATTGGTTGACATTTTGTGATCCCTTCAGCAAGTATGCAATGTTTCATGAACATATCTATAATCCTATTGCTCCCTGTCTATGACCGTATCTTTGTTCCAATTGCAAGAAGATTGTCAGGGAATGAGAGGGGTATAACATTTCTCCAAAGGATAGGAAATGGTATGTTCATTTTTGCCATTTCAATGATTGTTACTGCAGGGGTAGAAATTAAGAGAATCAATGCAACAAGGGATAGTGGACTCATAGACGTTCCCTCAGCAACAATCCCAATAAGTGTTTTTTGGCTACTTCCACAATATGTTCTTTTTGGCATGGCTGATGTGTTTACAATGGTAGGAATGCAAGAATACTTTTATGATCAGATTCCAGACACAATGAAAAGCTTGGGTATTGCTATTTATTTGAGTGTTTTACGAGTTGGTAGTCTCCTCAGTAGTTTCCTCATTTTGATCATTGAGAAGGCTACTTGTGGAAAGCATGAGCATTGCTGGTTTGCAAACAACTTGAATAGATCTCATTTAGATTACTTTTATTGGCTTCTTGCTTCTTTGAGTTTACTCAATTTGGGCATGTTCATGACCTTTGCTAGCTGTTACAAGTACAAAGAGACTGCATCTACTGACACAGAGAATGCTTCCTAGAAACTAACTTCATGTTATACCTATGAGGGGTGACACTAGTGCTTACATTACCAGTTTTACTATTCTAATTTGTTATTTTAATTTTATCATGATAGTGTAAATATTTTGTTTCCATCAACCACATCCATATCATTGTTCAGTCTTTTTAAGAAAGAATGTTTACATTCGTTCCTTTGCGATTGACAGAGAACATTTTATTAAATAGAATTTTACTATGAATTATTTCCTCTCGATTATTTGTTCTCTACATGAGTGCATTTTTTTCAACATATAATTGACTGAGAATAAATATATTTTCTTACAATTGTTCAATTGAACCCCTTCTTTAGGTCTAAGTGATAATTGAAAAGCTCATTATTTCTCTTAATTAGACTATTTGAGAGTTATTTTTTTATTCATAATCCTTATTAGGCTTAAAAGTACAAATTGTTGTTCATTTTTAACACCTAGTTAAATTAGTTGAGTTCTAACTTATTTAAAATGTCTAATTAATTTAGATGTAGATTGTAAAGTGCATGCACACATTGGTTAGGTTAGACATAAATAAATATGAGAGAAAAAATAATCAATTGCATAGCTGCTAGTGAACAACTTTGGGTAGTAAGTGATTCTATAATTGTGCAAAAACCAAATCAAGTGTATTTACCCTTACAAACATAAATAAATCTTGCATATTCATTAGATTCTTGGCATTTTTACGTCAAGTTCACCAAAATGGGGACTACGAAAAGGGGTTACATATCACATGATATTAAATGTGGGCCACAAAAAGCTAAATAGCATCGTGATGGCATCAAAAAACCCATAAAGACAAAATTTAGACAAGCACAAAAATTCAAGCAGTTAATTTTATGTTTGTTTTCTATTGTTGGACTTGAGATTGACAATAGTTTCCTTTTCAGGTAATTTCAAAGCTTCATTTGATTCTTCAGCCATTTCTCCTCAGAAGACTGAAGGAAGAGGTGGAACAGAACCTCCCAAAGAAAAAAGAAATAATCTTGTATGCAAATATGACGGAACATCAAAAACAGATACAAGAGCATTTAGTCAATAAAACACTTGAGGCCTACCTACAGAGTAAGGCAGAGAGAGGTAGGGTAATGTGCTCTCTAATTTTAAAGAGTTATTTTGTAGAGCTCCTGCATAAGTTGTGTTCCTTTATTAAATTGTACTATCAACCATTTAGCCAGTCTTATTTTCTTGAATAGTAAAAGCTTGGTATGACTTCCTTCATCTGTTTCAAGAACAGGTATCAGAACAAAGCTAAACAATTTGATGATTCAACTGAGAAAGAACTGCAATCATCCTGATCTGTTGGAATCACAGTTTGATCAATCAAGTAATGTTTTAATTAGTAATTAAGCTTGGTTTTTTTGAAACTAATTACTAGTGGGACAAATTGATTTAGTGTTATGTCTAACATTGAGCTTTCTCTTCAGTTGATTACCCACCGGTGGCTCAGTTGGTTCAGCAATGTGGAAAATTTGGCTTGTTAGATAGACTTATATTGCATTTGAAAGCTCGAAAACATAAGGTACCAATATCAATTTGCATTAGTTAACCTTCATTTTTACTGCGCCCTTAAGTTTCTTGTACTGATTTCAAGTAACACAGCAATCAAGAGAAGAGTTTGCTTGTTGTTCTCAAGTCTCTGATTTGGTCCTAGATATTTGTTAGATTTTTATTAGCATTCTAGAAGTAATGTTTAGGTGCAATCGTTGTCCCTTATAACTCTTATTTGGTTTCCTTTGTACTTAATTTTTTTAGATTCCTAAAGGAGGGTTTAGTTTGTGGCATAGTAGGAGATAGTACGCCACAGTGACGTTAGGAAGTTTCACTAAATCCATTAAATAATACTGTCAGATAGAAACTCAATTATATATATGTATTTAGAAGTTTACATAGATATTATCTTTATAGTTGAAGAATCAATCATGTGATATGTTCAGTGAGATTTAGACATTCACATGCTGCCCACTGCACACAACCCAAAAAGAACTGAGTCTTGCATGTGCTCCTTTACAAGATGCCCACCTTCTCTTCATTATTTAGTGTATTGAAAAGTCTTCTAGTACAGGTGGGTCATTCTCTTGCAGTTTATTTTGAATCTTTTCTCTTCGAGAGAATGATGGAATGAGATATTAAAGTTGCAATAAGATCATGCAGTAGTGTTTCAAGGTACTGTTCTTCTTGTGTGTGTATAATGGTTCACAATTTCATGATTCTGTAATCTACTTGTTTGGCCTAAATTTTTTGGATTCTACAGTAGTATTTTTGCTCCAATAGTATGGAAAAATGAATTGTGTCATCAGTATTCTGAAGCCTACAAAGAGATGGGTGTCAAGGTTATAGATTCATTACTACACTCAGGAATGAGCTCATCTTCAATCTTCAGAAGATTGAATATGAGCCCATTCCCGACTATGGTAATGAATCTCAAAGCTCCTTCAGCCTGAGCATATCATGTCCTCCGGATGATCTTTTTGAAGATGCTTCAACATTGTATCCTTCAGACTTTAGAAAAATTTACGTGATATGATTGTGAATGCTTTTTTGGAGATAAGTTTTACTCAATAAATTGTGAAGCGCATGGAATCTTCTATGATTAATCCAAACAAATACATATGCCCCTTTATAAGTTAATTATTTGTTTGAGTATATATAATATATTTCTTGACACTGTCTTTGGTTGATGTGCAACATCAAGATTTGGGTTCTGGTATTTCTTCTGCAGTCGCAATGAAGGATTGTATATTACTTGTAGCTTGTGGAGTAGATGAGATTCTTCCTCAGAGTCCTGAATTTCCAGTTGATATCTTCACTTCATGTCTCACAAAACCTATTAAAATTGTATTGCAATGGTATTATCTTATTCTCATACCTCCAATCATCTCATTCCTTTTTACACATGATTGGGAAACTACAATTTGTGATGCGCTAATAGCTAGCTCCTTTGTTGGGTACAACAACTGGACATATTAGGGAGTGAATTAATAGCATGGTTTCTCGTACAAAATCAATTTAATATAGAGTTTTGGTAATGACTGTTTATCTATCTTGTATCTTAAATTATTCTCATTTCCCTCAAATATGTGTCGTAATGGATATAGTGTTTACATGTATCATAATATTGAAACGATTCTCTGAGGCAGGGAAAAGTTGTTTAATATGCACAAATAGCTCACTTCTAATGGAATGGAACTTAAAAACATTGGGATACTAAAATTAGTGATCCTTTTATTCCTGTCACGTGAAATTTTTGGTTTTTGCAATGTATGCTACTAGTTTTGGATTTTTGTTTGCTAAACATGATTACATCTTTATCTAACAAGACATAAATAATTACCAAAATGCTTGTCACCCATCCTTGTACAATGCTAATGATTCTTAGTTGGAGTAGTTCCAAGATAAGTCACATTGAGGTGACTAGGTGGGAGTGACTTGGCGAGCTGACCTGGAGAGTTGACCTAGGGGATGGGCTTGGTGGGTTGACTTGGAGAGTTGACCTAGGGGCGGACTTGGTGAGCGAACTTAAAGAGTTGACTTGGTGAGCGTACTTGAATTGTCAGCTTGGCGAGCTGACTATGGGAGTCAGCCTGGCAAGCTGATATGGCGAGTCAACTTAAAGTGGCAACTTGGTGGTGCAAGTTGGTGAGCTGACTTATTGAGACCACTTGGTGAGGTGACTTCGCGAAGTGACTTGGTGAGCTGACCTACTAAGTGTACTTAAAGATTGACCTTGATGAGGCGCTTTGGTTGGGTGACTTGATGAGAAAACTTAAAGTGTCAACTTGGCATGCTGACCAAGTGAGTTTACATGGTGAGCAAGCTTAGAGAAGCAAATCTATGGGGCAAGGTGGTAAAACCACTGGGTGAGTCAACTTCGTGAGCTAACTTAATGAGTCAACTCGTTGAGGTGACTGGGTGGGGGTGACTTGGTGAGCTAACCTGGAGAGTTGGCCTAGGGGGCAGACTTGGTGAGTGAACTTAGAGAGTCGACTTGGTGAGCATACTTCAATTGTCAGCTTGGCAAGCTGACTTGGGGAGTCGGCCTGGTGATCTAACATGGTGAGTGGGATTAAAGTGGCAACTTGGTGGGGCAAGTTGGCGAGCTGACTTAGTGAGGCCACTTAGAGACGTGACATGGCGAGTTGACTTGGTGAGCAAGCTCGATGAGCGGACCTAAAGATTGACCTTGATGAGGCACTTTGGTGGGGTGACTTGATGACCAAACTCAAAGAGTCAACTTGGTGAGCATACTTGCACCAGTGCATTTGGGTTCATTTTTCGACCTTCATTGATCAAATTTTTGACCCAATTTGACCAACCCATTGGTAAAAAATTTTCTGGTCAAAATTTTGACCAACTCACTGGTACATGATTTGTCTCAATCATATAACTAATTATATATTTTTCATATTAGTTACTGTCAGTGTTTTTCAGGCATTCTATAAAACAGTTCACATGCCTTGCGTATGATATGACATTTTGCATGCATCCTGCACTCTCTCTCATCCGGCTAATGATGGATTATGTAGAGTGATTTGAAACCATGATGCTAAAAAAAACACAATCAAATCCAAAATGAACTTGCACTACAAATGGATTGTGGAAATCTGATATTGGTAAAATTGCATGCATGTCTACCAGGACAATCACAACTTAAACATATATTTGTCCTGGTAGACATGCATGCAAAATTAACAATATCAAATTTCCACAATCCATTTATAATGCAAGTTCGTTTTGGATTTGATTGTGTGTGTTTTTTAGCATCATGGTTTCAGATCACTCTCCGTAATCCATCATCAGCTGGAAAGGAGAGTGCAGGATGCATGCAAAATGTCATATCATACGCAAGGCATGTGACTGTTTTATAGAATGCCTAAAAAAAAATTTACAGCTACCTGTTGGTAAAAATTTCTACCTTCATTGGTCAAAATTTGTGACCTTCATTAGTCAAAATTTCTACCTTCATTGGTCAAATTTTTTGACCTTCATTGGTTTAAATTTTCTACCTTTATTGGTTGAAAGTTTTGACCTTCATTGGTCAAAATTTCTACCTTTATTGGTCGAAATGTTTCTCTTCATTGGTCAAAATTTCTACCTTTATTGGTCGAAATGTTTCTCTTCATTGGTCGAAATTTCTACCTTTATTGGTCAAAATTTTCTACCTTCATTGGTCGAAATTTTGACCAATTCCTGGCGGAACTTGCACCATGGCTATGGGGGTTTTTCGACCAACGTATTGGTCAAAATTTTGACCAACTAGAAGGTTAGTCAAAGTTTTGACCAAAAAAATTCTGACCAATGGGTTGGTCGAATTTGGTCGAAGTTTGGTAAAAAATTGGGTCAAAATTTTGACCAATAATGGTCGAAAAATGGTCTCAAATGTACTAGTGTACGATAACATGCAACTCTTTCATTCACAATCACTACGCATTTTTTCATGATGGGATTATACAATAAATGTCTTTCATCATTACTCAAGGTGGCATGCTTCATGTTGTAATAGAAAAAAACACCAGTACATTATCATTTCCCACAAAATGAACATATATAGCATCAAATGAGGTCCTATATTTACAACATTTAGATTATATCTCTTGGTTCTGAGCTTTCAAGTGTGTGTATGAAGGTCAAAAAAAAATCTCTAATTAGGATGGAGGCAATGATTGAAACACAATGAATGCTCTAGCATCATTGGGTACTATGTGATTTTTGAATCTTTTTTGCAACCCAGATGTAATGTTCATCATTTGGAAACCTTGAACCTAACACAATAGTAGATCGTAATTAGGAAATAAATATATAGTGATGAGAAATGGAGGAGGTGATCACTATATTTTGTAGTGATAAGATAAAATAAATCTTAAAAGGGGAACACTATATGCTATAGTGATGGATTGATCACAATTGGAGAAATGGAGACATACCAATGAGTGATAAGCTTTTGCATTTTGATATGTGTTATAGCAAAAGGATAGTTACATCACTGGGGATCACTATAACATGTTTCTATCTTTCTTGGTAATGGTTGCTATGTCGATGAGAAGTAGAGTGGGGTCCAAGATTTTGTTCTTTGCAAGACCAAGGAAATATGAGGAAGGTAAATAATTTTATTTAGGGAAGTATTTTTTTCTCCTTATATTATGTTTTTAAGTTTTCTTAAATAGATTAGTATTTTACATGTTTTAAATCTATTTTTATGCTTTTTTATGTGCTCTTCTATCTCCAGAGAATGTTGGATTCTCGATATGCCTAGGCATGGACACACATCCCTAATTACAATCACTGTTGACACTTGAATTTGCAGGTGTCAAATTTGAAAGGGAAGTACTTTTTTATGCTAGAAAGCTTGATTATTTCATTAGAAATTATATTCTTATATTTTAAAATTAAAAAAATTAAAAATTAAAAATTAATGTTTTGTCTTATCATGCATATGAAAGCTTTTATTAGGGCAAATTTCATTTAAAGGGGAAAATGTCCATTCTTTTGAAAATGTCAAATATTATTTAGATACATATTTGATTGATTAAATGTTCCCTTTTGAAAATAATTTTTCTTTTTTACAAAAAAGGATGGGGAGAGGGAGTTGAACACTCAACCTCTCAACCCTATCCTCTTTCCTATCCTAACTATGCATTCTACCCTAACCAATTGTTCTATTATATTCCTTGAGAATGGTTGTTACAAATTAAAGTTATAATTACAATTTTTTTTGTAAATAAAATGGACAATTAATATTTCTTATGCGTTATTTGAGATAGTGAAATTCCTTTATAGGGTAATATTTGTTTTTTGGAGAAAATTAAACTTACCCTAAGAGTGAAAATATTTTTATCATGAAATTATAAGAAGATGTTTTTGTTTTTGTTTATTTTATGATGATTATTAAAAATATTTTTTGAGGTGAGTTTTATAATTTTAGGATTGCCCTTTCATATGCTTTTACTTTATAAAGATAAATCTTTATAAAGTATATGTTGAATAAAGAGTTGTTTTATTAATGTAATATATTTACATCTCTTTGTAAAAGGGTGGGTATTTTATTTACTTCTACCTTAACTTTTTGAAGAATGAAATGCATATGGAATATAGATGATGTCCCAATTGATATTAAATACAGTACTTTGAAATTCAATTTAGGGTAATATTTTCATTTTCAAACTTATGTACTTTTACCCTAAAATTAGAAAGTCAATATTACAAGAATATTCTCCATAGAAATATTTGAAGGTTAAATGTTTTTAATATGATATTCGGATAAAGTTCTTATCTACGGGAGAGAGCTTTTAGAAAACCTAAATCAAATATAAGACTCTAATTTATTTACTTTATTAAAGTCTCTTGTTAAATTATTTTGTGCATGCAAGGTTTATTCATCGAGATTATTAAAGCACTTGTCAAGAGAATCAAAAGGGAGATCGAAGAGGCATTGAAGACTTAATTACTCTTTCAAAGGGATGCAACTTTTCAATAGAAACATATTCCAGATTAAATATTTTATTAAAAGCTTTGTATTGTAATAATAGGTGTTCAGTTGCATTTAGAGTTTTGTTAGGAAGCATAATGATGATTGAAAGCTTGTATGAATCCTTTGAATTTCTATAAAGGATACCAAGATCATCATAAATTCATATCATAGTTATTTCTATAAAGGATACCAAGATCATCATAAATTCATATCATAGTTATTGCAATACATATTTTCATACACATTTTATAGAAAGCTTTTCCTATTGTTCACTTTGGATTGTGTTATTGTATACACCAACAACACATGTATTTGAAGTGAAAGCATTTCACATTCAATACAAGGATTCATGTGCTGAATTGATCTTTTGGTGATATCATTTATGTCTTATTGATTTTGTTTCCTCAAATCAAATTTTAAGTTTTCTTTAATTGACTGTCCAATTGATTAAATGCAATAAGCGATTTTAGTGTTTGGAGAATAGTAATATTGTATTGATTGGTCAATCTGCATTGTTGTATTGTTGGGCTCTTTAATAGAGTTAAATTTAATAAGACTAAATATTAAAATTTACTTAAGCATTTAATAGTTCATACATCATTAAGGTGATAATAATTTATCTCAAAGGGATATATTGCTTGTCTCTGAGGGTTACTTTAAACATTGTGAATGATTGATAGAAAAATGATAAAGAATACATGGGTTAAGGCACCGGTCTATTGATTATTGATTTGAGTCTTCATGTTGATTGCAAAATGGACATACATCCAAGTAACAAAGGTCAAAAAATCTAATGTTATATATTTATATATTACAACCACAAATATTTATCAACTTTTAAAATCCCTTAAGAAAATCAAGTCCCCCAAGTTATCCACTCTAAAAAGCCTCTAGCGTGTGAGGTATAGGCCTACCAACCTTGGTTCTACATAGCCAAAAGACAAAGGTTCACATTCATTTAGAGTGGGACATGTTAGTTAGAAAATTGCTATTAGGAATTCCCATAATTGGATCATCATTCCATAGGAAACCTAATCTGCTAATTTGGACACCAACACCTCCCAAGGGGAAATCTCATCCTCTTTCTTGTGTCAAGACCTCCATTATTATGGTTTGTGACCATTATGTAGTGGAAAATGTGGATTTCTTTTTGGAAGCCCTTGGTCTGTAGTAACATTAGAGTTTTCCCTTGTGCTAATGTCTATTTTTATTGCTTCTTTTGTTTCTCATGTTGATGTCATTTTATAACTAGTGAAGTTAGATGGAGATAGTATACATATTGGTGATGATGTGTATAACCTTAGAAGTTAGTACAGATTGTATAGAAAAGAGATATTCATGTTTTAGCAAAACAAGATGACAAAATTGAAGGAAAGTTTTGTTTTGTTTACAAAATAATTACTTGTCCAATTAGGGTCAACACCCTAGATGTTTACTCTAACTTGGAAAAGTGTATTATGGTCTTAGCCAACCTAGCAAAAATTTTTGTAAAGGCATGGCATTTATGCAAAGGACATCTTGCGATGAGAAGTGTGACTATATGTGTTATCATGTTGAGCAATAATATGCAAAGTTTTGTAAAAGTGATATATGTGAAGTTTTGTGAAAGCTATTTTGTGATTTGAGATTGAGCTAAAGATCAAAGATCAATCGAGAAAGAAGTTACAATACCTATATTTCAGAAGTTTGATTACTTGTTTGCGAACTAAGCTCTTCTTGTAAGTGGAAGTGCATGTTTGGGCAGTGCACTCATCTTGTATAGATCTACTATAGTACAACTCCTAAAAGGGTTGGATTCTCCTAATAGGGACTCCTTATACTAAATTTTTTCATTCACTCCTAACAGGGTCCATCCTCTAACAAGGAACTTTATATCAGTATATTATCTAGTGGGTATCATCCTCACCAAGGTTTTCCCTTGGCTAGGGTTTCCCTAGTTAACAAAATATGGTGTTATGAGTTATCTTTATGCATGGTTACTATTACTATTTAGCATTAATTTATTATTTTTTATGTATGGTTTAAAGTAAGAAATAATATCCAATTTGTGACTAAAGTTTGTAGATTACTGATTCACCCCCCAACCCCCCAGTAATCCATATTTCTAACAATTGGTAGCAGAGCACAATTACTTTGAAGAGGCTTAATAGCTTGAGTAAAATCCCTATGGATATGGAACAATTGATGAAAATCCTTGAAGAGGCTCTTTAAAAAAATTGATCTCCTTACTGAAGAAAGAGATAAGCTGAAGGAAGATATGAAGAGTCTGAAGCATACATTGGACAATTAAAGGAAAAGATTGAACATCTCAAATCCAAGCCTAAATCTACTAAATCTGGAACTAGTGATGATGATTATTCAAAGCTAAAGATAGAGTACAAGATTTTGAAGAATGAATTAAAGATTATGAATCTAAAGTTGACTTTAAGAAATGATCCTAGAAAAGTTGAATTTGATTTGAAGACTAAGAATGCAGATCTTAGAGAAAGTTTGGCAAATAAAACATCTAAATTTGAAATATTGAAAGAATATCATGAAGAACTTCATAAGTACAATACTATTGTGAAAGGTGAATTAACTTAGTGCAAGCAGTAGCTTGAGAAGCTTTATTCTAGCAGAGAAAATCTTGATGATTCAATGTCAATATAGAGACCTAGTTATGATAAGACTGGTTTTGCTTATCTAATTAACATGTCTATAAAGAAACCTAAGATTAGATCAGATCCAAAAGAAAAAGAAAAATCTAATGATAAGATTGAATCTAGTCAATCTTCTGATAAACCTGAAGAAGTTGGACAAGACAAGGAAATTGAAATTTTGGATGAACCAAAGCAAGTGGAATCTCCTAAGGAAACTAGGTATGAATTTAGAGGTAAGTGTTTTTCATGTAATGAAATAGGCAATATGAAAAGAGATTGTACAAATAAGTCATTTAATCATGTTAAGGACTTTTATTGTCATAATTTTCATGGTATGGGTCATAAATCAATTGATTGTAGGAAACCTAAGTATGATAATGATAGAAGGAATAGTAGAATGTCTAGAAATACTAGCCCTATAGATAAAAGCGGATCTAATGAAAGGAAGTTGAGAGAAGGAAGACCTTATGAAGATAGAAGACAGATCGTGTGTTATAGGTGTAACAACTTAGGATACATTGCTCAAAATTTTCATTCACCTGATGATTAACAGAATCCTAGAAGCAGAGCACAAGTATATTAGTTATTCAACAACTTCGGACATATAGAAAAGTATTGTAGAATGGACAGAAACTTCAAGGATAGAAGGAACAATGGAAGAAACTATGGAAACATAAGAAATAGTGGAAAGAATGATAGAAGAAACTATGAAAGGAACTTTGAAACAAACAAAGACAATGAGGAACAAAGAAATTTAGTCGGTGAACTTGAGAAGAGCTCAATGAGGCATTTGTAAAATGATTATATATCTCAAAAGAAAAGCTAGATAATGATGAGATAGGTAGATCGAAGTTAGTTATTGAGTTTGACTCAATTAAGTTGAATTAAGCTTGTTTACAACACCAAAATTTGAGAACCTCATTCAGAGATTGAATTAGAGGAAGAGAAGATGGGAAAAGATGTATTGAGTTAAATTTAGATGGTACCTAATCTCACATCATAATTTGGAGCTTATCTAAACAAGTTATGAAGGAATTAAGAGTTATTGGTATTATAGAACAAGTTAATTTCATGAGAGAAGATGAATACTATGTTTTTGCAGAGAATTTCATGAAGCAAAGTCTTGAGGAGTATTTTCATGATGAAAGGAAGCTATAGTAAACCTCGGTGGCATATGAAGATCGGATAGATGATCTTGAGTAATTATTGTTAACCTCATAATGGTTTTTGACACTTGAGTGCCAATACACTTAACCACTTTCTATATTGGAGCCGAGTGCACCATATATGCCGAGCCACAACATGAGCCGAGTCAGGAAGGACTTTAGGTGCCGAGTGAAGTTCAAGTGCTGAATGACTTTAGGTGCCGAGCATGATACAAGTGTTGAGTGATATTTAAGTGCCAAGTCACAAATGATGCCAAGAAATACAGAAATGCAATAGGAGTCGAGTAAGCCAGTTTGATATTAGTGCCGAGCATCTGGAATCAGCAAGTGCCGAGTAACACAGAATGTACATATGAGTTTGTAACTTCATTGATTCATATGTAAATCATTTTCATGGCCAACATATGATGAATCTCGAAGGATTAAATGATAAGATCGAATATTTTGTATTTCCTATGCAATCTACATGCAGCCAATAAGAAAAAATGGAGAAGGCATGCGACCAATAAGAAAAGTGCAAGGAATGAGCGGGAAGCAAAGATTCAATATGGATCGTAGATCCATACCTAACCCTAAGTCTTCAAATGTCTTTATAAGGAAGATGAACTCTCGTTAGAAAGAGAAGTGGATGTACAAGGGTGTGGAACGAACACTATTTCAGAGTAAAGAGTATCAAATCTCAGAGGATCAAGATTAGAGAAAGCAGATCAAGTGCCTGTATTCAGAAAATGAAGGATTGTAAGCTATCAGGTTTATTGTATCTAATACTCTCTAGCAATTGTATTAGAATGAAAACCCTATGGTGATAGGTTAGCTTAACAGCTATTTTGTAGATCCTTTAAATAGGTGATTAAATCCTTTAACAAGGTGACACTTCATGTAAAGTGTTTGTAAATCCTTTAACCAGGTCACTATTGATACAATGTAAAGCCTTTAAGAGGGCAGGCCTTTAACAGGGTAGGCCATCAAAATTGGTTAAATATTATTACTACAGTAATTTTGTGGGTATCACCCCCACCCCAGTTTTACCTTCTTATTTCTGGAGGGTTTCTGGGTTACCAAAATCTCAAGTGTTATGTGGTGATGCTTATGTGTTTCTCATAATTGTTTGATCTACTTTCAGTTAAAAAGTTTTAATGGTTAAAATATAGTACTTCTAATTCACCCCCCCCCTTCCTCTCAAAAGCATTCTTCCTATTTGAATATTCCAACAATTATTTGATTACAGAATGTAATTAACAACTTTTTCATGTTTGTAAAGTACAAAATTAATGCAAGTTCAAGTTGATAGAATAAAGGGAGTACATAATTGATTTTCACTTCATTGTGGATACATCTGAAGCAAAGAGCACTCAGAAGCAACTTGTCGAGGTGATTTTGAGGGAAATCCTATTTTTAGAAAGAGGTATTCTATCATTTTCCCTCAAATTTATTCAGTAAAAGTTTATATTTGATAGAATCATGGATATGTCAGTAGTGCACAATATTGAGAATGGGGATAGACCTAAGTTCAAGGTTGTTTCTATGAAACCTACTAAAGAAAACCCTAACTCAACATTATCCATTACTCCAAACAATGTAGTATATCTGAAAGATGTAGGAAGTTATCTTAATAGTAAATTTGAATCTATTGGGAGTGAATACATGAACAAGGATATGGAATTAGTTTTCAATCACGACATGACTGTGAAGCCTAGATTTGAACATTTAAAGTAACTAAACCTGTTCAATTATCATTTCTACTATGAATTGGACATAGATCATATTAAGTAGGATACATAATGGGAAACTATGGATGCAAGATAGTGTAATTGATATTTTTGTCGATCTCATTATGAGGTAACTAGTCTTAGTAAACAAGGCAGTGTACCTATAGGTGAGAAAATGGTCAAGAAGAAAATTGAGAGTTATACCAAAGTAGTGTATAATGGAAATACCATGGTGATCAACACCATTAAGAAAGATGATGTAAGATTTTTGAGTAGAATCATTGCCTACTATGTATATGCAAGCTCAAAGATTGATGAATTATCAATTAGATTCATCTATGCAGCATATACGATATGTGTAGAGAAGGAACAAGTTAATCTCAGTAAAATTCTAAGAATATAATTACTTGAGAACCTAGAAAAGATCAAGAGGACTAAGAATAGTGTGTTTAGATTTCAATCACTAATTAATCACATATTCTTTCATGTGCTTAAAATATTTTCAGATTTATTAGTCACAGAGATAATGAGTAGTGATAGATGTACAATGAAGAATACCATGAAAGTATGCAGAAGACGTCTTGAAGACAAGATATTGGATAGTGGAAACCTAATAATGAAGACATTTTAGAATGAAATGAGACAGAGATTCAGAATTGCACCTGCAATTGTAGATAGATTTAAAGAAGACATTTGTATTTTGGTTGATACAAATTATACTTATATTCAAGTAGTAGAACCTCAGAAAACATTTCTTGATCCCTTGGGTTATGAATTGAATGATGATATAGAAGTTGGTTATATTGATTTATTGTTGAAATCTGAGAAGGACAAAGTAGAATACAGATTTGGAACATATGATGAGATTACCTAGTAAGCTCATTAGGCATCCTTGGAAAAGGAATCTCACAAGAAGATAGAGTCAATTATGAAGAAAGCTTTATCAAAGTTTTTTATGATTGAGAGTGAGTCTGAGGCAGTCAAGAAAACCATGAAACAAGGCATACTAAATATACAATCTTTGTCAGTATCTGTTGCAAAGACAACTTCGAAATAGAGCATTCTCTATGCAATAGTGTCAAATGTGCAACCTAGTGAATCTATGAGAAAATATAAGAGATTAGTGGAAGTGGTGACCACAAAGTCAAAAAGGGTCAAGCAACAAGCCACTGGACTAGGCAAGAGGAAAAAGACATTGTTGACAATTTTCAAATCTAGTGATGAAGAAGAAGAAGAAGTCAAACAAGAAGAGAAAGTAACAAAGAAATTAGTAGGAAAAGCTTGGCAACCCTAGAAGCTGAAGATAGAAAAGATTAACTTAGCTATTGCTATTAATGGAAACTTTGTTCAGATGAAAAAAAATTATGACTTGTCTAACAATTTTGAAAAAGATCAAATTGATATCTCTACTGTGAGATACATTATAGAAAATAATCTGAAATTGCACGATATTAAGGGCATAGTAAACCAGAAAGTCTATGATAGACTTATTGAGAAGAAGGCACCAACAATAGAAGAAAAAGAAAGGAAGAGGAGGAAAAGAAAATAATAGTAGAAGAAGAAACAAGAAAGAAAATAGAGGAAGACAAGAGGAAGAACTTGGAAGAGGAAGAGAAGAGAGAAAATGAAAGAAAAGAAAAAGAAAAGAAAGAACAAGAAGAGAGAAGAGTAAAAGAGGCGGCCAAGAAGCAAAGGGAGGATGACACTAAACCTTCTAATTCACCTACTCCACAGTTTTCACTTTCCAACTTAGCAACTGATGATGATGATCAAACTGATTTGATCCCATCCTTATCAAAGTTTATTTAGAAGAATAGAACAATGAAGAGCCTACAAACTGATAGACTATACAATACTCTAGTAGTGTAGCACACATAAGCAAATCTAGAACAAAGGGCATAGGCAGTGCTAAATTCATTTGATGAAGAATTTACCAATTTGTTAAGTGTTGCAGAAACAAAGGCATAGATTTCACATGATGCTAACTTGTTTAGCAACGTTTGCCAAAATACTAAGAATGATTTGGTAAGTCTTGATACTTGTATCAAGGAACTTTGGAAGTGTCAACAGGATGGTAAGATATTATACATTAAGTGTACTCTATCATATAAACTAAGGACATTGACAGTTAGATAGGAGGAAAGATGAGTGAGCTAGAGGCTCTATCTAGCTAGTTATGGCATTCATCTTGTAAAGTTGATGATTTTGAAGGACAAGTGGCCAAAATTCACAATGATATTAGGAAATTGGAACTTTAGAAGGAATATATTTTGGAGAGGATATTAGAGTTCAGAGAGTCTATTGCTTTGAAAATACCTTTTGTTGAGAAACAATTGGAGGAATGTTACAAGGCCAAGGACACATATCTAACTTTTTGTACTCAGACCTAATATAGTTGAGATTGCATCATATGCTTTATGTGTAATTCTCACCTCTTTTGAATCAGCCAAGGAGACATGGACTAAAGGTATGGAAAATATTAAGGCAAATTTTGATGATTGTATGAAGATTCTACCAGCTTAAGGTAGAAGGACAACATTTTTTACAGTAGATGGACAGTTTTTGGACATATTTTGACATTTTGACCTTTTTCATTGATGTCAAAGGGGGAGAGATACAAAGTGAAATTTATAAGTCAGGTAAAGAGAAGATAAAAGTGTAAAGTATATTGTAAGGGGGAACATATGTAAAAACTTAACATAAATAATAAATGTAGTTTTTGTTACTTAGCCAATTTTCCCTATTTTGTTGTCATCAATGCCAAAGGGGGAGATTGTTGATAATTGGCTAATGAGGATATGTGATTTTTTTCATTTATGGCAACACATGATGTACATGCTTACAGGAAACCTCAAAAATAAAGATACTTAACTTTGGATAATCAGGAAATTGTCTAAGTATGGAATTTGGTATATAGCAATATATTGGTTTTTTATAACTTGTTGCTGATGTCATATTATGACTAGCAAAGTTAGATGGAGATAGTATATATGTTGGTGATGATTTGTATAACCTCAAAAGTCAGTATAGACTGTACACAAAAGAGATATTTGTGTTTTAGTAAAACAAGACAGTGGAATTGAAGGAAAGGATTATTTTGTTTACAAAATAATTACTTGTCCAATTAGGGCTGACATCCTAAATGTTTACTCTAAGTTGAAAAAGTGTATTATGGTCTTAACCAACCTAGCAGCAATTTTTGTAAAGGCAATGGTATTTATGCAAAGGACATCTTGCAATGAGAAGTGTGATTATATGTGCTATCATGTTGAGCAATTGTATGCAAGTTTTGTAAAAATGATATATGCAAAATTTTGTGAAAACCATTTTGTGATTTGAGATCAAGCTAAAGATTAGAGATTAATCGAGAAAGAAGTTATAGTACCTATATTTCAAAAGTATGATTACTTTTTTGGGCAGTGAGCTCTTCTTGTAATTGGAAGTGCATGTTTGGGCAGTGTGCTCATCTTGCATCTACTATACTATGTACAACTCCTAATAGGGTTGGAATCTCCTAACAAGGATTCAAAGTCTCCTAATAGGGACTCCTTATACTGAATTTTCTCATTGACTCTTAATAGGGTCCATCCTCTAACAAGGAACTTATATATCAATATATTATCTAGTGGGTATCATCTCCACCATGATTTTCCCTTGGCCAAGGATTCCCTAGTTAACAAAATATGGTGTTATGAGTTATCTTTGTGCATGGTTACTATTACTGTTCAATATTACTTTATTACTTTTTAATGTATGGTTTAAAGTAAGAAATAATATTTAGTTGACGAGTAAAGTTTGTAGATTATTGATTCACCCCCCCCCCCAAGTAATCCCTATTTCTAACAAGCACATCTTCCATGAGTCTTTCTTCATTTTCATGAATTTAGGTTGATATATGCATCTTCATTACTGTCCATGGACATATGGCTCTTACAGCTGGTGATGTGCTGCTAGATGATACACTAGATTGGTAATGTCTTCCCTTCGATGTTGTCAATACTTCTTTACCAATCACTTGGCCTTGGATTATTCCAGCAAATAGGTGATTCCACTTGGTGAAAGGACAATTTTCAAGTAACCAAATATGAATGCATTAATATTTTTATTAATGGAAATACAATCTGATGGTCAAGTCACTTGGACTTATATTCATTTTTGGTTTTGGTTTAGTGTGGAAATTTCCTATGTACAGTTCACGAAAATTGTCTGCAATCATATTTTTTTGACAAAATTTTTTTTTAGGATATGTATTATTCATCGATACAATTTTGCATAATAGTAGAATCAAGTTTTTATATGTTGTTAATATGCTCAAGTTAGTTGATATGTCGATTAGCACATATTTTGGTTGAAGACTTAGAAGGACAACTTGTATCATAGAGTACGAGATAAGAGAAAGAGATCAAATTTTTTTTTCCTAAGCAATCAAATTTCCTCGTCAATTCAATTACTTGGAAATGTAGGGAAAACATCCTTGATGCTAACCCTCAATTAGAAATTTTTGATAGTTGGTTCTAGAGAAGTGTTATATGTTTCATCATTAAGGCCAACTGGATAATATAATTGAAAGGATATATAAAGAAGACAATTTACACATGTGGAGTATTATATTGATATGTTTATGATATGAAAATTTTATGGATAATTCTATGACGCTTTTTTGATGGCTAGATGTGAACTTTTGTTGTCAAGACAAAATCAGATGTGAGATATTAAAATAACTTATCAGATATTGTAGATGTAAGTACAATCATTTTGGTATTATATCTATTACTTATTTTATATATCTAATATAATTGTAGAGTAATGAGCTCCCATTGTAATACAACTCCCAAAAGAATTGAGACCTCTAAAAAGGTCTAGTCCTCTCACAATGATTAATATACTATGTACATTATGACTCTTAATAGGGTCTAAACTCCTAAGAGAGAATTTTTGTATCAAAATATTTCTATGGGTACCATCCCCACTGGGGTTTTCCCTTTGCTAGGGTTTCCTTCAAAACATATCATGGTGTTATAAAAAAAATTCATGCTTTACTTTTCAGTTTATTTATTTTTGGATGCATATGGATAAGTTTTGAAATATATAGTTGGATTAAAACTATTGCAATATTGATTCACCCCTCTCTATCCTAGAATTGCCTATTTCTATTAATTGGTATCAAAGCTTAGTAACTACAAAGAATTTTTATAACTTGTGGAAGGTCCTAATGGATTTAGATGATTTGAAAGGAAGCTTTGAAATAACTCTTGAAGATTTGGACATTGATAATGAAGTAAAAGAAAGATTAAAGATTAACCTTGGAGATGCACAAGATTACATTAAGAAGCTCAAGGATCATATTGACATTTCAAATATTAAAAGAAAAGTGTTAATTGATCAGCTTAAGGAACCTAAATTAGATAGTGAATAAGATTTGGTTGCAAAAATCAAGAAATAAAATCAGGCACTCAAATATGAACTCAAAGTCACAAGACTTTAGTTGGATATGGTAGTTGAGGAAGGAAAATCTTAGAAAGAGAAACTTCAAGTAAATCTGAAAGGTAAAATTAATAAATTCAAATATTTGAATTCTTAGATTGGAAAGGTAAAATATAAACTTAAAGATTCTATTGGTGATTAGATTTGTCTTTAAATAAAAAGAAATGAATAAAACTTCTATGCCCAAGTCTACAAGACAAATGCAATTTTCCAATAGTTCAGGAATTTTAACTTCTTCAATTCCTCTCTAAATTTTGGTAAGGTTCAACTTCCTTATTAGATCTTTTATTAAAACTACCTTTCAAATGAGAATTACTTTTAAACTAAACGTATTAAGTCTTCCCTTCTATTCTTAGATAGGGGGATAATCTGATAAACGACAATAAAATAAACTTGAATACATACAAAGGAGAGAACACAATTTCTCTATCAATCACTTATAGAAAGAAATTCAAAAATTAATATTCTTTTAACATGAAAAGGATTATCTAGCATCAAAGGAAATTCAAAAATCCAATATTTATTCAATACTAACAAATAATGAGAAAATTCAAAGCATAACATCTTCAAACATTCAAACATTTCCTTTCAAAAGAACACTATTGTTCAAATACGATACTGGAAAACCTAAAAAACTTGCATAGCTATAAAATTTAGATAAAGTGGTCATAGTATGATAACCATCAAAATTTTCAAACCATTAACACTACTGAGTTTTAAACTTAAATAGAGAGCTACCTGAGAATCTACCTAAAAACTTGATTCTCAGATAGTTAAAAGTAGTTATGAAAACCAACATAAAGGGTGCACAAACACAGAGTTTAACTTTTATGAACCGTAAACTAAAAGTTATGAAAGAAATTTAATAGAAAAAACTAATCATCCACCGATTGGTCAAGTGTTTCCTCTTCCTCCTCATCTTTAGCATTAGCTTGTCCATGTGCCAGCTTCCACATTTTGAATGCATTCATGAATTCGGTCATGGCAGTTGTGTTTGGGTTCTTGATGCTCAGCAGACAATTCTTCCAGATATCCTTGTCCAGTTCCATCTTGTTCATGGTATCTAGGTAACTGGGGAGTCATAGAGTACACATTCCTGACATCACTTTTCTTTTGGCCATGTTGGAGAAGTCGAGTGATGTTAGATCAATTTTGTCTTTTACAGACTTCATGTGTTCTTTGTGTTGTTTGACCATGATCTCCACATCAAATCCTCCCTCTTTAAGAGGGTTGGGAAAGGCCAAGTTGATGGATTGAAAGTCCATTCTTACATGATCAAGTAATGTTTTGTATTCTTTTTCACATAATTGCATTGTTGAGATTGCAAAAGTGTAATTGGATACCCTCTAGGCTATATTCTTCCTCAGGATTTAAATCAGACCTACATCCACATGTTGCAACGGGTTCTCCTTGAGGAACTTTTTTGGTCCAAAATCTTCCACTTCCACTAATTGGGTCACCATGGTTGAGAGTTTTTTGACTTATTTTTTTCAAGTCTTGGACTGAACATGAGATTTTATTAAGTGTGATTCTAGCCAGAGAAACAATTTCATGGAAATTTTCCATGAGTTTAGCGACTTGACTTGTTACCAGGTTGATCCAACTGAACATTGTAGATGTCATCATTTTCCCTTTCTTTAAATCTTCTAACAATTGTTGATTTTTAGGAGCACTAGAATCAAAGGCTAGTTGTGATTGATTAATGGGGACTGAACTCTAACTTTTCAATGAATTTATATACTCAGCCATTGCATTTTTCTTAGCCTTCAATTTTTGTTTTCAATCCCATCTTTCTATGATTGTAGCACAATTTTCTTTGTAAACATCTCTACCCAGTTTTCTTTCATTTTACGATTCATCACCCCCAAATATGTGTGTGTAATTTGAAAATTGCTCAGATTCAATTTATCAACTCCCCCTTTTTGGTTTTAGGTGGCTACCTCAGCTATACTTCTCCCTGTTGCACTATCAAGGGTTATCCTGGTTGTGCTTTTAGTCCTTTTAGCCTTGGAAGCCTCGTTGGTATATTTTCTCATGATGTCATCAATTGGGAAAGAAACTAGAACCAAACTCCTCTTCCTGTTCATTGAAGCCACAAGCCAATTAGGAGTGGTAGCATCCTACTATGAACCAGTACCCTTTTCCAGAGTTTCTACAACCTGCATTCTCAGAGAAGATGATCCCACAGTCATTTAAACTCTCTAGTTGTTATCAATGAGCTCATCACCTAGGTCTTTATCCAATTTTCCATCTACCTGAATCACTTGGTGAAGCCTTAGTATACTAACATTTTAGTTTTCTTGCTAGAATGAGCTTTCTGTACAAGAGGGGGATTATGGATCTTCTTCCCAAAGATCCTTTAGGACATTTTACTACCTAGAATTGTAAGACCAACATTAGAAACAAGGTCAACTTGATCATTAGCACATATATCCCTTTTCATTCTCAACCAAGACTTGTTCTTTTCAATCACATTTCTTGTTCTTTCAAGAATATTATCTTCTTCTTTAGAATTCCAGTCTATAGCAAAATTTATTGGTTCAATTTCTTGGGAAGCTGGGATGTTTGTTTTGTCTTCCTCTATGTCTATGATATCTATACCCAAATTCAATTGAAAAAGATGAATTTGTGTAATGGTGAACCTAGATAACTCCCTCCTTTTCACCTCTAACTCATCTGTACAATCTTCCCAAAAATCCTCCACAGTGGGGAAATGTATAGTCCTTGCATGAGTGTCAAATAAGCTATGGATAATTCTTTTGTTGTCAAAATATGACCTAGCTTGATAGGAGCCAAAACTAAATTTAACCAAATCAGAACTTATACACATAGCATCTTCCATGCTTCTACATGTCAACTTGTCTAGTTTAAGTGGGAAAATGATATCACAAGCATCTTTAGCTAAAAATTTGTTTATTACAGCAACTAATTATCAAGCTACTTATGCTAGGACAAAAAAATCAAGGGTAAATCTAGGAAGACATATAGGTTCTTCATGAAAACCTCCTACTCTTAAATAAGTGAACCTTGGGAATTGGATGTACAAGCTACCAAAAGATTGAATGAGCCTTTGAGACTCGGCTGATGATCTGTGATGTAGGGAGCTTTTCATATTAAAACATAATTTTCTAGAGAAGACATCATGGACCTTTCTAAAATCTTCCAAGACTTTATATTTGTCCAATGAGGGATAATAATTATATATAGTGATACTCGCAATCTAGGGTTCATGTGAAAAATACTGCAAATCCTAAGTGGTAGCTATCATGTATATCAAATAAGATGACATGAAAAAGTCCTTCAGATTTAAGGTGCCCTTCAACTGATCTCTGAGAGAGCTGGCTATTAGTTCTACCCAATCTAGAAATTGTGAACCTTTTAACACAATTTGAATGTAAAAGTACATATATTCTTCAAAAATAGAGACATTAGGAGACCCACAAATTATATGCAATAGAAACATTATATCTTACACTTGAGTGGTCATTATGCTTTTCTTCAAGGTTTTGGGTAACCTATAACCACCTTTATAGAAAGACTTGGTCCAACTTTTTGTTATGGTGTTCCTATAATCACTTGCTTTCTCAAAAAAATCTAGCCACAAACAAGGCAGGGGTAAGGTCAGCAAATTGTTGTTCTTCTAGGTGAAATAATCTGAATATAGTCTCCCTATTGGTATTCAACAAAACACTTCCATCCTTCTTCAATATATCTCCCTTAGACACATTATACATATGAATGCACTCTTGAATTAGTTCTGGGCAAGGGTAAGTTGGTGGGAAAGTTGAGGCCATGAGTAGGTTAGTGTCCAACACTTGAGTAGAAAAAGGTTTGAGCAGTCTCTCACATAATCTTTCTATAACACTTCCAAAATCAACTCCTAACAAGTCTATATCAACTATTATAGGGGACCTATATTGGAAACTACAAGTGTTCCCAAACAAATGTAGTGTAGACTTCATGATTTAGGAGCTTTACTTTGAATTTGAAAGCAAAGAAACAACCACAAATATTCTTCGCTCAATAGGCAGGAGAAAAATAAGTAGAAAATGGAAGGATTACCTGAAGAGAAACAAATTTTACAACTATGGAAGAGGGCTTAATTTCTCCAATTTTCCTACGACTGCTTATCTTGGACAAGGAAAGAAACTTAATTTCCTCTTTTTAAAGGGGAAAATTTTCTTTAGATGCATCTCAAAAAAGAGGAAATGATCATTAATTATTCAAAGGATAGAAATATTTTTGGCATGCCATGAAGGAGATGTGATGAGGCAAATTAGGTACTGATATTAAGCTAAGAGACAAGTACTTCAAATGATTACTCTTCTTTACATGTACCAAATCTTTATTTCCTCACCTTTACATCAAAATTTTGGCACGATCATTGATGATGACCTTAGTTCAACCATTAATTTCTTGTGCTTACCTTTGAATTATGATATCACCTTTAATTACATCATACATGACAAGGCATCCAAATGTTGTGTGTCCTATACACCGAGTGCTTACACAGAATGTTAATTGGGCCCAGAAAACAATAATGCTATGAGGAACGAACGAAGTATTGAACTCGTGAACTAGTTCATTTGGTATGAAAGGTTCAATGTAGCTTAGTGTTCTTTAAACTTGGTACAAGGGGTACAAAAGGTTCAAGGATTACAAGGAAATTTACATCCTATACCAAATCACCTTCAAAATTTTAATAAGATGGTGCTTTGGAATAAATCGCCCCTAATTAAGGTTGTTAAAAGAAGGAATTGGTCAACAATTAGCTTGAGGAAAGGAATAACTGAAAGAATGAGGTTGGATAGAGATGAAAATATCATTAAACATCATTCTGCATTTGAATTTTTATAGAACCAATGGTCCAAAATAAGAAAGTGCTTGGAAATAAAAGTGAACCAAAAATGAAGAATAAGAATGGAGACTCTGGAAAACATGAACTAATAGATTCAAAGCTTAAATTCAAGGAACTTGAGAAATACACTAATATTGTCAACGGAGAGATTGTCGAGGCAATGTTGCATCTTGGGAAGTTATATTCAACTACTAGAAAACTTGAGAAATTAATGCAATAGAAGCCTAAGGGAAACATGACATAAATTTAATATGTAGAAGGTGAATGTTCTAAGGAATCAGAAAATATAATTGAGCAATAGCTTAATCAGATAATAGATCATATTGACAAATCTATAGAGTATAAGAGATCATTTAAAATTTCTATGCTTGTAATAAATATGGACACTTGAAGTAATATTCCAAAACTAATAAAGATACTAAACTAGTTGTTGGATATTGTTTCAATTATTGGCTTTATGGATTTAAATCACATGAATATAAAAGAACTAATCAATGATCTAATGGAACAACAAATGAAATATCACACATGACCGCAAGAAGACCTTGGGAATCAACAATTTCATAAACAATGTGGTGTAGGAGCACCCACAATAAATGATGAATCATAAAAGTCCTAAGAACATCTAGAATAGGTTAGAACTATCATTTAGCTGCCTAGACCAAATTGTAAGACCTAGTTCCAAGATTGGCACAATAATAAGCCCTTGGTCAACTATGGTCAAAGATGGTAAAGGGACTAGAAACTTAGGATTTTTCATATTTTCATGATTTATCATGTTTTTATCCTATTTGGGTCATTTATATTTTTTTCATTACATTTTGCTTATAGTTTGCAAAAATTGCAAAAAATTGTAAAATTGCTCAAAAGTTGTCAAGCAACTTTTTGTAAACTAATGTAAAACCTTCCCCAGTGGCCAAAAACATGTTTGAAATATTTTTATGACCTTTGGAATGCATATAATAATCCCTTTTAGATGGGTGATAGGAAATAAGATGTATTGCACATTTTGAATCAATAAAATTACCCTATTTTTCTTGTAATTTGACTATTGTAACATGGTGTACAGACTTGTACTGATGCTACAAGGTTTGAGACCCACATTTTTGGATATATAAATTATTTATCTTTCCAATTCATTTGATTTTAGGTCTCTAGCTTTCACAAAACTCAAGTTATTCATATTTTTGCACTGGTTGGTCTGAATTTATTACTAACCTAGGGGTCTGAAGGATTTTGAAGCATGCTAGGTGTTTCACCATGGGAATCTAATGGCCTTTGGTGAAATCCTATTATTCTTAATGTACTATAAGATTCATTTGGTTTTAGTCTCGTACTTGTAGGGAATAATTAATGATTTGATGCTCTAGGCATGCAAGACCTATGTGCATGTTAGGAAATGAATGCAACAACTCCCATAACTCACTCCAGATTTGGGATCAAGGATTGAATTTTTGTTTGTTACTTTTTTATATCTTCCCTCTCATGTAACCATCATTTATTTTCAGACTATAACTCTATAACATGTACCTTCTTTGTTAATGGAGACCTAATAGGCCTAATTACTTAGGTGAGACATTAACAAAACCCCATTTGTTTATTTCATCAAACCTTGATGCTTGAGTATGTTTGGTAAATCTAAAAAGGGTATCCCATTCTATAATTTTTTTCCTAGGTTATGTGTATTTTATTGAAACTAAGTCAATTTTTCATCAAAAAGGGTTACTAGCCTATTGAGTGATTTTGCAAAGCAACTATGTGCTATAAGTTGCATAGTTTGATTTTAACCATTGAACCATTCCATTTATGACCTAAATAGACCATTCCCTTGTGTATGAATCTCCCTAGTCATTTCATGAGGTTTAGGGGTGTTTTACCAAAATTGGTCAAATAGTGCAATTTGAGCAACTTGTGATAAGTTATTTTGTTTGTAGGTTTCCCTTGTGATTGGGGTTTTCCCTATTTGAATGAGTGGTTTTGATAACCTAACATCATCCCTAAAGCACTTGCGATTGGTGCTTGCACTTTTGATCATCAGACCAACTGTTTGATTGAAAGAACTTCAGTGAAGAGGGTCTTAGGATCATATGATCATCATTTGATCTAACCCACTAGGCTCCATTACATCAAGTGTTATTAGAGCCATGGATCTTATTGAAGAAGAAGAAGCAATACCGACAAGGATAACCAATTCTAAACTAGCAAAGATAATGAGAGAACAAAGGGAAACTAACACTGCTCTAGCAAAGAGGTTGAAGGAACTTGAAAGCAAGTTGTACAAACACAAAGGGGCACAATCTAAAGAAGACTAAAATATTGAGGCTAAAGACCTTGAGGAAGATGGTGAAATTCCTACAGAACAAAGACCTCTTTTGAATGCTCTCAAGTCCATGGAGAAGAGAACCATGGAGGGGAAGTTGGAATTTCTAACTTTCAATAGCAAGATGAATGTTGATTTAGCCTTATATTGGATTGAGGCCCTAATCAATTTCTTTGAGTGTGAGGACATTCCAAAGAATAAAAGGATAAAGATGGAAAAATCTAAGTTGAAAGGAGCAGCCCTAACTTAGGGGAACCTCATCCAGACTAAGAGGGTGAAGAAAGGAACAAGCATGATTTCTTCTTGGGGTAGAATGGTGGCACTAGTCAAGGAAACATATGTGCCTAATGACTATGGGGTACAACTCCATAGGAGAAAACAAAGTTTGAAACAAAAGGATCTAGATGTTAGTTCCTATATAGAGGATTTCCTAAAGTTGTGTATGAAAACCAACATAGTAGAGGATGAGGAAGAAAAACTTTCAATGTATATGAATGGCCTCAAGGTACCCATCCAAGAGGAACTTAGTCTTCACACTCCCACTTTAGTGAATAAGTGCTATCAATTAGAAATCAAAGTAGATGAGAAGTATAAAAGGAGGTAGGATCAAGGTAAAGGTAAAGAAAACAATAAGAACTTCAAGCCCAAGAATAATTCTTGGAATAAGGGGCAAAGTAGTGGAAACAAATCTGCTGATCAAAACAAGGATCAGGGAGGACAAAGTTCCAAAGGAACTATAAAGGAGGAAAATCTTTCAATAGGGGTAGAGGAAGAGGCAATGGGCCTCTCACATGTTACAACTATAATCACATAGGACACCATGTAGGAAAGTGCCATGAGAAGAGGGATAAAAATCAAGAGGAGAGGAGAACTCAACTTGTTGAAGAAGAGAAACTTGACCACAAGGACCTTGAACCTAAGGAAGGAGCATCTTTGATGATGAGGAAAGAATTTTTTATATATTCCTCACACCCAAGAGTTACCCAAAAGAAAGAATCTATTCAGGACAAAGATCAAGTGCCAAGGCAAGCTAGTATGTAACATATTGATTGATTTGGGCTCAACTGAAAATCTTGTTTCTTCTAAGATGGTAGAAAAGCTTAAACTACCTAAGAAGCCCCACCCCTTTCCATATCATTTTTCTTGGCTAACAAAGGGTCAGAAAACCTTGGTAATCGAATAAGCATGGGTAAAGTTTTCCTTAGCGAACTTTAAGGATAAAGTACTTTATGATGTTGTTGAAATGTATGCCTCTCATATACTCCTAGGAAGGCCTTGGCAATATGATTTTTATGTCATCCATCATTGCAAAAAGAATACCTACTGCATAACTAGAAATGGTGTAACCTTCACCATGAAACCCATGTCTGATCTTAAATCAGAATCCACTGTTGTAACCATAGAGGAGAAAGAAATGATAAAATATTTGAAAGAACATGGTGCCCAAGGGTTCATATTGGTTTCTAAACCAAGGGAAAACATAAGTTCAAAGGATAAAGATCATCCTCCCATTAGATTCATCAGTAATCAAATTAACTTGATACATGGTTCCTCTCTACCTAACAAGGCACCTTATAAGATGAGGCCAGCCTAGCATGCAAAAAGTGCCAAGCAAGTAAATGATTTGTTGGAAAAAGGCCTAATACAAAGAAGCCTAAGTCCTTGTGCTATTCCATCTATCCTTTCTCCCAAAAAGGATGGAAAATGGAGATTGTGTACTAATAGCAATGCTATCAACAAGATAACAATAAGATATAGATTCCCCATGCCCAAAATTGAGGATCTATTGGATCAAATAGGAGGTGCTTGCTACTTCACCAAGATAGACTTGAAGTCTGGATACCATCATATTAGGATCAAACCAGGAGATGAATGCAATACAACATTCAAAATTACTGAAGGTATGTTTGAATGGTTTGTAATGCCCTTTGGGTTAAGAAATGACCTAGTACATTTATGAGGCTTATGAATGAGATATTCATTGATTCTATTGGAAAAAAAAATTTTATTTACCTTGATGACATACTAATATTCAATCATAGCAAGGAAGAGCATCTTGATCACTAGAATAGGTGTTAAGGAGACTTCATCAACTCAAGTTGGTGATCAACTTGGAAAAATGTGTGTTTATGAAGAAGGGACTTGTGTTCCTAGGTTTTGTGATCTCATATGGCAATCTCAAGATGTGCCTTGAAAAGGTTGAAGCAATCATCAACTAGTCCCCACCAAAGAACCAAGGTATGTAAGACGCTTCCATGGACTTTCCACCTTCTATAGGAAGTTTATTAAAAACTTTAGTTATGTGTGTGCACCAATGCTTGACACCATCAAAGAATGTAGAAAGAATAAGTTTTCTTGTACAAAGGAAGCCAATGATGCATTTCAATACTTGGAAAAAGAGTCTCTCAATACCCCATCTTGGTGCTGCTTGATTTCAACAAAGTCTTCACTATGGAGACAAATGTAAGAAATTTGGCTATAGGTGTAGTCCTAAGCTAGGAAGGTAAGGCAGTTTCTTTCTTCTCTAAGAAATTAAATGAAGCCAAAAGGAAATACTCAACCTATGATTTGGAATTGTATGCCATGGTTCAAGCCCTCAAGAAATGGAGGCACTTTCTAAGTTTCAAAGAATGTGTGATTTATACTGACAACCATGCATTAAGTTTTTTCAATTCATAGGAAAAGCTATTCGTCAGACATCTTAAATAGATGGAGTAGTTGTAGGCCTACACCTTCAACATGAAACACAAGAAGGATGTGGCAAACAAGGTTGTAGATACCCTTAGCAATAGGGTTGGACTGGTTGAAGAGGTACAACATCAAAGTATGGGAACTAATTCCCTCAAGCATCTATATTCTAATGACCCATATTTTGTAGAGATCTTTCAATTTTTCATAGAGAAGGTAGGAAGGTATCATACTAACTTTTTTTGAATAATTGATTCATAATGGACTCCTATTAAAAGGAGCTCAATTATGCATCCAACCCAAAGGTTTCATGAGGACAAATATAATAAGGGAGAAACACTGTGGTGGCCTAGGAGACCACTTTGGCATTGACAAGATAGCAAACATGGTGAAAAGAAGTTATTTTTGGCCAAAGATGAACAATGATGTCAAGAATTTCATAGAGACTTGCACCATCTATCAGTAAGCTAAAGGTGTTTTGACAAACCAAGGGTCATATCAATCCTTACCAATTCCCTCAAGCCTTGGAAATCAATCTCAATGGATTTTGTCATGGATTTACCTAGAACAAAACAAGGTTTTGATAATTTTTTGTGATAGTGGATAGATTTAGAAAGATAGTCCATTTTGTACCATGTAAAAGAAAAAATGATGCATCTCATATTGCACATCTTTTATTTAAAGAGGTAGTTAGAATTCATGGTTTACCACAAACTATTGTATCTGATAGGGATGCAAAGTTTTGAGGAAATTTTCAAGAAACTTGGAACTAATCTAACCTATAGCTCTTCCTATCACCCACAAACTAATGGGCAGAATGAGGTGGTAAATAGATCCTTAGGCAATCTCCTAAGATTCCTAACCAAACAACATCCTTAGAGTTAGGATCTACTCTTGCCTCAAGAAAAGTTTTCATTTAATTATTCCATGAATAGGTCAACAGGCAAGACTCCCTTCCAAGAAGTGTATGTTCTTCATCCCAAAGGACTATTAGACTTGGTAGAACTACCATCTAATTTCAAAATCAGTGCTCAAGGAGAAGAACAGGTAGAACTTATTACAAAGGTGCAACATGAGGTCAAGGAAGCACTATAAAGAACCACTTTGAAAAACAAGGAAAATGCTGACAAAAGAAGAGGGGAAATCCACTTCAAAGTTGGAGACAAGTTATGGGCATTCTTGAGGAAAGAGAGACTACCTAAGGGTAGATATTCCAAACTTCAAATGAAGAAAGTAGGACAATGTACTATACTCAACAAGATGGGTGAAAATGCATATGAAATCTCTCTCCCACCTACCTTACAAATTTCTCCAATCTTCAATGTTGCAGACCTTACCCCCACAAACACATAAAAGGTTCAACAAGTGAACAAGATCAAAAAGAAAATATGGATGGTGAAGATTATGTCACTGACCTCCCTTAAAGAAAACCTGTGGAGTTAGAGATAATATTGGACACCAATTTGCTAAAGCAGACTAGAACTAAGAAGTACATGCAATACCTAGTCAAATGGAAAGGACTCTCCAACATTGATGCAACTTTGATGATAGAAGACCAAATCAAGCAACATGGCACTTTTGTGGAGCAATTCCCTCAATTTGGAACTTGAGTTCAAAAAGCCAAGGGGAGTATGGTATAGGAGAACCCACAATACCTGATGACTCATAAAATTCCTAAGAACATCTAGAATAGGTTACAACTATCATCTAGGCACCTAGATCTAGTTCCAAGATTGGCACAATAATAAGCCCTTGGTCAACTATGGTCAAAGATGGTCAAAGGGCCTAGAAACTTAGGATTTTACATTTTTTCATGTTTTGAGCATATTTTCTTCATTGTAAAGTTTATTGTCACCAAAATTAGAGTTGATGCAAAAGTAGTTGGAGCTATTTGAGTCTTCAAAGAAGACATATGAAGCTTTTTAGATCCTTACACCTTCATGGAGTAGAAATTGCAGCTTATACAATCTGTGGTGAGACTCAAGTAGCAGAGAATATGAAGAAAGTAAGGGATACTAATTTTTACCAAATTGAGAAGGAATTTTGTAGATATTTTGAGGTTTTTATTTTAAAAAATTGGGAGTATACAAAATTTTGGACTTGTACATAGTATTTTATGATCTCTTCTTTGCCACTAATGTCGAAGGGGGAGTATATAAGTAGTGAAAGTATTAAAAATTGGAGTATAAAAAATAGAAGGGGGAGCATAGAATGTCAAATTGAATAGATGGAATTTTGGATAAAATTTTGATAATTAGGATGTATTGGAAATTGCATTTAGTCAATTTTTCACGAAGTGTTTCCATCAATGACAAAGGGGGAGATTGTTTGGAAGTAACCAAATGTGAAGACATGAATGTTGGAATTAATAGAAACACAATCTAATAGTAACATCACTTGGACTTATATTCAATTTTGGTTATGGTTTAGTGTGAAAAATGCCGAAGTACATTTCAAGAAAATTGTCAACAATCATATTGTTTTGATTGGCGAACTTAGCAAGGTGTATTTTTTTGGCCACAATTTTTAATATTTATAGAATGGATTCTATATATGTTGTTAGCATGGTCACTTGATTTGATATGTTATTTAACACATATTTTAGTTGAAGAATGTGAAGGAAAGCTTATATTGTAGACGAATAAGAGAAAGAGGTCAACCATTT
This sequence comes from Cupressus sempervirens, assembly GCA_028749045.1. Classification (NCBI taxonomy): domain Eukaryota; kingdom Viridiplantae; phylum Streptophyta; class Pinopsida; order Cupressales; family Cupressaceae; genus Cupressus; species Cupressus sempervirens. The sequence goes on along the minus strand of CM053785.1, from coordinate 616,879,710 downwards.
TGGCCTAAGGAATTGAATTTTTTTGTCAATTTAATTACTTGGAAATGTAGGGAAGGCATCCTATATGTTAACCCTCATTTTGAAAGTTTTCATAATTAGTTATGGAGAAGTGTTACATGTTTCATCATTAAGACTGACTAGATACTATAATTGAAAGGGTGTATAAAGAGGACAATTTACTTATACGAGGTATGGTATTGATATGATCATGATATCTGATATTTATCAACATTGATATGTGTTGGGTGAACATTTTGTAAAAGATAATTCATAAAACATGTGTCACAAAATAGAATTTCCAACCATAGGGTGTGAGACAAAGTCTCTCCTATCTTATAGTGAAGGCTCCTCCTTCCCACTATTACTTGGATCAAATCAAGGTAATTATAAATAAGTTTAGACATAATAAAAAGTGTGTTACCAATATTCTTTCCTTTGTATTCAAGAAAGAATCCACCTACTCACGGAGTGGGTAATGTGGAATATGGATCTCTAACTACATTTCTATCTTTGAATTGGAACGGTGATATTGATAAACTCAAATTAACTCACATGCTAATTGTAAGCATATACATATGCCTATTTTTCTATGCTATAAGGATCAATAGGGGCTCATACACTCCTACACAATCCTTTGAAGATAAGCTTCTACTATTGGGCATACAAAATTCCCTAAGTAGATGATTATGCAAATGGAGCACACAAACTTCCACAAATGATGATTTCTAGTTCTAAACCTATAGATTGTTTCAACATGTAAATATGAAAATAAATTATTCTAATAATATGAGTGAACTAATAAAGTAATACAAATTTCATACACAAATTATAATTTATACACCACAATTATTTCTAGTCATAGCTTTGAAACGAACTATTTCTTATATTCACTTTTCTTTAGATACAAACAAGGTTTGCATGAACTAAAGAAAGTAACAAAAAATGTTATCACAACTTCTAGTTTACCACAATTTCTTCTAGACATATCTTTGAAACAAATTACTTATTTTACTCACCATCTCTTTAAAATTTACACAAATAAATCACAGCTATATTTGCACAACTTCTGCAAAGATTTATTGAATATAAAAAGATGATATTTACAATGGAAGGCACTCCCTTATTTAGTAAAAGGAGTGAAAGAAAAGATGAGGAAAAGGTGGGAGAAACTCAACCACTTTGACTAAGTCAGATAAGAAAGAAGACATATTCAATTAAATAGTTGAAGCCACATATAATTTGGTTGCATGCAAGTCAATTACACATAACATGTATTCCAAACTACAAACAAAAAGCTGAAAATACACATTAAAAAAATGATGAAAATATTAAAGTCATTGAATCAATCATGTATATAATCAGTGAAAGCTTTGTACTTGGTGATGCAATTTTGGATGATCATAGAATTGAGAATTCTTGTATTATGTGCCAATACATTCACTCTAATAACTATGGTGTTGCATCTTTTGATAGCCTCCTATTTTGATTTGATGAATTTCCAATTGTCACTTGAAAACTCAATGTAATAAAGATTTTTCTCATTCCACAATTCTTTTGAATTCTCCTTTGTTAGATTTATACATTATGGAATTTTAGCATTTTGAAAACCTTCTCAATGATGTTCAAATCTTAGATTAGAAAAACTTTCCCATTAGCATCCTCAAATTTATTTTTTAATTTTTTTAATCGAAATGATTGGTGCATTCCTACATGAAATCAAGTTATAGGAAAGTCATTGGGAAAGTGGAGACCAAGTAAAGTATTACTTCTATTAATTTGAAGCATATCTTCTCAATAGAATATCTCTATTCATTGAAGAAATTCTAACATATTGTGAGTTCAAGAGTATTCTGCAACATGAAATTTCCAAAAAGAGAAAGCATCTCCCAATAGGGTTGAATCTAGGAGGGTTTCAAGATTTGGATAATATTGGACAATCCATGGTCGATAAGTGATGAGGAGCTTCTTCACTTAGAGATTTTATTGCTCTATCAAGACTACCTCTTAGCATACTTAGGGTCACTACTATAACCCCAACCTAGAGGAATCTCTTTCAATCCCCTTCCTCCAAGAAACTCACCAATCAACTTAGTTTTTACTCCTCACTTCAAACCCCTAATTGTGCATCTTTTGGCTTAATAAGCCAAAAATCCACCAAATTCCATCACTAGGTTAAAATAAATTTTATACCGTCTTCCTATTTTTCTTGACACTTTTCACCTCATTATGCATCTTTTGGATAGGTTTAACATGCCCATAACTCCAAATTGCCATGTTTGTCCTTGTAGCTCTAAGAGCCCCTATTAGCCCTATTAGAAACAAGGAACCTACAATAACTTGAAAAACTCCTTAACAATGCCTATAGATTTCTATTAGACATTATTCTTCATGAATTAGGGCTTGAACATTTGCTTGGTTTCAAGCCTCCATGGTGTTCGTACTATACAGTTCCAGAAAACCCCTGTTTGGAGGGTTTCAAAGGTAATGATGAAAAAACACTCACCAAATGCTCTAGACTCTGCATCAAACCTCCTCCTCTTTTTCTTAGACACCTAATACCCTACTCCACCATTTTCTTTTCAATATTGACATGTGTCAATCCTCTATTCATTCTAAAACTCAACTACAAGCTTCATTGTGCCTTGCCAAGCCTTCATTTGCTTGCCTAGAGCTCACTTGTAAAAATGGCTATCTGACTCCCACACTCTTCAATATTTATATGTACATTATTTACAGTTTCTATTACTTTATTTCCAAATACCATAGTGTTTTGACTATGGAAACTCAAGTTATAGCCATTTGAATTTTGATTGCACAAAACTAGACAACTAGATAAGAAAAAACTAAGTAATTTTGAAAACCTAACAAAATGACTACTTCTGATAAAAAAAAACCTAGCACAGATTCAAAACATGGATTCAAGAAACTTTTCCATTATAAACAACAAGCACACCAATCCAACTATTCTATCAATCCTCCAAAAAGTTTTTTTTTCTGTTAGCAATCCTTCTTATTTCAATAATTATCCATACAATTCAACCAACTCTTAGAAATGAGCTGGAGGGTGTTCAAATAGGTTCTTCTATCCACCTTGGCCTTTGTCTCAAGCCATAACTACTTATTTTTTCTTTCCCCAAAATGTGCAAAAAATACTATTGCAATTTTGTAAAATTTGCAAAGTTGTCAATGAGAAATTTTGTAATCTAGGTCTCCAAACTTGTCCAATTTGGTTTTGGCTCTCATAAAATGAACCTAAAACACCTAAGGACCTTTCTTATACACCTTTTTCCCTATTTGAAACTTTTTACCATGTTTTGTCTTATAGAGCAACTTTGAGCAATATCATGCTTATCATAACCTAATTGGAAAAACTTAACTCGCACTCAACTCTTACCTAACCACACCTCCTAAAACTATCTTGGGAATTTATATTAAGTCCTTATTAACTCAATGGTTGGTTAGACCATTTAAAAACCAAAATTCTAGTTAGGGGTTTACCTTATCCCTAGGTTCTCCTGCACCATTCTCCCCCTGCAAGAAGAAGCTTAGGGTACCTATGTGGAGAGGAACTCCTTACTAATTCCATGTTTCTTGAAATCACTCTTAGAAATCCAAATGGCTTCATCCTCAATTTTATCCAAACATTTCACTAGATTTTCCTTATAAACCTTGTTTCTTGTACTCTTTTTCACTCTAGAATCTAGTATCTTCTTCACCTATGGTTGCTTCCTTTCAAGTACCTACAAGTCTAATATATCATTTTTTATTTCTACTTGATACTTCTCTTCATTCACATCTGGACCCTTGTAGGGTATCAAGTCTTTGACATTGAAGATGGGAGAGATATCCATGTCTTTGGGTAAGTCTACTTTGTAGGCATTGGGTACATAGTTCTCTAGTACCTTGCATGGCCCAACCCTATAAATCTACAACTTAATAGTGATGACATTCTGTACCTTAGATTATTCAAATAGACCATGACCAAATCTCACACTTGGAACTATAGTTCTCTCCTTCCTTCATCCTTCTTTTCCTTCAACTTCTGATTTGCCTCCATCAAGGTCTTCTTAACCTTATCATGTACCTCTTTCATAGATTGAGAAAATTCATTAGCATGTCCACCAATGGTGCCATGTGTTGTTAGTTCCCTTAACTCCATTATGCCCCTTGGTTGTGTGTATACACTACTTGAATGGGACATAACCCTATTGCCCTATTCTTGATATCATTATAGGCAAATTCTACCTTAGGCATGACATACTCCCAACTCTACCCATACTCCTTGGTGAGACACCTTAAGAGGTTTCCTAGGACCCTATGGATGACCTTTTTCTATCAATCTATTTAGGGATGATAGGTAGAGCTATGAGCTAGGTTTGTACCCAATCTCATCCATAGGGTTTTCCAAAAGTGCCCCATAAACTTGACATCTCTATCAACCACAATAATCATTGGTAGCCCATGAATTCTAACCACCTCTTTAAAGAATATATTAGCTATATGGTTAGCATCATGTATTGTCTTGCATGGGATGAAATGGCTCATCTTGTTGAATCTATGTACCACCAAAAATACACTGTCTAACCCTATCTTAGTCCTTCGTAAACCTACTACAAAATCCATGCTAATGTATTCCCAGGGCCTATTAGAAATGGGTAGATGTTGGTAAAGCCCTACATTGGATGAGTGTCATTTTCCTTCTAACATATACCACATTGTTCCACATGCCTCCTTATATCCCTTTACATCTTGGGCCAATAGTAAAACCTTTCCACTAGGTCTAGGTTCTTGTTAAGGCTAAACTACCCACTCATGCTTCCATTGTCTTGTATGAGATTTTCCCTCATAGATCCCCTTGGGATGCACAACTATTGACCCTTAAACAATAACCCATTTTTCAATGTATATTTAGAGAAGTTAATATGGAAATGATTTTCAAAAAATTTACATACCATGCATGCCTCCAAAAAATCAGTATCCTCACCATACATGTCCTTGAATCCTTCTAGTCCTATGGTCTACAACTTGACTTCTTGAAAATTCAACAATCTTCTACTCAAAGCATTTGTCATCTTGTTATTTATGCCCTTCTTGTGTTTGATAGTGAAAGTGTAGGGCTGCAAGAACTTCATCCATTTGATGTGTCTCAAATGAAGCTTCTCCTAGGAATTGATGAAACTTAGTGCTTGGTTATTAGTAAAGACAAAAAACTCCTTAGACAATAGCTAATGCCTCCACTTCTTAAGGGATTGAACCAGTGCATAGAGCTCTAGATCATATGTTGAATACCTTGTCTTGGCTTCATTCAACCTCTCACTAAAAAATTCCATAGGCTTTCCCTCTTGGCTTAGGACTACCCCAACTGTAATGTTACTAGCATCACATTCTACCACCAATGGCTTCTCAAAACTAGGAAAACCAATACTATTTGGGTTTCCACCTCCTTATTCAACCTTTCAAAGCTTTCATCTATAGCCTTGGTCCATATAAATTTGGTCTTCATGCCTCCTTTGATGGTGTCATTCATTGGTGCACAAATCTCACTAAATTTCCTCACAGACTTCCTATAAAATTGTGTTAGGCCATGAAAAATTTTGACCTCAATAGCAAATCTGGGAGTAGGCCAACTCAAGATTGCCTCTACCTTACCCTTTTCCATTTTTAGATTTCCTTGGGACACAACAAAACCCAAGTACACTAGCTCTTCTTTCATGAACTCACTCTTCTCAAGGTTCACTATCAACTTCTCCTCATGAAGCTTCCTCAACACCATTTATAGGTGCTTCATGTTCTCCTTTTTTGTCTTGCTAAAGATGAGGATGTTATCTAGATACACAACAACAAAAAATTCTATACAGCCCTTCAAGACTTCATTCATGACTCTCATGAAGGTACTTGGTGCATTGATAAGGAAAAATGGCATCACCAACCACTCACAGAGACCCTCAATAGTCTTAAATGTAGACTTCCATTCATCACCCTCCTTCATTCTAATCTAATAATAGCCACTGTTAAGATCCAGCTCAACCAAGATAGTCCATTAGATTCTCTATCCTAGGAATAGAAAATCTATATCTAATTGTGATTCTAAAAATTGTCCTAGAATCAATACACATTCTCCACTTACCTCCCTTTTTAGGTGCTAGGACAACTAGTACTTCACATGGACTGATGCTCTTCCTAATCAACTCTTGATCAAGTAGCTATTGGACTTGTTTGGCCATCTCCTTGTTCTTTTCTGGTGTCATCTTGTATGCAACCTTTTTAGACAATGATGCACATGGTATGAAGTCAATTTTATGACTTATGGCTCTTTTTGGGGGTAGTGTTAGTGGTGCTCCATCACAAGTAATGTCTTTGAACTAATCTAATAGTTCTTACACTTCTACAAGCATAAGTACTTGTGCTGATGACTTCTCCTCCTTTGGCTTCACCATGATGGCATACCCTACTCCTTCACCTTCCTTTAATTCCTTGAGGAACTCTTTTCCAATCATCATAAATGTCTTAGCAATAGCCTTCTCTACCTTATCTTCTTCCACTAAATATGGTATGTTATAGGTGACCCCATCCTTTTTGAATGAGAACTTATTTTCCTTCCCATGATGCAATACCTCTTTGTCATACTGCGAAGGCCTCCCTAATAGTAGATGGCAAGCATCTATAGGTAGGTAGAATATTATCTTGATACTTACCAATAGTGATGTCTTCCCATACTTGTGCATGCACTAATATATTATGCCCCTTGTTCAACCAAGTCACCCTATAAGGACACACATGGGGAATCTTTGTTAGGCCAAGTTTTTGTACGACCTCCTTTGACATCACATTATAAGTAGACCCTGAGTCTATGATCACCTTGAATACTTTTCCAAGTATCTTGCATGTGGTTTTGAAAAGTGCTCTCCTCTATTTGGGTTCCTCTTTCATTGGTTATTTGACCAAGACTCTCCTCAACATGAGGTTCTCACCCTTATCTATCTCAAGGTCCACTTCCCATGTTTTATAACTGTCTTCCTCTTAGACATAAGTTATCTTCTTCTCTCCATAGTATGATGATGTCTTCTCTGCATATCTATAGGCAAGATGCCCCAACTTACCATAGTGGTAACATTTTTTGTTACTAAAGTGTGAGCCTCTATTGCTATTCCCATATCTACCTCTTCCCCCATTATTGAATCTTCTCCCTTTTTTGGAGCCTCCCCTTTGATTGGTCTCATTGGACTTTTCAATCCACTTGGAGTCTCCATAACCTATTTGATCATTGGTTCTACCACTAGAACCTCCTCTTAAGCTACCTCTAAAGTCTTTACCTCTACCTCTACTTTTGGAGCTTTAGTCACCCTTCTTACTTAACTTGTTTTCCACTTTTATAGCCATTTGGAAACAAATCTACAATGTGGTAAGACTAAATAAGATCAGTTCATCCTAAATAGACCACTTAAGGACATTTAAGTACCTTTCTACCTTGATACTCTCTACCTCTTGTACCCTTGACCTTAGAGAAAGTTTTTGGAATTCGTCAATGTAGGTAGCTACATAAAGATCCTTCTTCTTGATATTTTGTCTTTTCTTGTGAATCTGAATCTCATAATCTTCTGGCAAATAGGTTTCTTTTATTTTGGCTACCATAGCCTTCGAGTTAGCTATTAGTTTATTCCCTTCACTTGCTCTCTCCTCTTGCACAAACTTCCACCAAGTTAGTGTTTGTCCTTTCAATCTTGACTTTACAAACCTTACCTTTTGAGCCCTAATTGTCACTTCATATTCAAAGTAATTCTCAATACTCTCAATCCACTCTAGGACCACCCTTACATCCATTTTCCCATGGAACAGTGAAACATTCTCAAGACTCTTTCCTCCAAATGCCTTGAGGACTTTGAGGAATGGCTCTTTCTCACCAAGTGTAGGATCATATTCAGGTATTTCATCCTCCAAGTCCATCTTCTCTTTTCCTTTACTGGTGTCTTCATCTTCCCTTGTTAGGGCTACATCTTCCATTTCTTTCAACTTATCTTTCATCTCTTCTATGGCCTCATCAAGAAGCCTAGTTTTCTCCTCCATGATCTTCTTCTAGTCATCTATCTCCTTATCCAACTCTACATTGGTTACCCTCTTTGAAGATCTACTTGATTTAGTAGAATACAACATAGCACCAGAAGCCACAATCTTATGGCTCCAATACCACTTTGATGGGGAGCCTCTTCACTTCAATATTTTTATTTCTCTATCAAGGATACATCTTATCCTACTTAGAGTCACTACTCTAACCCCAACCTATAGGACTCTCTTTCAGTACCCTTCCTCCAAGAAAATCACCAATCAACTTAGTTTTTACTCCTTACTTCAAACCCTTAATTGTGCATCTTTTGGCTTAATAAGTCAAAACTCCACCAAATGATGTCAGTGGGTCAAATAAAGTTTATACATTCTTCCTATGGTCCTTGACACTTTTCACCTCATTATTCATCTTTTGGATAGGTTTAACATATCCACAACTCCAAATTGCCATGTCTATCCTTGTAGCTCTAAGAGCCTCTATTAGCCCTCCTAGAAACAAGGAACCTACAATAACTTTAAAGACTCCTTAACAAGGCCTATAGATATCTATTATACATTCTTCCACATGAACTAGGGCTTGAATGTTTTCTTACTTTCAATCCTCCATGGTGTTTGTACTGTACAGTTCCAGAAAACCCCTATTTTGAGGGTTTAAAAGGTAATGATCACAAAACACACACCAAATTCTCTAGACTTTGCATCAAACCATCTCCTCTTATTTGTGGACACCTAATACCCTACTCTACCATTTCTCATTCAAGATGGCATGTTCCAATCATCGATTCATTCTAAAACTCAACTACAAGCTTCGTTATGCCTTGTCAAGCCTTCATTTGCTTGCCTAGGGCTCACTTGTAAAAATGGATATCTAACTCCCACACACTTTAAAATTTCTATAAATTATTTATAGTGGATATTACTTTATTTCCAAATACTATAGTGTTTTGACCATGGAAACTCAAGCTATAACCATTTGAATGTTGATTGCACAAAATTGGACAATAGATAAGAAAAAACTAAGTAATTTTGAAAACCTAACAAAATGACTACTTCTGATCAAAAAAATAGAACAAATTTAAAAACATGGATTCAAGAAACTATTCCATTAGAAATAGCAAGCGCACCCATCCAACTATTCTATCAATCCTCGAAAAAGTCCATTTTTTTGTCAACAATCCTTCTTATTTCAATAATTGTCTGTATAAGTGATTCAACCAACCCTTAGAAATGAGTTGGAGGGTGTTTAAATAGATTTTCTCATCCACCTTGGTCTTTAGTTCAAGCCATACATGTATGTATGTATATATGTATACAGAGAGATCTTTTTTAAGGTGCTTATTACATCTTAGCACAACATAAAAATTGATCCAGTTGCATACATATTCTAGAATCCAAATAATTAGACAATAAAACTCACTTAACCCATGCTAAATGACTTAGCTTGAGATCCTACACAAAAATAATGTTGATTGTTCCTTTTATTGTACCTAATTTGATGACAATTCTACAAGAATTTGTAAACAACCCAGGTAATTGGCAAGTAGACCCATTTAACTAGGTTATGGCTTTATATATACATATATTTAACTAGGTTATGCCTTCTACAAGGGAATGAGCCACGTGATTATGGAATTTACATAGAAGCAAAACTTGCTTCTTCAACTCCTTACACTCAACACTTAACTAAAGTTATTCTTCTAGCAGTGAGAATAGCTACTACAAATTCCTGGGAGCCAAGGGACCCTGAACCTATGCTACGTTTTCTAGATTAGACAATGACATCAGATGCTTGAGATCCTCATAGGGAGAGTGTGCCAATACATGCATGGTTACATCCTTTTCTTCCATTGCCGGGCCAACATATAGAGCCTTTATATCTAACCATTCATTATAAATTTGGGAATGTGTTTCATGCCTTCCATTCAAGTGTTGCATCTGCATATGCAATTTTATCACCTTGGAAAAAAATTATTTGATCTTGCTAGCTAGGAATAGCTGATTATTATTTTTATTGTACCTAATCTAATGATAGTTCTATAGGAATTTGGAATCAACCCAGCTAATCAGTAATTAGACCAAATTATAGTAGCAATAGATACTTGGGATCCTCGCAGGGAGAGTGTGCCAATACAATTCAAAACCCGTAGAATTTAAATCAAGTTATTTATCTGCAATTCTTTTAAACCATTAATAAGATAGGCACAAAATACCAAGTCTGCTATATCCAAACATTCTTGATAAATTTACTAGAAAACATAGAACAAATAATAATATAGTCCACTAAGTTTCCCAACGCGTTCCTACATTGTTAATACACTATCTTAGTTAATTTTCCTGAATCTTATTGAAGTCAAATTAGAATTTCAAAAACTTGTATTTCTTCAGCACATAAAAAACATGGTTACAATTAAGAGGCACATACAAGTAAAGATACTTCAAACCCCATTTCAAAAGAAAGCAATCATTAAATATAGAAACTATTTGAAAAGCTGAACAAATTTTCCCATAGCAAAATTAGATATATTCTACAATTTCTATATGATATTTCAGCTAGATTTTCTTGTTAGAAAACATGGCATTTGGAAAAAAAAAATAGATTTGAAATAAAAGTTTGTATTAGCCAAAAGAAAATAAAAATCAACTCAATTTTTCCATGTCATTGAAAATATCATTTGTTCCTACATTGTCAAAACTTTGTCTCAGCTTATCAGGCAATAAATTATATAATGCGGTTTCTTCTTGGGGGGAAAATTAGATGCATCTTAACAAAGAATTCAAAGTGATATTGTTGAAATTTTTATACTATGCTTAAAATTGGTAGAAAAAAAGAGGGAATAAACAGAGTTCCTATTTTCATTTGGGAAAGCGGTTTTCTGTGCTAGTAAATTAAATGGGCATCAACAATCAGAATGTGGATAAAATATTGACCACCTATTTCACTTAATCCACATTGATTGACATTGTACAAGATCAAAAACATCTAAACTTTCTTAATTTATCTTTATGTTCTTCTTTAAATCTGGGATCTTATAATCTTAATTTTGATAAGGTAGTTGTTTATAATTTGGATACTATTTTCTCCTTCAAATAGTTGATGCTTGTTGTCAACTTGAAATGCACATTCATAATGAAATATAGTGATTAATCTCTAAGTCGTGGCATTCTGGGGGTAAGAAATGTCAATTCAAGAATCTCTTTGGTCACAATGTCCAACACTTATAGAAGATTTCATAATGCATTTGGGTCAAGAAAGATTACATGCAAGAATTGTTTGTGTTATACTTGTATTTAATAAATATAGAATTATAATCTATGATTTTATATAATTATTATTAAATAAAGAAACATGTCTTATCACAAGACAAGACGAAAGCTCAATTATCTATGGACAAGAGAGTAAATTCCTTAAGTAGAGAATCCTAGCAAACTTGCTATCTGGAAACTCCTTACGAAGGATTTGTCTAGAATTTCCAAGTATGTTGATATTCATGAAATTTCTATAATTACTACCTATAAAGTTTATAGCTCCTAGAGACTTACCTTTCCCCTTGTTGAAACATCTAGATAGAGAGAATGTGCTTAAGAATTGGTACAACAACCTAGAAAGAGTACCTAAGAAGAGATGGATCTCACATTCATTCATTAGTAAAATATAGAATTAATTCATTATCACATGAAGTAAAAAAAAATTATGAGCATCTATAAAATAATATCATAATGTCCAAAGCTGACATCTAACATTAGTTCATCTTTTAACATTAATTAATAGTAGCACATAAACACATAACATTCAATAACATGTGAAATAAGGTATTTACACATGCCTCAACCAATTATGATTCAATTTTGGGTCACCTACCTAACTAGTTTTGAATTTTGTTCTCACCAAAATTCATAAAATGTAAGAACAAATGTGCCAAAAAGAGCATAAAAAGATTATTATCATGCACCAATCATGTTTTTTAGCTCTTTTGGCACAATCGTTCTTACAATTTTTGGCTCAATCTCCAAGTGGTCATTATGTGTTTTGAAAAATTATTGTTGGACTATGAGTCAGGAAAAAGAGAAATATCAAACTTGAAAAAGATGTACATAAATGCAAATAATTTTTTAACTTCAATTTTATAAACTTACAAAGAGAACCATAGAATTATAAGAAACTATTGTGATTTGTTCTATTTGAAAATTATAGTTACAAGTGATAAATTTTTATACATTTGATTCAGAGAGTGCAAATAATGGAAAATGAAGTATTGCAGAAGGTGCAAGCTCAACTGCCCCCTCCCTCCATGTGGATGGAATTTTTATGTAGAAAATAATTGCATCCATACATATATATGTGCTTAAGTGCTACCTAACTATGTCCAAGGCATTTGCACACTAGAGGCATACTCCACCTACAGGCTACCTATATACTTGTATCTACAAGATCAAGACCCTTGAACTACTCACTCTAACAAATATGTAGTTTTGATTTCTAATTGTTTTGATGTAGTTATATTCCTATAACCATTGGTGATCTTTACTCACCTAATACAACTCTTCACTATCATACACCCACTTGGGTGAATCAGGTAGTTTTCTATAATAGCAATACTGCGATACTCTAGTGTAACCTTTGTGTTGTAGTTTATAGTTAATGTAAGGTTAACCTATATAAATCCTAACTCATTTTTTATATAGTTATGTTTAAAAGCTTGTGATAATACCTGTGGCCATGCTACATGTTGAGTGAATTTTATTGTTTTTCATTGTAGGGCCAAGATCTCTTTATTTATATACATACATACATACACACACACACACACACACACACACACACACACACACACACACACACACATGTATATATATAAAAATGTATATATATGTATATACATACATACATATACAGAGATCACAAGGGTATGACAATGAGATGTAGAGATCACAAAGGCATGGTAACGAAATGCAGTGATCACAAGGGCATAGAAATGAAATCTTAGATCTCCACTGATCTCCACAATCCACAAGATCTATATATATATATATATACATATATATATATATACATACATACATACATAATATACACATGCATACATACATACATACATCTGAATATGCAATTTTATCACTTTGGAAAATTGTATTTGATCCTACTAACTGGGAACAACTGATTGTTCATTTTATTGTATCTAATCTGATCATAGTTCTATAGGAATTTGTAATCAAATCAACTAATCAGCAACTAGACCAATTTAACTAGGTTATGACTTGTTTCTTTCTAAAAATATTTGTTATGATATGTTTTTCTAAAATTTCTAGCCCATTTTTCCTGGTATGCATTATTTTTGTGCAAGATCTTGAGCTAAGTTAGTTAGCATGGGTTAAGTGAGTTTTATTGTTTTATTATTTGGATTCTAGATTATGGGCTTTGTTTTATCATTTTCTTTGTTCAAGTCCTAATTTTAATGAAGTAACAAAGTGGTTTTTAGGGTGGAAAGGACTATATAATGAAGAGAAAACTTGAAAACTTGAATGTTGAAATGTTGAAATGTTGAAATGAAAGCTATCAAGGATCAAACACCTATGGAAGAGTTATAGAATAATGTGAAGTTTATTTTAGATATACAAAAAAAAATGACATAAATCATTTCTCATTTGTTTTGATTATGGAAAGTTGTGTGCGAAAGAGGGTGGAGAGCTCTGAACAAGGATGGAGAGCTCTAAACGTTGGTTGAATTTTTTTCATGCCCTTATGATCTTTGCATTTCATTATCATGCCCTTGGTGGAGATCGGTGGAGATCAGTGGAGATCTAGGATTTTGTTGTATTCCCTTGTGATCTCTAGATTTTTTTGTCATTCCTTTGTGATCTATGTGCCCTTGCTCTATGATTTCATTATCATGCCATGCCCTTGTGATTTATGTGCCCTTTGTAGCACTACAACATATGGGGTCAAATTGCAATGATAATTTGCGATGGCGGTGTAATTTGTGGTGTTCAAGCCCAAAATGTAGTAGTGCTTGCTATGTGATTTTCTTTAAGGGGAGCAGAGGTACCTATGTAAATGTTCTTTTCTTTTCCTTCTAAACATGTATCTGTTTATATTTCCCAAACAAGTGATTAGAGAAGCTTCTCTTTATGTATATGTATGTCTATATATACATACATAGACACAAATATGTGTGTGTATGTATATATACACACATATATACATATACATATGTATATATGTATATACATACATACAAACATACATATACAGAGATCACAAGGGCACAACAACGAGATGCAAAGATACATATATACATACATACATCTACATATGCAATTTTATCTCCTTGGAAAATTGTATTTGATCTTTACTCAATCACCAAGAGATAATATAATTTGTAAGTACAAATTTCTACATACCTAGTTTGGTATGAATAGTTTCAATTGAATTTGCTTGAGGAGAGTGAGTCTACACATGATGATAATGGCTCCATGTATTGGGTCTTTAGAGGAGAGAGACTTACAAAAGATTAGATGTTGTTTATGAATATGCGATGATTCATTTGTGTGAATGGATGATCAGGCAAGTTGCATAAAATTAGGGTGTCAGTTGCAAGTAGTTTCATTAATTAGATAAGGGAATCAACATTGAAAGTGGGATGATCAAAATTGGAATGTCCATCCTTATGATAGATGTCTCTATTGAGATATGATTGAAAATTGATAAAAGAGATTGTTAAGAGGGAGATTGTTGAAGAGGACTATGTGTTTCAATCATTATTTTGTCACTAATGTCAAACTTGCTATTTGTTGGTAAGACAACTACTTATAAGATTCAAGTTCTATCACTTAGTTGATTAATGAAGATGATTTAATCAATAAGAGATAACAATAGCACCTAGAGGAAATGTTGAGTTATGATTATGTAATGAAGTACAAGGATCAGTTAAGATAGTGATAACATGATGTATTGAGCATCTACTTAAGGTTGCAAAATGGTTGGCTACACTTAGAAAGTTTAGAAGAACAAGTTAAACAAAGTTTGTCTACCAAGCTAGAGCAAGTGGACAACATGTGTCGAGCAAAGTCAGTGCAAGCCAAGTAGAAAATCAATTGGAGCCGATGAAAGAAAATTCTAGTGGATGTCGAGAAAAATAGTTGATGCCAACTAAAGTTTAGTTGATGTTAAGCATCAGTAAAATTTAGTTGATGTCGAGTGATTTTAGAATTGATGTCAAGCAATGTAGTAGTGTCGAGCATCAGAAGATTGATAATGCTTAGTTGTTGCATTATGTTAAAGATTGAATCTTCATCAAATCTAAGTTAACAAGTTTTTTTTCTTGAAACTGGTGAACCAGGAGGAAGATAAGGTTGATGATTTGATGGCATAGAATTTAATGTAAATCATTTTTATGTGAATTTAAATGGATTCTAGGAGAAGTTTCTAGAAAAGACAAGATATGGGGTAGATACATTGTATCCTACCTAATCTATCCAAAAAACTCTAATCTGGATGATGGATAATGAGTGGAAAAATATTATAATTTTCTATTTATAGTAATGTCTAGTCATGAAGCAAAAGAGGTCGGTGTCATGTGGAAGAACCTAAGGAGGAGAAGAAATTAAGGGTTCTTCTTCATCAAGTGACCCAAGAGAAGAGTTTGCAATGGCATGTAAAGCAAGAAGGCTTAAGAAGATGAATACTTGAAGGGTAAACAAGTTGTCAAAGCTATAAAGTATGAAGGCCAAGCAGAATTAACGACTGAACAAAGATTTGTAATCTACAAGAGAAGCTGTAAGTTGTATCATATCAAAGCTCTATTGTTACTCTCTAACAATTGTATCAATCTAGGGTAAATTATTTGGATTAAGGTTGACCTAACGGTCATTAGAAAATCCTTTAATTGGGTGACATTCCAAGTGAATGGCCTAAAGTCCTCTAACAAGGCTCACTTTTAATAGGGTGATTGAAATTCCTTAACTGGGTCACATTTGACAGTGTGTATTATAACCTTTAATAGGGTTGACCTTTCACAGGGCATCACTTTAGAAGAGTGAAAAGGAGTAGCATTTTACTGGTGGTTTTTCCAAAATTGGGTTTCCATCTAAATCATTGTGTCAAATGTATTGATGAATGTGTTGTGTTTCGTGCTTTACATTTCTGCAAATTGATTTGACAGTAAAATACAAGTTTTAGTAAATATATAATGGACGCATGCAGGGGTATGAATGTTTTATGGGTTCATTGAGTTGTGAAAAGTTTTATTTATGCATCTAGACATTGAATAATTGATTCACCCCCTCTCTTGGTTTTTATAAAGTAATTCCAACAATTGGTATCAGAGCCATCTGCTTAAGAGGACTAGTTTTAAGGGACTGAAGCACAAAGATTGAGATGTCTAAAAGAGAGGTACCCAAGCTCAATAGAGATAACTTTCTTGCATGAAAAAGCTTAATAAAGCTACACCTTAGAGGATTTGGAGATCACACACAATCTACCATTATAGTGGAACATGTTCATCTAGTTGGAGCCCTAACTGCTGAAGATATGAAGAAGAAGAAAAAACACAATCATGCGATGTTGGAGATTGCATCTGCCCTAAGTTATGCCAAATTTGATGATATCAAAGGCTGTGACATTGCAAAGAAAATGTGAGATGCCCTAAACAGCATCTATGGAGGAGACAAAAATGTACAAAGAGCTAAATCTGAGAGACTCAGAGGTAAGTTTGATGATATGAGAATGGAAGGAGGTGAAAATATTTCTCAATATGTTGCTAGGATAAAAGAAGTTGTTAGTGCAATAAGAGGAGCTATTGGTCATATAGATGATGATATTGTGTTAAGTAAAGTCTTGAGAACATTACTTCCTATTTATGCTATTAGAGTTTCTGCAATTCAAGAGTTCAGATGTATTCCAAGAAATGATCTAACCCTTGAAGGTTTGGTAGGTAGACTCACTACTTTTCAGCTATCTAAGTTTGACAATTACAAACCTGAGAGTCTTGAATCTACATTCAAAGCCAAGTTTCTATTGAAGGAATCTGATGAGGTGAAGAAGAAGAAGAAGAAGAGAAAGATAAAATATGTATCTAGTGACAGTGATACAAATGAGAAAGATGTTGAACAATTGGAAGAACTATTGGCTAGAAGATTTCATAGAGTTAAAGGCAAGTTCAAAGGTAAGTTATCCATCATGTGTTTCAATTGCAATGAGATTGATCATATTTTTGCAAGATGTACATAGAAGAAGAACTACAAAGAAGGAAACAAGTACAAAAATAGAAGAGAAGATGACAGCAGAGATTAAAAAGACAAAGGTAAGAAGTCATGCTACATTCCTGAAGAAGAAAGCAAGGATGATTCTGATGAACATGATGATGAAGTGGTATATGTTGCAATGAAGGATGAATCTGATGAAGATGAGGCAACTGCACTTGTGACTTGTGTGAAAAAAAAATGATAGATGAATCATTGATAGTAGATGCCCACATCACATGACTAGAGACAGAAGTAAGTTCATTACCTTAACTTGTTACGATGGAAATAGTGTAAGATTTTGTAATGATGCACCATGTTTGATAAAAAAAAAGGTCCTATCAAACTCACATACAAGATTTCATGTGACAATGCTTATTATGTTGAAGGACTAAATTATAATTTATTAAGTGTGTCACAATTGAATAATCTAGGATGCGAAGTTGAATTTGGAAACAAAACTGCCAAGATATATTACACAAATGGGAAACTAGTTGGAAAAGGTGATCAAACTAGAAGTAATATGTTCTATCTTAATATAGAGGATGCTAGTTGTTTTATTGTAAAATTTGATGATGTATGCCTTTGACACAAGTGATTATGTCATGTTAATTTTGACAACTTGATTAGTATTAGTAATATGAACAAAGTTACAGGTTTTCCCAAGTTGAAGAAACTTGATAATGTAGTGTGCAAACAATGTCAGCTAGCAAAATGACAAAGTCAAGTTTTAAGAGTAAAGCTTATACCTCTAAAGAAATACAAGAGATTGTTCATACAGACTTGTGTGCACCAATTGAAGTACAAAGCTACAGAGGAGATAAGTACATAATGCTATTTGTTAATAATTATTCTAGGATGATGACAGTTATGTTTTTGAAACAAAAATCTAATGATTTTCAAATGTTTAAGTGGTACTTGGCCAAAGTTGAAAAAGAAATAGGTAAAAGTCTAAAATGCTTGAGATTAGATAGAGGAGAAAAATTCACTTCAAATGAGTTTGAGGTGTTATGTAATGACAGAGGAATCAAAAGATAGACATATGCCCCTAGGACCCTTCCATAAAATGGGATTACTGAAAGGAGAAATAGGTCTATAATGGATTGTGCTAGAACACTTATGATGGAGAAGACTATTGCTCTAAAATAATAGAGAGAAGTTGTAAGTACTGTTGTATATACCTTGAACTGTGTGCAAGTCAAGAGAGGTACTCATTCAACACCTTTTGAACTATGGTATGGATATCCACCTAATATAAAATACTTTAAGGTATTTGGAAGTAAGCGTTACATTCTTAAAGATGTTAGGAATGGAAAGCTTGATGCAAAAAGTTGAGAAGGTATGTTCCTTGGATACCCCACAAGAAGTAAAGCTTATAAGTGTCTAAATACTAACTCTAACAGAATTGTGGAAAGTGCAAATGTAAATTTTGATGAATTTACAGAAGTACATGAGGCTGAACCTATGAAATAAGCAGAAGAATATAAATCTTTTGTATACTATTATGAATGAATTCTTGCTGAAGAAGATGTTGCAAATCAAGTTACAAATCAATAGCAAGTATTAGTAACTTTCGAGTCACATCATGTAAATTTCGAGTTGCATTCAGGAACCAAGCTGCATTCAAATGCCAAGTTACAAAATGAAGAAGATGCACATTCTAACTCTGAGATTTAATACACATGAAAGAGATGTTGAGATACCTGACAGAGATGTACACAATGATTCTAAAGCTGAAAGACAAAATGTCAAAACAAGAGCTAAGCCAAGCTGTCTAAAAATGTCAAAGGACATCATCCTACTGATCAAATCATTGGAAATAAAGATGCTAGGCCAATGACAAGAAATAGATTGAGAAGTGAATCGTGTTTGTTAAGTATAAAGGAGCCCAAAATAGTAAAAGATGCATTAGAAGATGTAGACTAGTACAAAGCCATGGAAGAAGAGATTGAATAGATAAAGAAGAATAAAACATGGAGTCTGGTTCCTAGACCAGAAAACAAGAATGTGACTGGCACCAAGTGGGTATTCAAAAAACAAGCTAGATGAGAATGAAGTCACAAGAAACAAAGCAATATTAGTTTGTAAGAGAAATGCACAAGAAGAAGGAATTAACTATGGGGGGATATTTTCTCATGTTGCAAGAATGGAAGGAGTAAGAACTATACTTTCTTATGTTGCATACAAAATTTTCAAAGTATATCAAATGGATGTTAAATCTACATTTATGAATGGCATACTAGAAGAGGAAGTCTACATAGAATCGCCAGAAGGATTTGTTGATGATAACAATAAGAAAATGGTATGTAGACTACATAAAGCCCTATATGGATTGAAGCAAGCACCAAGAGCATGGCATGAGAGACTTCATACTTATCTTGTGAAGATTGGATTTGAAAAGACTGATAGTAATAGCAATTTGTACATAAAGATGGAAAAAGGCAAAGGTATTTTTCTATTTGAAATATTTGTTGATGATATCATATTTGGAGGACAAGATGCTTTATGTAAGGATTTTGTAAATTAGATGAAGCAAGAATTTGAAATGTCTATGTTTGGAGAAATCAATTTTTTTATGAGATTGCACATATATCAGATGAAGTATGGTATATATATCACTCAGTCAAAATATGTCAAGGAGATATTGAAGACTTTTGGACTAGAGGATTCCAAACCTGTAAGTACACCTATGGTGATAGGACATAAGTTTTCAAAGAATGATGATTTAGCTAAGGTGAATCAGACATTGTACAAGTCTATGATTGGAAAATTTGCAATATGTAATACATAGTAGACTTGATATTGCATTATCTATAGGGATAGTTGCAAGATTATGTGCTAATACTAGAGAGAATCACTTAATAGTTGTGAAGAGGATAATGAGATATCTGAAAGGAATAGAAGATTTTGGTCTATACTACAAGAAGAATGAAAAGTTTGAATTGAGAGCCTACACTGATGCTAATTGGGATGGAAACATTGATGATAGAAAGAGCACTAGTGGAGGAGCATTTTTCTTAGGCAAAAGACTAGTTACATGGACAAGCAAGAAATAGAGTTGTACCTATTGGTGAAGCAAAATATGTTGTTGTTGCTGTAAACTACACAAACATTGTATGGATCAAATAGCTACTCAAAGAAATGAAGAAAGAAATCATAAAACTAGTGATATTTTATTGTGATAATACAAGTGCTATCAATATATCAAAGAATACATTGATGCACACAAAGACAAAGCACGTTGCAATCAAGTATCATTATGTAAAAGATTTAGTTCAAGACAAAGAAGTCAAGATGCAATATGTTAATTCAAAGGAGCAAATTGTTGACATCTTCACAAAACCATTGCCTAAGGATGCTCATGAGTATCTAAGAAGTAAACTAGGGGTGATACCCCTATCAAAGGATATTTGAGAAATAGGAGTGCCCTACATCAAACAAGTTGATGTTCATATAACACACATTGATGTAGAGGATCCTACTTTAAGAGCTTCCTAAAGTAATCAAAGAGCTAAAAATTCAAATCAGTCACAACCAAAGTGACAGAGGGAGAAACTGAAGAAACGATAAAAGCTTATATCTGTATTCTTTACGATGAAATTTTTTTGGTATATGTCTTTGGAATTGTTGTCAAAGAGGGAGATTTTTACTGATCAAGAGCTGCCAAAACAAAGAAGGAGAAAGAAAACTAAAACTATCAAAGAGGGAGAGATTTGTTGATTAGAAAGAGAGAAAGTACATCAAAGAAAGAAAGTATAATCACAGAGGAAGATATTCCTTATAAATGTTGAAGGAGAAAATGCAAGAAATTATTGTCAGAAAAGTTGCATAGGACTGATAGTAGAGGAAGAAATCCTAATCTACCTAGGAAGAGGGAAATACAAGAAAGAACTTAGAGAGAGTTAGAAGAAAGAATTTTGTAACCTAACTAGAAGATGGAAGTTGTTGATAGAGGGAGAAATTTCAATACAAATTTTCTCTTTGGTATTGCCTTACTATTTTAACTTAGTTAGATTGAATAAGATGTTTGTCATTTGATTGACTTGGTTGATCAGTTTGGTTTGCCATCAATGCCAAAAAGGGAGATTGTTGAGATATGATTGAAAATTGATAAAAGAGATTGCTAAGAGGGAGATTGTTAAAGAAGACTATGTGTTTCAATCATTTTTTTGTCAATGATGTCAAACCTGCTATTTGTTGGTAAGACAACTGCTTATAAGATTCAAGTACTATCACTTAGTTGATTGATAAAGAGGATTTAATCAATAAGAGGTAACAATAACACCTAGAGTAAAGGTTGAGTTATGATTATGTAATAAAGTACAAGGATCAATTAAGACAATGATAACATGATGTATTGATGATCTACTTAAGGTTGCAAAATGGCTAGCTACACTTAGAAAGTTTAGAAGAACAATTTAAACAAAGTTTGCCTGCCAAGCTTGATTGAGTGGATAGTTGGTGTTGAGAAAAGTCAGTGCAAGTCGAGCATAAAATCAGTTGGAGCCGAGTGAAAGCAAATTCTAGTGGATGTTGAGAAAAATAGTTGATGCTAACTAAATTTTAGTTGATGCCAAGCATCAGTAAACTTTAGTTGATGTCGAGTGATTTTATAGTTGATGTCGAGCAATGTAGTATGTGTCCAGCATCAGAAGATTGATAATGTTGAGCTACTGCATTATGTTAAATATTGAAGATTCATTGAATCTAAGCCAATAAGTTTGTTTTCTTGAAACTTGTAAACTAGGAGGAAGATAAGGTTGATGAGCTAATGGCATAGAATTTGATGTAAATCATTTTTATGTGAATTCAAATGGATTCTAGGAGAAGTTTTTCGAAAAGACAAGATATAGGATAGATACATTGTATCCTACGTAATCCATCCAAAAACCCTAATTTGGATGATGGATAATGAGCAGGAAAATATTCTAATTTCCTATTTATAGGAATGACTAGTCATGAAGTTGGTGTCATGTGCAAGAACCTAAGGAGGAGAAGGAATTAAGGGTTTTGCTTCATCAAGTGACCCAAGAGAAGAGTCTACAATTGTATGTAAAGCAAGAAGGCTTAAGAAGATGAATGCTTGAAGGGTGAACAATCTGTCAAAGCTACAAAGTATGAAGGCCAAGCAGAATTGAGGACTAAATAGAGATCTCTAATCTGCAAGAGAAGTTGTAAGTTGTATCAGATCAAAGCTCTATTGTTACTCTCTAACAATTGTATCGGTCTAGGGTAAATCCTTTGGATTAAGGTTGACCTAATAGTCATTAGAAAATCTTTTAACATGTGGCATTCCAAGTGAATGACCTAAAGTCCTCTAACAAGGTTCACTTTTAACAGGGTGATTGAAATCCCTTAACTGGGTCACATTTAACAGTGTGTATTGTAACCTTTAATAGGGTTGGCCTTTCATAGGGCATCACTTCAAAAGAGTGAAAAGGAGTAGCATTTTACTAGTGGTTTTTCTCAAATTGGGTTTCTACATAAATCATTGTGTCAAATGTGTTGATGAATGTGTTGTGTTTCCTACTTTACATTTCTGCAAATTAATTTGACAGTAACATATAAGTTTTAGTAAGTATATAATGGATGCATGCATGGGCATGAATTTTTTATGGGTTCATTGAGTTGTGAAAAGTTTTATCTATACATCTAGACCTTGAATAACTAATTCAACCCCCCCCCCCCCCCCCCCCCCCAGTTATTCTAAAGTAATTCCAATAGTCTCTATATCATAATAGAAAATTACCTCAAACAACAAGCAACAAATTATTAAATATATGGAAAATCAAAAGAAAATCCACCTATAATATTTTTGAAGGATAAAAAATATAATTTGGTGGAAAAAGCCATGAGCTATGTGGTTTCACATTGCGGCTATTCCAATATCTAGCAGTCATGTTAAATATGAAGATCTTGAAATAACTATCAAAAATCTATATTTGTGTTTTAGTGATAACAAATATATAGTCTAATTTTAAGAAAAATAATAGTCTTAAATGTATATGACTAAATAAAATAAACAAGAGTATTGGTTATAGTTATATAAATCTATTATTACTTATTATGTTGAACAAAAATTTTAATAAAATAAGTATGAAGTAACATAAATGGATCATCTATTTGATCCTATTATGACTTAATGTGGATGCATCTGATCATTACCTACACGATATTATGCACAAGATCTTTACTGAATCACCAAGAGATAATAAAGTATAGATTTCTACATACTTAGTTTGGTATGAATAAATTTGATTGAATGCAAGGATAATTGCTTGTGTGAATTCAAGACATGAATGATTAATTTAATTTAGCACAAGTACTATGCACATGTGTATGTATGCATGTAAAGTAGATCACATAGTGAACTAATTTACATACATTCATGCACATATGCATACAATCATCATAATCAGTTATCCTTGAATCTGACCAAAGCTATTATATATGAACAAGAGATACATGTTTAGAAAGAAAAGAAAATAACATTTACATAGGTAACTCTTCTCCCCTTGAAGAAAATCGCAAAGCAAGGGCACAGAGATCACAAAGGAATGGCAAAAAAATCCTAGATCTCCACTGATCTCCACCAATGTTCAGAGCTCTCCACCCTCTTTTGCATGCAACTCTCCACAATCAATCAAAACCTATGGGGAATGATTAATGTCATGTTTTCTTTTCTTTTTTATTTATAATCCATAATTCATAATCCATAAGATCTTTCTGTATATATACATGCATACATACATACACACACACATACATACATGCATATACATATATACATATATACATACATACATACATACATACATACATATATACATACATACATGAAAACAACAATGCACTTTCTAAGAGTTTACAATTGTTCAACAAAATTATTATTTTACAAGAAAATGCATCTGAAGAATTGTTAGCTCAGAAGCAAAAACATGTTGTTGAAATAGTACAAAAAGTGCTTGATATGAGAGGTCTGCAAGTGAGGGTGTTGACCAATCTTGAAAACTTGAATGCTGAAATGAAAGCTATCGATGATCAAACACCTATGCCAGAGTTACAACACACTATGAAGTTGATTTTAGATAAGGTAGAGGCAGATATTTAGAAGTTTGATAATCAAAATTTAAGGCATGAGAGAAAGGAGGAGTGGCTTTAGAAAGAAAATGAGGAGTGGCTTTAGAAAGAGATTGCACGACAGAAACAATAGCTAGATAGCATAGAGGATATTATGGGAGCCACTAGATAAAATCTAGGAAAGTGTTATGGTAGGTACTATGACATTGGAATCATTTGTAAGTGTCTTTGAGAATTTATAGTCCAAAATCAATGCTTATGAGAGTGTTTGAAGTATTGGCACAGTCTCCCTATGATGATCCCAAGTATCAAATGCTTATAAGAGTGTTTCAATTTTGGGAACCACTTCAAATCCAAGTATCAAATGCCTCATGATTATGGCATTTACATAGAAGCATAACTTTCTTCTTCAACTCCTTACAATCAACTCTTCACTAAAGTTATTCTTCAATTCCTTGCATATGCAATTTTATCACCTTGGAAAATTGTATTTGATCCTGCTAGCTAGTAATAGCTAATTGTACATTTTATTGTACCTAATCTGATGATAGTTCTAAAGGAATTTTTAATCAACCTAGCTAATCAATAACTAGATCCATCTAACTGGTTATGGCTAGTTGTTGAGATAATGGGTGTTGCACACATTGCATAATATTGTTATTTTATTATTTTATTATTTTATTTTTATTATGTAATGTTGTACCTAGATGGACGTGCAACATGTAAAGATTCCCATGGAATATTCTTGATGAGTTGTATTGTAACATTGTGAAAATATTTCATGTAATTATTTAATATTGGGAAAAAGAATTAAATGCCCAATATTAAATGTGGGGTCAGTGGGTTAGGTAGCACATGGTTTTAGCACATGGTTTATGTAATACCACTAAGTGGTTTTGTGGGACTTGCTACTATATAAGCAGCCACAAGGGTAGTTGTTGTAGAGAGAGTGACAAGGAGAAGACAAAAGGCAAGAGTCAAGCGGGACAAGGCTTGATAGGTTAGCCAAGGGAGCATTTGTGAAGGTTGAAAGCATGGCATGGGATGTGTGGATTCATGCTTGTTCACATAGTTTGCTCGGTTGTGGCTATGGCCATGAAGGCTTCCATGGTTGTATGGAAATGGTATTTTTGTTGAATAATACATGGTGATGGATGCTTTTGGATGCTGGGTTTTTCCCTCAATGAGGATTTCCCAGGGTATATCTTGTGTCACAATTTTGTGGGTATGTTGTCTATTCTTTTGCATGTGGATTTTAATTTCGTGTTTACTTCAAATCTATTATGGGTTATGTGGAAACGGTTATATTCTTTGTTGCCAATTTTCCTTACACTAGTTTCTTTCTAAAAATATCTGCTATGATATGTTTTTGTATAATTTCTTGCAAACTTTGCCCATTTTTCCTAGTATGCATTATTTTTGTGGAGGATCTTGAGGTAAGTCACTTAGCACGGGTTGAGTGAGTTTTTTTTTTTAGATTTTGGAATATGTATGTAGTTGGATCAATTTTTCTGTTGTGTAGCTAAGATGTAATAAGCACCTTAAAAAAGATCTCTAAATATACATGTTCAAAAGGAGATATAAAGAGATACCTATTTAGAAGGCAAAGAAACCAACATTTACATACCCTTGATGAAAAGTGTAGAGCTAGGGCATGGAAACAAAATCGCAGAGCAAGGGCACAACACGACAATGAAATCACAAAGCAAGGGCATGGCAAGGCAACAAAATCACAAAACAAGGGCATGGCACCAAAATAGCAGAGCAAGGGCACAACAATGAAATGCAGAGATCACAAGGGCATGGCAACCAAATCGCAGAGCAAGGGAATGGCAACAAAATGCAAAGATATATCACAAGAATGAAATGCACCAGACGCATATGCATAATCACAAGGCTCATTCCCTTGTAGAATCCATAACCTAGTTAAATATATGTATATATCAACCTAGCTAATTAACAACTAGACCCATTTAACTGGTTATGGCTTGTTTCTTTCTAAAAATATCTGCTATGATATTTTTGTAAAATTTCTTGTGAACTTGGCCCAATTTTTGTAGTCTACATTATTCTTGTGCAAGATCTCGAGGTAAGTCACTTAGCACGGGTTGAGTGAGTTTTACTGTTTTATTATTTGGATTTTGGAATATGTATGCAACTAGATCATATATGAAATAAGCACCTTAAAAAATATCTCTCTGAATATATAAAGAGATACATGTTTAGAAGGAAATATAAATACATACATGTTTACAAGGAAAAGAAAAAAATATTTAAATGTGTACCTCTTCTCGCCCTTGAAGAAAATTAGAGAGCTAGGGCACGTAGATCACAAGGGCACGGCATGACAATGAAATCATAGAGCAAGGGCATGACATGACAGTGAAATCATAGAGAAAGGGCATGGAAATGAAATGCAGAGATCACGAGGGCACATCAACCAAATGCACTGATCACAAGGGCCATGACAACATTCATACCTCTCCACCTCTCCGCATGCAACTCTCCACTTCTTTCGCACTCAACTCTTTCCAAAATCAAAACAAATGGAAAATGATTGTCGTGTTTCTTTTTTTTTTGTTTTATGCTCACAAGGGTGTTACAATTACGGTGCCAACATCAGTATTGCGATGGTGTAGAGGACTATTGCGAAAAAAACATGAAAATGACCACAAATTACACTGCCATCACAAATTATCATCACAATTTGACCCCAATTGTTGTAGTGCCTTGATCGAATAAATTTTGGATTCTTCTTGCCAACTACAACTTGCTTGACTAATTCATCAATCACGAGCTCCTCAGGATGATCGAGTAAATATTTCTCATGTGATTTTAATGATGACATGACTAGGCTACCTACCTCAGTATACTTCTTACTTGGGAAAGTCTTTATTATTTATGAGAAATTCCTTTGCAAACTCTGAGGTAGAACATTAATGCAAAGTGTCCCCAAGTTCATGAGCTTGAGACAACATTATTATTTTGAGCATTGGAAGAAATGTTTTCTTTCCTCATTTTTTCATCACTAGCCTTTTGAGACTGCACGAACAATATATTAGAGTCACTAGCTATCTCTTCTTCCTTTTTCTAGAAGAGAATAGCAAGATCACTAGCTTTAAACACATGATTCTTTACTAGTGTCTTTGCTAATTGTTCCTCATTTGCAAGCTTCTTTGATGGTGAAACTGACCCTTTTTTATTTACACAATAAAACTATGAGGAAATTTTGAAAGAGGCCTCATTTGTACATATTCATGAGGAATAAAGAACATGTGTTGAGCTATTTTCCTTTTGACTTGAAGAGTTCCTTGCAACATGAAAATTTCAAAGAGAGAAAACATCTTCCAATGAAACTGAATCCATGAGGGTTTCAAGATTTTGATAATAATGGAAGATATATGGATGATCGGTATTTTAGGTATGATTGAGATACTTTTTTAACGCATAAATAGGCTAGAAAATACATGGACAACTTCCTTTTTGGGAAAAAATGAACAAAATTAGGCGTTTCAAGGTGGGTTGCCTATGGGGCACATGACTTGAATGGCTATATATGCAAGTAGATGTAGCTTGTGAGCAAGTGGATAGAATATTTTATGTTTAAAAATGAGAGTTTTCCTCAAAATTGGGATTTAGATATGCATTTACATATGGTAAAGACTCGTCATTTTAAATCTATGTGAGTGTGTAATTGGGTTTTAAAAATCTGATTATATGTTTGGGAAATATGGAGTTAGGAAAATTTGAAGATGGAATGAATATGAAGGCAGGAAAGGTGAATGGATACTTGCATTCTTTGAGACAAATTTCATCATTTTCTTCATGGACAAACCAAAAACAAGCAAACACGATATTTACAAAACTAAGAAAAGAAAAGGAGAACATACCTCTTGCTTTGACACAAATTGATAGCTCTAGACACTTCAATCTTGTAAGCAATTTTATTTTCGAGAGGAAGAACCTTTTTGCATTTAAAAAGAGTGAGAATTTTGAATAAATTTGTGTTTTAAAAGAACAATCTAGGGATGCAAATGAACAAATGGAAAGAAAAGGGCAAAAGAGTGCATTGAATATGCAACAAGAACAAGAAATACAAACAAAAATAAAGATTCACACTTACTTGGAGAGAAAAGAGAAAATCTTGGAGCAAAGAGGAACTTGGAATGAAACTCTCTTCTCCAAATCAGGTTTTCCCAATGTGTTTGCATATAATATTCAAAAAGATTTCAAATATCTTTCACTTGGCCCTAAAATTGCACTTTTCTAGTTCTATTACACATTTAAATGATGTGGAAATGAGTCCCTTAAGTGCATGTCACACTTTTTACTTCTCATTACGCATTGCATTTGGAGTCTTTGATGAAAATTAAACTTTTCCAAGTCATTTGAATATTGATTTTGGATGCCCAAGTGCAAATCACACCTTTTGGAGGTATCGTCATGTTGGAAATGAGAGGTTAAGTGTTGATCCCACTTTTCCAGCTCATTTGCATATTTTAAAATGTTTGTTAAAGGTAAACTTCTATGGTAAATCAAGCTTTTTGGGTTGTATTCAGGAGCCTAAGAGGACAATCATGGTTTTAGGAAGCATTTACACATTGTATTTTTTCAACCAAGTGCAAATCATGCATTTTAGGAATCATTACACATTCATTTGTGCCCAAAAGACCCAATTGTGGTTTTGACATGCATTTACATGTTGCTTTTTAGATGAAATTGAGCATTGCATTTACATGCAAATAGGCAAATCGTGGTTCTCAAAATGAAGTACAAATTAAAATATCATGCAAAAATCACCCAACCAAGTAGTTTTTGAGGAAAACAAGTTATTTTATCAAGCCAATCATGGTCTTGAGGGTGAAATAAATATTGCATATTGAAGAGATGTAACATGTAACATGTAGTTGGCCTCAAAAAGTGTGATTTGCTTCTTGAAATGAAACAAAACAAGCAAAATCAAGCTTTTCCAATGCAAATGCATATTTTAAATAAAGCAAATTACACTTTTCAGGTGCATTTGCATATTTGATCAAATGCATACATAAATGACTTATAAAAACTTATTATTGTCACTTGACTTCTAATCTGCACATGTCTAATTGATTAATTTAAGTGAATCACACTTTTGGGGCTCCATTGCATATTACACATTATATTTGATGTGGCATGTGTAAATGGGTTGGAAAAGTTCACTTTTCACTTAAGTGATTTAAGTAACAAAAGTGCATGTATGATGTCTAAATAGATTATAAAGTGTACCTCATAACTTAAGTGACTTAAGTCATATTTAAAAAGATCAAAAAGTGCAACTTTATAACTTAAAAACATATTTTAAATTGATTTTAAGTTATAAATATCAAAAAGTGAAACATAACAATAAAATATAAGGTTTAATATTAAAAATATGCAATTGGAGTTCTAAAGTCCAATTATGCATGCATTTAAACCTTAATATATTTTGATTGACAACCCTGATTAAGTCCTAAGATAACTAAAAATAAGTGTATGACCAAAAATAAGAGATTGAGAGAAATAACAAGATCAAAACAATCCAAACAAATACACTAAAACACAAAAAATGACTTTTAAGGCCTAAAAATCAAGGATATGCTACTAGATTCAAAAATTATAATCAAGCTTTCAGAAACAAATTAAATTTGATGAGAATCTTCAATAAAAAGGCTCATTATGAGTTGGGAAGTATCAATAAACCATTTTTTGCAAATCATATAGTGAGTTAAGTTAGAGAATTTTGAAACTCTAATGGAAAAGTTTCATAGTGTTGCCTCCATTTTGTGATTACAAAATGGACAATACTATGATGTTGTTTTGATGGTTAGATATGAACTATTTTTGTATGGACTGAATTAGATGTGAGATATTCAAAGGACTAATCAGACATTGCAGATATTAGTACAATCATTTTGGTATTGTACCTATTGCTTGTTGTATAGATCTAATATTATTGGAGAGTAGTGAGCTCACATTGTAATACAACTCCTAATAGGGTTAAGATCACCTCTAACAACGTTTAGTCTTCTCACAAGGACTAATGTACTAAATGTATGTAATGACTCCTAACGGGGTCTAAAATCCTAACAAAGAACTTTCAAAATGGTACATTGTTGGGGTTGCAGTCCCCACTAGAATTTTCCCTTGGTTAGGGTTTCAAAAATAAATCATGGTGTTATGAGTTTCTTATTGTTGTGTGCTTTACTTTTCTGTTTAATTATTTATAAATGCATATGGTTAAGTTTTGAGATATATATTAGGAGTAAAAGTGTTGCAATACTAATTCACCCCGCCCCCTCAATATTAACTATTTCTAATAAGGACACACATGGTGCTCAACTAATTGTCCTAGCTTTCTATTCTTCTTTGATGACTCTTCATAGGTTGATGATGACTCCTCTCAGGATGAAGTTTTTCATCTTGTTGTTGGTTTTTCCTCCTTATACATTGTGGATCCTATTCCACCTCTTGTTGCTAGTATAGTCCCCTATGGCCATGCAAACCCTTCTCCTATTGTTGTTGATGCTCTACTCCAACCTTTGGTGGATGATGTATAACCTTATCACCACTTTGTCCCTTGTTCTGATAGTTTCATGAGAAGGATTTCTCAACTTGGTGATGTGTTTTGTAATGAAAGTATTTCCTATATTATTTTATATAAACATGGGAAAAATCATTATTCCTCTTCTCACTTTCTTCCCCATGTTGTGAGCGAATTGTCTATGTTGGTCTCAGATTGGTTTTGACAATTGAGTGTCAACACACTTAACCAATTCTCAAGATGATGCCAAGTATAATACAAATGCCAAGCTATAGTGTGTGTCGAGCCAGAGTTTCAATAGATGTCGAGTGTACTTCAGGTGCCAAGTGAACTTTAGGTGTCGAGTGAAGTTCAAGTGTCGAGTGATAAGTGATGCTAAGTCACTATAGGTGTTGAGTCACTATAGATGCCGAGAAAAGTATAGATGTCGAGTGAAACAAAACTACTATAGAAGCTGAGTGAGACTAAATTCCTATATGTGCTAAGCATCAGCAAATAGTAAGTATTGAGTAACACAGAATTAGCATATGAGTTTGTATCTTCACAAACTCAGAGGTAAACCATTTTTAAAGCCGACTTAGGATGAATCTCAGAGGATCTTGAAGATAAGATTGAATCTTTTGCATTACCTATGTAATCAGCATGCAACCAATAAGAAAAATGAAGAAGGCATGAAACTAATAGGAAAAGTGCAAGAATTGAGCGGGAAATGAAGATTAAATATTGATCGTAGATTCATATCTAACCCTAAGTCTTCGAAGCCTTTAAAAGGAGGATGAAACTATTGTAATATTCAAATATGGAAAGATTACTTATGAGAGGGGGTGGTGAATCATAAGTATCATACTTTAGTCAATAAAACTTTTAACTGAAAGTAAATTGCATGCATGTAAGTATATCAAATAATCATAAAACCAAACACATGCATCAATAACACTTAACACTGGAATTTGGTGCCCCAGAAACCCTCCAAAAATAAGAAGGTAAAACTGGGGTGGGGATGATACCCAGAAAAAATTACTACAGCAATATTGTTCAACCACTTCTGATGGTTTGCCCTGTTAAAGGCTTTACACTGTGTCAATAGTGACCTGGTTAGAGGCTTTTAAACACTTAACATGAAGTGTTACCTTGTTAAAGGATTTTATCACCTAGTTAAAGGATTTATCGAAATAGCTGTTAAGCTAACCTATTATCATAGGAATTTTATTCTAATACAATTGCTAGAAAGTATTAGGTACAATAAGCCTGACTGATTACAATCCTTGATTGCTGATTGTAGGCACTTGTTCTGCTTTCTCCGATCTAGATCCTTTTGTGATCTGATAATCCTCACTTCTGAAAATAGACTTCCTTGCGAACCCTTGTATATCTTCTCATACCTCTTATCTCTCTTACATTTTTACAATGAAGTTTTGTCTTCTTATATAGAAGTCTGATTTGCCTTTACCGCTCAATTCTCCCTCTTCAATTTTAGGGTTTCAAAATTGATTAGGTAGGATACAATGTATCTACCCCTTATCTTGTTTTCTTCTTGAAACTTCGCCAGTTGTATCTTAAAAATGTTCTACATGGTGTTTTGTGCCACCAACTCATCATTCTTATCTTCCTTTTAATTCAAAGATTTCTAGATAACAACCTTGTCGGCTTAGATCTGGCGAATCTTCGATTTCCTAAATAATGCGGCAACTCGGCATTATTGAGTTACTGGTGCTCAGCACCTTTGTGTTACTCGGCACCTATACCAGCTCGGCACTTGAACTTACTCGGCACTTGAACTTCACTCGGCATCTGAACTTCACTCGGCATCTGAACTTCACTTGGCACTTGAAGTTACTCGGCACTTGAAGTTACTCGGCATCTGAAGTTACTCGGCATGCATGATGTACTCGGCATCCAGTGTGGAATATGATTAAGTGTGTTGGCACTCAAGTGTCAAAAACATTATGATGTTAACAATCTCCCCCTTTGACATGAGTGACAAAAACACTTAACTGACCTTTTAAGTACATTTACTAATCTGATTGGTATGTACATATTGAAATCTTTGATCAAAATTTATGTCTTACAATCTTACAATATATACCTCAAAAATTTTGTAACTCCCCCTGAGTTGATTGTGCCTTATCTATATATTATTTGTATATCAATGCTCCTCCTTTATATCTGTTCTCCCATTAATTCATCTCATAATATCTATATCTCCTCCTTTACAATCTATATCCCCCCCTTTTTGACACTTATGTCAAAGAATGTTTAAGGGTTAAGACCATATTTGGCCAAGAATGTCCTATTTACCTCCATAATCATTCTAAGAGTTGCATCCCAATTATTCAAAGCAATTTCTAGTGACTTATGCTGGATGGCAGTCTCGGCAGCAAGATGAACAAGTCCATCTAATGTAGAAAGACTTGGATCTTTCTTGAGTACATTTTCAGCATATACTTGCTCTTTATGGAGTATCTCTAAATGTGGCGTAATGGAGGACTAAAGTCGTATTACTTTGGCCTTGATATTGGCCTCATCTGCTGTTAATATAGCTATTTCTTTGTTTGTGTGAAGCAATTGGGCAAAATGCTTCTCACTTGGTAGTTGCATGCTTGAAATGTTTAAGTTTCTTTCCAAGCTCAGTATCTTTTGGCTTGTTTCTTGTGTGAAATATGAAAAATCACACAACTTTTTGAATAGTGAGAATATATTCTCAAGTACCGTCTTCACCTTATCTATGAGCTTTTCCAATTCTACTTGTGAAAGTGCGATTTGTCTTGATATTTTCTTGTTCACTCTCCCTTGAAATTTCTTTTCTAACCATTCCATAAGTTTTGCATTGGTTTCTAGGTCTTCATTTATCACCTGGTCAACAATATCTGTTAATTGCTCTGTGATATGCTTTGACTCATCTAGTGATTGCAAACTGAAGGCATCGATAAAGATGTCCTTGATCTCATAAAGTGTTTGCTGATTTTTATACTCGTTCATGAGTATTTCCCATCTTTTCCTTCTATTTAGTGCATCCTGCACTTCATTGATTTGATCAATGGTTATTGATTTTGAGTCATAACTTGGTATGACTATCTCTTCATCTGATTCAGGGTCTCCATAGTGAAGTACCCTTGCAACTCTGGTGGTGCTGGATGATGGTACTGAAATTTGTAATGGCTTGTGTGAAGGAGTCCCCGAGGTAGGCAAATTTATTAGTGTTTGTATTGCCACCTGTTCTTTAGGGGTTTTTACTATTTCCTCCTCTTTCTGTTTACCATGATCAATTATTGTTATCTGTGGAAGTCCACCTTGTATTTGTGTTGTAGGATCAGATGTAATGGTCTGTCATGTTTGTTCTTTTCCTTGTTCTACAGCTGCACTTTGCTTTTGTCTTGCAACATCAATTATACTAGTTGGTATATCAAATTGACTACTAGTAGTTGTGATAGAAGGTGGTTCTTGTGTATTCACCTTATCTTTAACTATACTTTCTACTAGTTTCTGTAACTCATCTATACTCACCAATACTGGTTCTGTACATAATATTGCTTGTTGTGTTGACTGGTCAAGAATTCTTTTCAGATCTTCTGTAGTTAATGGATTGACATTCTGAACAAAAGTATCAGGAACATTAATAATTGTTATAGTATCTGCAGGTGGGATGGATGCTTGTGGAGGGCTAGGGGGTGGAAATTGTGTGTCTTGCACACTCTAATCTAGTTGCTCCTCTTGTTCAGTTGTTGCCATTGTATCCTATTTTTGTGTCTTTTCCTCCTTTCCATCTATCTTTTCTTCTTCTCTCTTCTCTTCTTCTCTTCTCTTTTCTTCTTCTTCTTTCCTCTTTTTCCTCTCTTCTATGGGTATGGCTGCTTCTTCCTTGTATTCTTCCTTAAGAAAATCTTCAATCTTTTTATACAAATTCTTCCACGATTTTGTTGTTCTTTGAACAATCTCTTCCATTCTGTTTTGAAGTATAAAGAATGCCCTGTATTTGGGTGTGAACCTGTTATTATGCCTTTTGACTGCTTTGCTAATTTGTTCTCTAGTCAAATTCAGCAATACACTGGCTAGGGTTGATTCCCTCATCTCCTTCTCCATTTTTAAGCAAAAATGCCATCTGTCTTCTATAATTTTTGACAGCTCCTTTGGCAATTGAGAATCTAGTTCAAGTGGGGTGTACTTGAACTGCACCATCATTCCATACACTGTTTCTTCTATCTTATTTTGTTCTTCTTTATTAAATTTACTAAAATCAACTTTATTTAAATTATTCAAGTCACCACTTGCAATCCTTTAACATAGGGTATCAACTGATGAGTTGCTTACCTCTTCTGGTTGTTCTTCGTCATCAATGTCAGGTTGAGCCACGTACTTTCTTCTTTTCCTCGACTCTTCTTGAGATTCCTTGACTTGTTTCTTCTTTGCAACTTCCTCTTTAGCCTTTTGAGTAGAGGCTCTTGTTGATGCTCGTGTTGTTGGCTTTTGAGGTGATGAAGTGGCAGCTTTCTTCGTTCTGGGCTTGGTTGAAGTTTGTTCTGTTGCCTTTCTCTTCTTTGGCTTGGCTTCAGTTGGTGCTTCCTTGGCTTCTTCTTCCTCTGCACCTTCCTCCTTGCCTTCTCCAAGACCTTGGGTTTGTTCTATTGGCCCTTGTTCCTGCTCATCTTCATCCTTACTGTCATCTTCTTCTTCTTCTACGTCAGCCTCAATTTCTTTGCCAAACTTCTTCTTGATCTTCTTGACTAATTTATCTTTCTTCAATGTAGAAGCAGTTTTTAATTCCATGTTTATTTTTTATCTTACCACATCATAAGTGCCAAAATGTGGTGCATTTTTATCTACTTCCTCTGCCAATAATGCAATTATTGTTGTTGATGCCTTGTCAATATTGATTTCATATCCAAATGGCCTTAGCCATCTTACCCTTAGAATTACTGCTTGAATGTAAGTAAAATCTATGTTATCTAAGAAACATATGTCATGTGTATGCTTTTCTACTAATGAAGCTGGTATCCTTGACCTTTGCTTCATGAATTTCTTGAAATCCTCAAAATAACCTATCATTTGGGCATCAAAATTTTCACCCATTTGCTCAATGTATCCATTAATTTGTTCAACAATTGTTTTATCTAGATTCCATTTTACTTTCCCTATAGAAGGAAATTCTTTCATCAGATAGAAGAACATACACATCAAAACTGATCCAAATTTGCATTGAGCTCCTTTGCTTTTCCTTATGGCTCCCAAATTTTCATTAATCTGTTGAAACATGAGCTCTACCAGATCATAAGTGTGATCTCTTTTTATTATCTTGTATGCAACATCAACTGCTATACAAGGTACACTATTCAACCTGCTTGATTGATAGAATTTGTGTGAAATAATTCTCATAGTAAAATCTAGTAGGGGATCTATGACTATGTCAATAGTCATTCCTCTATTATTCCATTTGGCACCTGTATTTTTCTCTATTATTTCCCTTTTATCACTTCGCAGGGTCTTTGGCCGATCTAGGGTTGGAATACCAGTAACCCTATGAACAGTTTTCTTGGTAAATTTTACTAGCCCTGACTCTAACTAAAAAACTCCGTCATGTATTCAGCTCAAAATTATCCGTACCCATTCTGTTTTGAAAACAGTCGAAAATGCTAGGGTTTTGGTCAATCCTTTTCTTTCTACTATTGAAAACTCATTTTTCAGTACTTTTTTTTCACATAGTTTATCATATGCATTATGAATTTCTAAGTCTCCTATGGCACCAATTTTGCAATTGTAACATTTCCTCACATCTTGTACCATTACAAATTTTGGGGGAATGTGGGAAAGAGCTCCAGCTGGGTCGTTTTTGTAGGCAACTTCAGGAATAGGGCGGAAATTAGGTTGCTTTACTTCATTTGAAACTAACTGGACTTCAAATGACTCTTTTTCTTAGGTTTTCTTTGAACTTGACGCCATTATTGCAAACTAGGGTTTATACAACAAATGGGTATAAAACTGCGTAGCTCGGCACAAACGAAAATACCTTTAGATCGATGAAAAACGTGTTGAATGAGTTTGCAATCTGCTTGAAATACCAGATTCTTGATATGAAGTCACTCAGCTCTCTTTCTTCTCCTTTGCTTCTTGATCACGATGCGAAAAACTGATTGAAATCGCGATAATATACCCTAATTTTATCGCATTGAATGCTCAACTGCCAACTCGACTTCTAAAGAAAGTTTGACCTAACTCGACTTCCATTATTTTCATTTTACTTGACTTCTATTGGAGTTATCCAACTCGGCATCAATTTTCAGCTCGGTCGTTGTTGGGAGCTCGACATCCAAAGGCAGTTCGGCATCAACATTTAGTTTTATCTTAACATCTTGTTTCATGTGGATTTATACTTTGCTTAACTTCCTTTTCTTGGGACTGATGTATGATATAGCTTTGTATATCAGTCCTGTGTACTTCTTGTGCTTAGTTTGATGAAGTATGATCACTTAACCCATTGGGTGAGGTGATCCCTCCACTTGATGTGTTGCACCCTTCCTTCTTTTTCCAAGTCTTATTCATTTGCCCTCTTATCTTTTCAACATCAATTATTTGTTTCCTTTTGCAATCTTCAGTCTTGGGTGCCTTTGATTTTGTTGGGCAATTCTTGCTGACATGACCAGTTTTTAAGCAACTGAAACATGTGGTTTGATTCAACCATCTTTTGTAGTTTCCTTTGAAATGTGTTCTTATACAGTTTTGTGGTATATGTCCATATTCTTGACAATAGTGACAACTGTACCTGGTGTTGTAATCCCAATGATAATGACTTTCATTTTCTTCTATTTTTGTTGGTTGATTTAATGTCCACATAGGTTTTGATCTGCATTCAAATGCCCTATGTCCATACTTTTTGCAATTATAACAATGTCCATCAAATCTTTGAGTCCTTGTGACATTGGATCTGCAATTTTTTGTCATATGTCCTTACATGTTGCACTTGTGACAGAAACTTTTGGGTATGTTTGATTGATTGAATCTTCACTCCTGCACACATTAGTTGTATGTCCCTTCTTATTACAAAAATGACAAGTGGGTTTTGAATTCTTACCTTTATCACTTCTTTGTTTAGCACTCTTTGATGATTCTCCAACTTCAGTGTTGTTGTATCCTAATCTTGATGTATCATGGGCAGATTTTGGTG
Organism: Cupressus sempervirens; assembly: GCA_028749045.1. NCBI lineage: Eukaryota > Viridiplantae > Streptophyta > Pinopsida > Cupressales > Cupressaceae > Cupressus > Cupressus sempervirens. The sequence goes on along the minus strand of CM053785.1, from coordinate 616,841,620 downwards.
ATTTCAGCAACTGTTCAAAATACTTGATTGCTTCACTTGATTTGTTGAGATTCTCGACTACCTCTTTTTCTCTGTTCAATTCATTCTGAATTTGTTCATTTTGCATCTTCAAGGTAGAGATCTCAATATCCTTTACATTGAGTTCATGATGAAGATTCATCATTTGGGCAAGTGTATCCATCTACATGTTTGAGATCCTTGTCAGTTCAGTACATTTTTCTTCAAGTTTGTTTGCAAGATTCCTTTTGTCATTTTCCATCATGACCTTATCATCAACTGCTCTTTTCTTTTGTTCAGTAATTTCACATATCATTATAGCCTGTGATTCATGTTCCATCTTGAGAGTTCTTATCTCATCTGCTTGAATTTTATTTTTCTCCATCAGTTCTGTTATTGCTACATCAAACTCTTTAGTGTCTCCACTAGAAAATATGTTGGTGTTATCAATCTCCTTGTAGTGTATATCATTTTCAGCTATGGCTAGATCCTTCCTCTTTTTTAATGAGTTTCTCAACTTGTTTCTGAATTCCTCCAAGCTATGCAAAGCAAGTTGCACATCTATCACCTGATTTTCAATGATCTTTCCAAGTTTGAAGGCTTCCATCTTTAGATCTTTTCTTCCAAGCTGTTAGGCTTTTCCTTAAGAGAACCTGGATTAAGCTCTGATACCAATTGTTGGAATATTCAAATATGGAAAGAGTATTTATGAGAGGGGGGGTGAATCATAAGTATCATACTTTAGTCAATAAAACTTTTAACTAAAAGTAAATTGCATGCATGTAAGTATATCAAATAATCATGAAACCAGACACATGCATCAATAACACTTAACACTGGAATTTGGTAACCCAGAAACCCTCCAGAAATAAGAAGGTAAAACTGGGGTGGGGATGATACCCACAAAAATTACTGCAGCAATATTGTTCAACCACTTCTGATGGTTTGCCCTATTAAAGGCCTACCCTGTTACAGGCTTTACACTGTGTCAATAGTGACCTGGTTAGAGGCTTTTAAACACTTAACATGAAGTGTTACCCTGTTAAAGGATTTTATCACCTAGTTAAAGGATATATCGAAATAGCTGTTAAGCTAACCTATCATCATAGGATTTTTATTCTAATACAATTGCTAGAAAGTATTAGGTACAATAAACCTGATTGATTACAATCCTTGACTGCTGATTGTAGGCACTTGTTTTGCTTTCTCTGATCTGGATCCTTTTTTGATCTGATAATCCTCACTTCTGAAAATAGACTTCCTTGCGAACCCTTGTATATCTTCTCATACCTCTTATCTCTCTTACATTTTTACAATGAAGTTTTGTCTTCTTATATAGAAGTCTGATTTGCCTTTACCGCTCAATTCTCCCTCTTCAATTTTAGGGTTTCAAAATTGATTAGGTAGGATACAGTGTATCTACCCCTTATCTTGTTTTCTTCTTGAAACTTTGCCAGTTGTATCTTAAAAATGTTCTACATGGTGTTCTGTGCCACCAACTCATCATTCTTATCTTCCTTTTAATTCACAGATTTCTAGATAACAACCTTGTCGACTTAGATCTAGCGAATCTTCGATTTCCTAAATAATGCGGCAACTCGGCATTATTGAGTTACTGGTGCTTGGCACCTCTGTGTTACTCGGCACCTATACCAGCTCGGCACTTGAACTTACTCGGCACTTGAACTTCACTCGGCATCTGAACTTCACTCGGCATCTAAACTTCACTCGGCACTTGAAGTTACTCGGCACTTGAAGTTACTCGGCATTTGAAGTTACTCGGCATGCATGATGTACTCGGCATCCAATGTGGAATATGATTAAGTGTGTTGGCACTCAAGTGTCAAAAACATTATGATGTTAACAGAAACCCCATTGTATGTATGGATGAGAGAAGTGTATGGGTGAATTGTAGTGAAGTGCAAAGAGGTGTAAAAGACTTAGAAAGAGCATGACAGCATTACAAAATTTAGTTGATTGAAATAAAGAAATCAGAATTTCAAGGAGAGACATATCAGATCAAGCAAGGATCAGATCAAATAGAGTAGAACGAGGATCTGAAATCAGTAATTAAGGATTGCAAGTCATCAGGTCAAGACTTTCTAATACTCTCTAGCAATTGTATTAGGAATGAAAATCCTATGATGATAGGTTGGTTTAATAGCCATATTGTAAGCCTTTAGACAAGGTGTTTAATCCTTTAATAGCGTAACATTCCAAGTAAGTGTTTTGTAAATCCTTTAGCTAGGTCACTTTTAATAGGGTGTAAAGTCTTTAACAGGATAGGCCTTTCACAGGGCAGACCATTGGAAGTGGTCAAACTTTGTAACCTTGAACAGTTACATATTGTTGCAGTGATACTTTGTGGATGTCATCCCCACCCCAGTTTTACCTTCTCATTTTGGAGGGTTTCTGGGTTACCAAATTCTTGTGTTATCTATTTTCATGCATGTCTTTACTTTCATGTTTACTAGATGGATTAGATGCATGTGAATGATTTCAGCTAAAAGGTTTTGAAAAGGTTAAAGTTAGTTACTTTTGATTCACGCCCCCCTCTTAGAAGTAAATCTTTCCACTTGTATATTCCAACAATTACCCACTCTTAATGTAGGTTTCAAATTGTCCAACTAGTGCATTACAAGTGTTTTGTTCTAGCCTTTGTTAGTTGTGTTTGATTCTTCACGAAATTGTAAATGCAATTTTTGGCATGTCTCTTTAAGGGTCAACATCCCTATTTTCTTTCTTTTATTATTAAAATATATGGCACATAGTAGTAAATTTTAGTAAATGCCTTTATAAGAAGTTATAGCTAAATAAAAAAGTTTCTTTATAGAATTCTCAATTAGAGAGAGATATTATATTTATCTACATAGAATTTTTAAGCATCATAGATTGTGGAAACATTATGTCTCTTATTAGTTCTTATCCTCTACTAAAGAAAACAATCTCAAGTCAAAATAAGTCATAGAAGGTATAGAAACTTTTAGAATAATTTAAAAAGGTAAGAAAAGAATCATGAAATGGATAATTAGGGTTGCTAAAAGGAAACATAATTCTAACAACACAAGGAATTTTATTGGAATTAAGGTTGAAGTTGAGAGTAATCATGCCTCTTTATCTTAGCACCTAATATCCAACTTTATTACAAGATGGGTTTTTAGCTCAGGTGTCACATCATGAGATAACCTTAGCATAACTAAACAAGCAATATCACTAGTAGAAATTAAAAAATATAATAAATTATAAATATTTAACTAATAAGTTGTCACCAAAATTCCTACCAACAGGTGGATGCATCTCTTGAGGAAATATACTCATAATAAATAGTCAAATGTGAAAGTACAAGAAAAGTCAATCAAGGGATACATGTGGGATTATGTTATATTTATCCCTTTAAATTCCATATGAATGTTTATGCATATGTTATCTCAAGTTTTAAATTTTCCATCATATAGTTTCTCTAGTGTTGGTCTTTTGGGAACCTAACTTGCAGTAGAGGGATTTTGAATGCATATCAATTTGACTTTTCATCTGTGTTGATATGCACTACACTTAAGAATAAACAAATAATGAAATACATTCCCTAATCTAGGAAATAAAACTTTTCTATTACATAACCATCAAATTCACCTTAAATTATAATATGCATGCCAAACTGAAAGTAAGTGAATACAAATAGCTTTTATAGTTTGAAATAATCCCTTATTTTTTTGTGGTGTTACATATGTATCGAGTGTATATTCCATTTCATTGATATTGTGTGATTGTTATGTAGTGAGTGCACTAAGCTACTTGAATTATAGTCAATGAAAACTCATCCCTTCTATCTTAATGGTATGTTTCTATTATTTGATTCCCCAACCATGTACCCACCTATGATTGGCAAGTTCAAAAGCAAAGAGACTGTATTCATAAAGAACCTTATGTTTCATTATCCTCAATTTATATGATTTGTGAATTTTGTGTATTGTCATGTTTATAGAAAATTAAGAAAGATTGAAAAATTATTATTATTTAGATTCATTAGTTAGGGTTATATAGACCCTCATCCTTGAATTGTCGGTATTTCTTTATGAGACACTACAGTTGAATTGTAGAAATATTGTTCTAGCAAATTCTCTACTAATGGGGCATACTTCAATTTCATTTCAAACTCCTATTCCTAATGATGATCTTTTGGCTTGAATACCTCACCTTCTTTTTAGCTCTTCTCCTCTTGTAGGACATTTGTGTTAAGGAATATGGATCTGTGATAGAGAATTTTAATATTCTTCTAATATCATATTATCTCATATTTATATATTGATATTCTTCCTTGAATATAATATATACATATATGATCAGAATTTGTATGATATATATCTCAAACTTGGCTAAGATTATATATATTGTGATTGTCAATATATTTATTCTAAATTGTGTACTAAGAATATCTTCTTGATCTTTGACTTGAGTGATCACAATGTATTTCCTTGGATAATAATGAAGTATGGTATATCAAATGACTATTGTAGATAACAGTATTACTGCTTTTCTTGATATTGTATTCCCAGCAGTCATCAATATTCATAATATATACATTGCAAGGGGTTAAATCCACAAAGAGACATGACTCCCCGTTCGCTTATGCCATGGTGAGTCATGACCCTTCGTGACCTTAATCAAATGTTATGATAACTAATGAGTATCCAAAAAGCATTGATACTAATCATGCTTGTTATTGTATCATTTTTATCGTGCCTGATATATATTACTGTATCATTGAAATAGTTATGAAACTCGATAAGGGTAATCTCATAAGAATGTTAATTATTTTGTTGTTATGTAGACAAGTATATGTTAATAGTAAATTATTCATTCAATATGTGTGTGTGTATGTGTAATTATATATATTTGTGTGTGTGTGTGTCTATGTACATATGTGTGTGTGTATAAATGTGTGTGTGTGTGTGTGTGTGTGTGTGTGTGTGTGTGTGTGTGTGTGTGTGTGTGTGTACATACATATCTATATACATATGTATTTATAATTAATAATTATATTTCACAAATACATACATACATACATACATACATACATACATACATATACATACATACATATATATATATATATATATATATATATATATATATATATATATATATATATATATATATATATATATATAAAATGATTTATTACATGCTTTCAATCTGAATGAAGCTACATTCTTAACACTCCCTCTTAGCAAAAGAGGATTGAATAGTCTTAAGTATTTCACGATGAAAAATATCTCGGAGATGCACTGACACCAACTTGTAGTGCTATCAATGAAAGTAATGAGTTATCAAATTTCTGGTACTCTAGGACAACATTGAAATGAAGTCTATCAAATAAAAACCTTGATCTTAGGATGACAATAAAGTCTTCAATATCATAGGTATCACAATCTTAGAAATATATAGTCTATCTTGATACATAAGTTATCATGACCTCACACATTTCGAGACAATTTAATGTAGTCTATCATGGTAACAAATCAAGATCTTAAAAGAAACAACACATGTAGCATCATGATTTCATGTTTGTTCTGGGACAACAACTTAATTAAGTCATGTGATAACAAGTCAATCTATTGTGAATTTCATCACCTTACTATAGAGACCTCAAAAGAAAGATCATCATCTTTCACAATACACATGTGCACAAAAGTAATCAATACATATATATATATATATATATATATATATATATATATATATATATATATATATATATATATATATATATATATATATATATATATATATATATATATATATATAACAAAACTGAGTTTTAATCTCAAGAGTTACGTTTACATCTTGTCCATTACAAGTGTACCTCAAAAATATTCCACTTTTAATTTTGCAAGAGGCTTGGTAAATATGTTGAGAGTCTTCTCTTCAGTGCTAATATATGCCAACTTGATAACATTTATATCCATTATATCCCTTATGTAGTGATAGGGATTTCTATATGCTTGGACTCGTTATGAAAGATTGGATTTATAGAGAGTTTGACGTAGCTTTGATTATCAAAATGCATATTTGTGGGATTTAGGGGTTTCCCAATAGTTCAACCAATAACTTTCGTAACCACACTACTTCTCAAGATCCCATAGATGTTTCTATGTGTTATCTTCTATAGAACTCTGAGAAACTATAGATTGTTTCCTTCTAAACCAAGATACCATTTCAAATCCAAGACTAAAACAACATCCTATAGTGCTCTTCTAATCAATAGAGCTCTTGACCCGATGAGAATCATAAAATCCAAGAAGTTGTAGCTCAGCATGGTCATATTCTAGACCAAGTCTAATAGTGCCTCGTAAGTACCTCAAAATTTTCTTGGCTTTTATGATATGGATCTTCTTAGGTTCACACATAAATTGACTTAGTGTGTTTGTAGAAAAATAAATATCAGGACAAGTATTCACCAAGTACATTAGAGATCCAATAATCTGTTTGTAGTATGTAGGATCAACATATTCATATTTAGATGCTTCACTCTTGAGCTTAAGAAATTTGACTCCACTAATGTGGACAATGGTTTACAATCCATCATGCCAAGTTTGTTTAATATATCAATAGTATATATTTCTTGATTCAAGAAGATATAGTCTTCCTTCTACCATACTTCTAACCCCAAAAAGTAGTGAAGTAGACCTAAATCTTTCATTTCAAATTTAGATGTAAGATTTTGTTTACATGTCGCAATAAGGTGATCTTTACCTGTTATTAGAAGATCATATCATATCACCCTTCGATTCTTTGAAGTATATATTAGGGTCAGCTTCATTTCTTCAGTACCCTAATTTGATAAGATAACTGTCAATTGTCCCATACCATGCCTTGGGGACTTGTTTAAGACCATAAAGAGCTTTCTTAATTTACTTTACATACATGTCTATTCCTTTCATGAATAACAAACCCTTTTGGTTGTTCTAGGTATACTGCCTCTTCAATGATACCATTTAGAAATAATGTCATTACATCCATCGGATGTATCTTCCACCCTTTAGAAACAACAATTGCAATGATGGTTCTAGCAGATGTATATCAAGCAACAAGAGCAAATATTTCCTCATAATCAATTCCAGTCTTTTGGGAGAATCCTATAGCCACAAATCTAGTTTTATGTTTTTCAATATTGTCATCAAGTGCTTGTTTAATTTTAAATGGTCACTTTGAGGAGACAATAGATTTGTCTTTGGGTATTGGTACTATGTCCCAAACATCTTTTTTTTGTATAGATAGATATTCCTCAATCATGGCATCTTTACAGGCTTGAGATTTAAAGGTTTCTTCAACATCTGAGGGTTCTAATTGAGTGGGCTCATGTATATGAGTGACATAACATGAGTGACTTCTTCTTTTCTTATTTTCTCTAAAGATTTCATCAGGAGCCACATTATTTTCTTCAATCATTTTCCTTGCCCATAATGGGCATTTCTTGTTGAGTGGATTTGAGTCATTCTTAGGATTAGAGATTTTGGGTCGATTATCTTTTGTACAACTCTCCCTCTCAATCATAGTCTCCCTCTCAATCATAGAACTTTCATCTAATTCTGGGATGGGTTCATCATTTGATTCTTCTATATTTTTGGAGTGTTTATATGCAACATCTTTTTCAAACTTAACATCTCCACTAATTTCAATTTTCCTTGACCCTAGTATGTATACATTGTAAGCTTTGAAAGACTTGTTATAGCCAACAAATATACCTTTGTTCCCTGAGGGCTCTAGTTTAGTCCTTTTCTCTTTAGGTATATGATTTTTAAGTGACTTTGATCAGGTTTGATTCCCTAGAAGACTTCTTCAATTGTTACATTTTCTAGAAATGAATGAGGACATTTGTTCTAAATGTATATTTTAGTATTAGATGCTTCAGCCCGAAATGTTAAGTGAGGATTTTGGTCATGCATCATAGCCTTAGTTGCTTCAATAATAGTTATGTTCTTTCTGTCAGAGCTACTCCATTCTATTGAGGGTTATAAGGTAATGTATACTCCCTCTTAATCCCAACAGATATGTAGAATTCTTTAAAGTTTTCAAGAAAATATTCTCCTCCATTTTAAGATCTTAGGGTTTTAATTATCTTCCCTGTTTGATTTTCGACTAAGGATTTGAACTCTTTGAATTTAGATAGAACTTCATTCGACTCTTTTAGTTTTAAGAAGTAGATCCAAGTTTTTCTAAAATAATCATCAACAAAAATGATATAATACAATTATCCTCCTATGGAAGGTACCGACATAGGTCCACATAAGTCAGTATGAATGAGTTCAAGTACCATCTTAGATTTGTGTTCACTATGAGGAAAAGATGTTTTGGAGTTCTTTACTAATGCATAACCTTTACATGTTCCTTCATGTTTAGATTTTAGGGTAGTTATTCCTTTAACATTTTTTTCTATGGAAGGTAGAGCTCGGAAGAGTAAGTGACTTGGTCTTTTGTGCCAAATCTCATTGTTCTTTATGACTTCATGACCTAAGGCTAAATTTTGAGTGTTACGTAATTTATATAGACTTTCGTCTCTAGATCTAATAGAGATTGCATTTTTTATGTTTGAAATTTTAGGCCAAGATAGGACCTTATCTTCCTAGAAGGTAATGCAATACCCTTGATCTGTTAAACTTGAGATAGAAAGTAGGCTTCTCTTGATACCTAGTACATATAGGACATCTTTTAAATGTAAGGTAACTCTAATTTTCAATTGGACTAAACAGGCACCAATTCCTTTCATAGGGTAAGTGGAGTGGTTCTTGATTGTGACTTCTTCAGTCGAGTGTCCTTCAAATGTTTCAAATTGATCTCAAAATCTTATTATATGTCTAGATGCTCTGTTGTCATTTATCCAAGCATTCTTGTTGGAGTTTAGCTCACTTGATAAGACAAGGAAGAATAGTGAGTTTTTTGGCTCCTTGACTTCAGATAGGTTGACTAGGGCTTTCTTTCTTTCTAGACAATACCTGTGTGTATGTCCAAATTTGTCACATTTGAAACATTGAACTTTGAAGAAATCTCTTTTCTTATAATATTTATTTTTCTTCTCTCTTTTCATAAAATGTCTCTTCCTTTTATTCTTCGAGTTCACTTGTAAGCCTTGAACTTGTTCTTTTTTATTTGATATGATTCCTCTTGTAATTAATCGTGACTCCTCCTGAGTACAATCATTCTTGAGTTGATCAAATTTAGTTAGAGTAGGATGGGCACTAACCCCTTGGATGAAGGATTCCCATGTAGTAGGTAGCCCTTTAAGAGCTATCAAAGAAAATTCTTCATCATTTACAATATATCCAAGAGTAGAAAGTTGGTCTCTTAATTCAGATATCCTCAAGAACTATGATGTGACAGTTTCTCCTTTGTTCATCTTGATGTGAACGAGTTGCATTTTTAGAGTAAGCAATCTACTGGTGTTATTGATTTCATATGAGTTTTAAATTGTCATTAACATTTCATATGTGGTTAATGATTTTGTTATATATGGAAGAATGTGATCTTTTACATAATCAATTATAATCTTCATGGCTTTGTTTTTTATTAAGTAAAACAGGTTTTGAAGGGTGCCTAAAACCCTGTACAAGTCTAAAGATTTTCAATAAGCACAGATGCAAAAGTACAATAGACAAAAGAGGAGTCAGTCACCCCCCAAACAAAGGGTAACCATGGTGACAGAAAAGCCTATCACCAACCAAAACCAAACACCCAGCTAGAAGGCTAAAAATCGAACTAAGAGATCAGCCTCCAAAAAACTAGTCACTACATGGGAGCTCACAATTTGCCCTTTGATTTAGAGCCTCCCTTGCATGATCGGAGGTTCATTTCTAAAGAAGGAGCAAAGGGCTTAGCTCAACCATCCTCTACTTTTGTTGCCTCAACAATCCAATCCCCAGACGAAACTGAACAATGGAACCCAAGGGAATCAGAAGCAACAACATTCTCCCTAGGAAAGCCCGTAAACGACTGGCCCCCAACAGGACCAGGAGGAGCATCTGATACAGGGGCAGGGGCAGGAGAGGGAATAGGGTCTTGACCAAAAGTTTGAACTTCCTTCGCTACCACTGGCACCAAATGATTGTCAGTAGGGGGATCATCCACAGGGGGAAAGTCATACACAGGTTCCAGAGACGCATCCATGGACTTAACCACCGTATAGTGCTCAAAAGAGGCCCCAGACCACTAGGAAGGTGGTCGCCTTGATTTGGTCTTCACAGCAGTACAACAAGCAACAACGTGACCTGTCATATGACATTTTCTATAGTGAAAAGGGATACCTTCATAATCCAACATTTGGGTCCAAGAACCCCTCAAGGATTCCAAACAAATCTTCTTTGGAAGGCCCTTTGAAATATCCATCTCTACAAGAATTTGTGCACACGTTGAATGGAGAATATCAGAAGTGTCTGAGTCCACATATAAAAAATCACCGATAGCATCCCCAATAGCTTCGTAAACAGAATCTAGCTACAAATGCATCGGGAGATTCAGAAGCCAGACCTAGATAGGAACCCTATTAAAGGATTTTGTAAGTGGATTGAAATCCATATGCCACGGTTTGGCCATATGTGGATATCTGTCCTGCCATAAAAAACTGTTATCACACAAAATAGTCTTCCTGCCTTTAGCATTTTTAAACTTTACTATGAAAAATCCTTTAGCAATCGGAAAGATGTGGACATCATGGTCTAAAATTGGTTCCCAATGCTTGGAGATCCAAGGATGAAGATTAGCAAGAGAAGGCCAAAAACCTCGAAAGTGAAAAATAGCAGCAAGAGAAGAGAACTCTTCTGTCGTATTGAAATTATCATCAACTATGTCTAGGTCTAAGAAAACCCTTATAGGGTTTGATACACTTACAGATGGGGACGAGAAGGCCCAAATGAGCCGCACCATGAAGACCCGCTTCAAAGGCAGCCACGTTGGCATAAGAGGCAACCCTACCCCTTGAAGGCACAAGAGAAGCCAACCCGAACCCAACAGAAACAGCGGTAGAAGGCATATTAGTCTGTCATTGTTACTGTTACTTTTCACAGTTATTTATCCCAACATCCAAACGTTCCAGAAATTGGGCTCAATAATGAGAAAAGACGAAGTCTCTATCAGCAAACTCCCAACATACACACTCTAGGCATCAGGACGGCTAGGGAACCATGGCAGCAGACGGCTAGGGCACCACTCACTGTACCAGCAACCTATGACCCCTGCACTCGACAACCAGGAAGAGCACGAGTAGGAGCTCAGGCACGAGCATGGAGCCTACGGCCATGGCTAGGGCAGCGGATGAACAGAAGCGAGAAAAGAAAGAATGTTTTTCCATCTTCATGGCTTTGTTGTTATGTCTTTTCCATACAATTTTGTTAGGCTCATTTTCAAGAATGGATTTTTTCTCTTCCACATATTTCTCTAATTCAAGTTCTCTAAGAACAATCATGATTTGTATTCTCCAAGATATGAACTTTGAAGCTCCAACAAGTCTATCTTGTAACTTGACTCCATTCATCATGATTGCTCTTTTGAGTAGATTAAATAATTCAAGAACTTTTGAAGGAGTTTTCACAATATTTTTAATCTCTATCTACCAACTAGGCTCTGGTGCCATGTTAAGGAATATGGATCTATGATAAATAATTTTAATATTCTTGTAATATCCTATTATCTCAAATTTATATATTTATATTCTTCCTTAAATATAATATATACATATATGATCAAACTTTGTATTATATATATCTTAGACTTGACTAAGATTATATAGATCGTGATTGTCAATATGTTTATTCTGAACTGTACCAAGAATATCTTCTTAATCCCTAACTTGAATAATCACAATGTATTGCCCTGAATAATAATTATGGTATATCAAATGACTTATGTAGATAATAGTATTACCACTTTTATTGATATTGTATTCCCAGTAGTCATTGATATTCATAATATACACATTGCAAGGGGTTAAGTCCACGAAGAGACATGAGTCCCTCGTGGCTTATGCCACAAGGAGTCATGGCCCTTTGTGGCATTAACCAAATGTTATGCTAACTAATGAATATCCCAAAAGCACCGATACCAATTGTGCTTGTTATTGTATCATTGTTATCGTCAATGATACATATTACGATATCACTAAAATAGTTATGAAACCCGATGAGGGTAGTCCCATAAGAATGGTAATCATTATGTTGTTACGGAGACAAGTATATGTTAATATTAAAATGTTCATTCAATGTGTGTGTGTGTGTGTGCGCGCGCGTGTGTGTCTATATATGTGTGTATATACATGTATATACATATTTATACACACACACACAGATACATAAATATATATATATATATATATATATATATATATATATATATATATATATATATATAAAATGTATTACATGCTTCAATCTAAATGAAGCTAATTCTTAACAATTTGCTTATGTGTTCATCATTTTGCTCTTGTAGCGTGAATTCTTTCTCCTCCTTCAAGACAACTACTCATTATTCCTCATTGCTTTCCTTCATCTCCAGGCTTACCACACCCTAGCACTAGAGATCACTCCAACATACCTTGTCGACACTAAGATGTTCTTGAGGAAAATCAAACCTTGGTCTCCAACATATGAGCCAAGTGATACAACTAATTGACCATGACTCCCTTGGGAAATTATACAATGTTATTTATGTGTAAACAAGTTATAACAAATTGGACATCTCAACTTGTGTAATACACAATAAAAATTATCTAAGTGATGGATCAAATATTGTGCCAAATGTAGACTCTATAGAAAAATGTCATAGCTATTGAACACCTTCAAATTACATTTGTCTTTATGAACTTACATGCAATGAGCTCAGCAAAATATATATAACTAGCTTATGACAAGTATTCTTGCAATAATATTATATTTCCAAATAAAAGAGGCAGAAATCATTGAAAATGTTATCACGATTTCACCAATCTGGATGTCAATATTTATAAAGCATCAACATATTGTCATGTTTTAACAGTGATGTAAATCAAACCATAAGCACACTTGATTATTTGCATTACACCCACGTATGCCATTGGGAATGCTTATCAGGTCAAACTATAGTAGAACATGATATATAATCCATTCACATTTCGCATGATAATTATTCTAAGAAACAGATAATCTTTTTCAGAGAGTGTAATAATCATCAATTCCTTGGGTTCAATTGAGGTTATAATTGAACCAAGAAGATATCTTTGAGAAGGTTTGACTTGTGACGGTATAAATTACATTTCTCCAAAGTGAAACTACAGAAGCTTCTTCAGAGGTAGTATATGCCCAATGGTCCAACTCTTTCAATGAAAACAAGATTCCATCGAGTTTTTAATGCAACTCTAAAGCATCGATCCAGGATGCAACAGAAAGTAGGGAAATAAATGTAAATCTTTCTTTACAGGTAAACAATTTCCTATTTTGCAGCTTTTTCCCAAATCAAGCTCAACAAGCCCAAAGGAAGCTCGAGCACAGTACGTCTCTTGCTTGTAAACTACATATATTCAATGCTCATCTTTACAGATAATGATGGAACTATTGGCAAAATGGGCAAATGGAGAAAAATTGAGGAAGGGTGACGCAGTACTTTCAATTCAGTTTGTTCTTGCATTGGAATAGTTTCACCTATGTGATAGAGGGCTAACAACCCAACCGGTTATACTGCGCTGCTTATTAGGTCTCGAGGTTTTCCGAGGGGCACTTTGTAGGCGTTCAAGAACAGAATATGTGATAGAGTCAGGTGTCAAGCCCTGCTGCTTCAGCTGGTCAAAAAGATTTAAGGCTTCCTCTGACTTTCCTTTTTTTTCAAGACAATCAAGAAGAATATTGTAGGTGACAATATTTGGACAACAACCTTTATCCATCATTTCTTCAAATAACCTGTTTGCCATCTCCAGCCGGCCTAGCTTTCCAAAACTTTCTATTAGCGTACTGTACGTGACGACATCTGGGCTCAAGCCCTTTTCCTCCATCTCCTTGAAACGAAAATGGGCTTCATCTAGTTCGTCATTCTTTCCAAGACAATTTATCAGAGAATTGTATGTGACAACATCAGGCTTACATGATCCCAGCTCCATTTCAGTGAATAGCTTACAAGCCCCATCTACATTGCCTGCTCTCCCAAAGCTTGAGATCAAAATATTGTACGTCATTATATCTGGAAGAGGACCCTCCCGTTTCATTTGTTCATAAAGAGAATAAATCAAGGGCATATTTTTTCTTTTGCCGAGGGCTGAAAATATAACATTGTATGTGGCACTGTCAATTTCCATATTAGATTCCCGCATCTTATTCAAGAGGTCAATGGCCTCTTGTGTCTGACCTGCATTGCAAAGGTTCTCGAGCATTAAAAACCACGAGGTCTTGTGAGCTTTATATCCATTTTCCCACATAATGCAAAACAATTTATGGGCCTCTGCAGTATGGCCCAACTTACTAATCCTTCTAATTAGGTGGTCATAGATTGATGTATTTATAACACTCTTAGATAGTTTTATAACCTTATCTAACTTGCTTAGTTGGCCCTCTTCTGCCAAACCCTCCAGAAGAACAGAGTATGTGAACTGGTTAGGGCAACAACCATTTTTTATCATATAACCAAACATCAAAATAGCTTTATCAACTCTATGATTTTTACAAAGTGCATGAAGTATTGTGTTGTATGCCGTCAATTTTGGAGTGCACCCATTTGCAATCATCTCATCAAAAATCGTAAGGAATTCCTCCACTCGGCTTTTTGTCCCCAGCATTCGAATAAGTATCGTATATGTGTACTCATCTGGCACACAGTGGTGTTTCTTCATTTCTCTAAAGAGTTCGAAAGTATTTTCAACCTGAAAATTGAGAATGTGTTTTTCCCAAATCGTTAATTTTACATTAAAAAATATGACATTGGAAAAAACTGAAAAAGCAACTCAAAAGACATGTCTCAATGTTATACTATATAAGAGTATAATCAATTAGAATGTAAAGAGAAAATTTAAATAAAAATCTAGTACAATCTCAAGAAGAATAGTTTAAGCAAAGAAGGGCAAGGCTCAGAGAATAGACAATGGATGCACTGGATCAAGAACGGATACATCAGAAAGTGGATTTTATTAATAATAAAAGAAATATATTCTATAGCAGCATGTACCCATGGAAAATAGTCAGCATGGTTACATTCTTGATTGATATTACTCAAGATTGGCCCTTTTTTTTCTAATTATTAGAAAATAGACAAGAATATGGTATATATGAAAGCAAATAAACCAGGACACAAATCAAACAAGAAAGCGTACGTACATATACAGACGTGCACTTGTAGCCATATATTTAGATAGATACACACCATTTTCATATATTTAGATAGATTTCAATTAACTTGTGATATTCAAGACAGTATTTAGTTCTATGTATTATAGAATGTTATAGATAACACATGCAAGAGGGTAAACTAAGGGGCACATGAGCTTAAACAGACAGAATGACAAATAAATGTTTTAATCTATTAAACACTTATGCACATATGTATAAAAAGCTAGCTATTGCTGTACACTTCTAATTTTTCAGTATATACCATGATATATGAAATTATACATTAGGTTCTGTAAATCACTGTACAGATTGAACACAACTACAAGTCTACAAGTACATAAATGCGACGAGAATTCCATTTCTAGCAGACTTCAGACTAAAAAGTATAAAACCAAACCCATATATGAAGTAATAACCTTTTTCAAAAACAAACTCAACACCAAAACGCACAAGCATATTAATGCTCTAAAGATATATGTTTTATTGTTATAGCCTCAGTTTTCAGAATGACAAAGTTAAAGCTGCCATCCACAGAACCTCATCAGTACCAACTGATGTGGCCAAGTTGCTACATACATCAAAGTCGAAAGGGGGATCAGAAAGGAAAACAAAAGTGATACCAAGTAAAGACAAAATAGAAGGAATGTAATAGGACATGATGGGTAGTGCCTTCCTGGAGAAAGGATTGGAAATCAAAAGAATTCTAAGATACATAAGAAAGAGGGATGAAACACTTTTCACCTCAAAAATCATGTTTGGTTTTGGTCAATTGTTTTCCTCCAAAATCATGTTTGGTTTTGGTTGATTTTTCTTGTCAAAAATTTGTTTCTGATTTCTATAATATGCAAAGTTCACATGGGATGTTATTTCAAAGATTTTTGTTTTAGGGTTTTTACCTTCTTTTCCAAAAAATGATGCTTTGTTCACTTTGAATCATGGTACCTAGCAATATGTTTTGGGTCATCCTTCTCATCTGCAAAATTTTGGAGGGTTTGCCGATTTTTCCTCAAAGTCATGGCAATTGTTCTCAGTATTTGTCTCTATCTACCAAGAAGGACAGTTCTGTTATCCAACATCAGGTTGGAAATTTTCAAAATGATTTCAGGTCAAAGGTTTTGCAGTTTTTGGGAGGTTTTATAGGCAAACTTATCTCAATGGAAGGTTCTTGTCTCTTGGCGAAACATTCTAAAGAAGGGAACAACCTTCTCTATTTTTTCTAGGCTACTCTTTGTCATTGACATTCTACAAATTTAAGAAGGATTTTAGCAGCAACAAAATGTTTTGAGGGATATGTAACTACAAGGCATGTACTGTCTGCTGCAGGGTAATTTATAGAATGACCATTGAGGGAGGTTATTAGATTATTTTAATATCCTTGGCTCTTTCTAAATTTAGCACGTTCTGCTAGAAACTTAGTAAATGGTCATTTAGAATTTATATTGAGTTTTCGTAGTATAGTCTATTTTAGACATTGTCTTATTTAGACAACTTTGCTTTTTTACTTTTTATAGCATCTGTAAAACTCTAGAGTGTTTGTTAATACAATCAATTCCATTTTTTAAAGTTACAATTTGGAACATAATAAAATTTTAATTTATTTTGTTATTTATATTCCCACCATTTTTTACTGCATGATTACTTTTGTGAAAGAAGGTGACCCTAAGCTGGCAACTGCCATAGTAAGAGAAATAGGGTCTTCTGAAGATAATTATTGTAGGGATATAAAGACTTGTCCTAGTCACAAAAGGAAGTGCCCTCTAGGTCATGGAAGCCCTAGTGTATTATTGGCATATATCTACTTCTGGCACCTTTAGCACCTTGAAGATGTATGGTAAGCCTAGGATGCCTATTTTGAGCTGGTTGAATTAATATCAATTAAGGTATGGATGTCGCTAGAAATAATATACCAGTGTAGCACATACTTTGTATTTTGTACTTGGGCTTTATCTAGTACTTCATAATTTCTTAGGGTTTGACCAATTTATTATAAACCAAAATGCAAGAGATTCCTTTCTATCCATAACTTGCACCAACTCTTAATTTGCCACGAATGTGCATACGATTTGCATATGTATATAGTATTGATATCCTTCCTTTAATGAATCAGGCAATTAGCAAATGTCTGATTTCTTAATATGAATGAATACTAATCCGCAATTGTCATATTTTAATATGACTTCCAAGTTGATGTTCGTATAATTGCTATATGATGGATATTGTCCTTGACCAACAAATATTGACTATGTCATCATTAATTCTAGAGCAAGAGGAATATGAAAATATCCTAATAATCACTGATATGATAAATATCAGTCTGCAGATATAGAGAGATTGTATACATATTATATCAATCTGGATATGAAAACTTAGGACAATCTGAATATGAAAACTTAGGTCAATCTGAAATATATGGATCTGCGAATTATTTGCTTTGACTTGTAAGAAGTGTCCCATCTGATCTGATCTTTATGGTCTTACATGAACCAAAAGAATTACAAGAGAGTCGCTAATATAGCAATCTACAAAGATATGATTATCGCTGCTCCTGACTTTTGCTCAATGCTTTATATGTGATGATCAGTTCTGGTTCAAATGATGCCCGGTCTGAAGTTGGTTATCACTGTCTTGACTATTAATATAATGTGATGTCCTTGTAATGTCACTGTCTCTGATATATATTTAATTTTCTTATGTGATGTTCCTGTTATGTCACTGTCTCTGATTGAGGCTCTCTGCACATGCAATCTATGTTTCTTTTGCCAATGGTAGATTAATTCTACCTTACTAGGCTGCCATAAGGCTCCAGGAGTGGTTAGTCTGCAATGTATATAAAAATGATATGCATTAAGTCTTTGGAGGAGTGGTGGATATCCCTTCAATATGTCTTCAACAGACATGAATATGAGAGTTGCATCTTATTACCAAATTGCAACCTTTCAAATTAATCTTTTATCCTAAATTGCATCCCTTAGAATGTTTCTTGTTTAAAGAAACTCTTTTCGTTAACAAACACCCTTTATTAATTGAGTCTTTATGCTATAAAGAGTCACTCCTCTTACTGTTTTATCCATTAGGTGGATTGTATTTCTTATATTTTCTTTTTTGCTGCCCATGAAATAGAATCCATATCACTATTTTGTTACATATACTAATTTCTATTATATATTTAATTGTTTGTGCTCCAAACATTTTCTTCTCGTTAACTGCTGTTATTTTAAATAAAAACCCTATATATTTGCCTTTTTACTTCAACCACTCCATGCTCTTACTTACATATCATTCTGTTCTGTCGTTGTTTATGAATCAATGACTTCAGAAAGTTTTACTTTGTTGGCTTTAGCTAGTTGTCCTTCCACGTATAAATGCTGTTTATTGTTCAAGGAGATCACTGTTTATTATCCTATTTGTTTTGCTTTGGAGATTTGGACAGGGATATTAAAAAAGTCGTGGTAAATTCCTCATAGAGGAGGGTATTAGACTCTATGATAAGATCATGAAAGTTATTGTTGGTGGTCACAAGTTAGCTGGGACTTTGTAGTTATAAGTTAGTTGATAGTTTCAAAACAGTAAAGGAAGACACTGCTATGAAGACTAGACTATTGATGGATAAAGCATCCTTGCTTCTTATTGTCCATTCTCGAGTGCTCTATTATACTCTTTCCTTAACAATCAAAAATCTAATCCTTCCTACATTAACAAGGCATATTGAGGTAATTTGATAGTTTTATTATAGTTGACAGCTCGTCAACATTGGAGAGAGAAAGCTGCATCATTGTGCAACTTGAGCAGACAGCTGATATATTCCTAAACCCAGAAGGACCAGACAGCTTTTCCAGTTTAGAGAGAAGATTTATATTCTACCTTAAATGACAATCAAGGGAAGGTATAACAATATAGTAATGGTCACAATAAATAAGGGCTAGTTGGTTGTTATGCGTTCATAGTCATAAACATATTAGTTGACTGTTTCAAAAAAAGTTTATAAAGAAACATTAAATGTAATGCAGACTAGAACATTAATGAATGAAGCATTGATCCATCTTCGCTTTCTTTATCTCTAGTGTTGCATTACATTTTCTTTTTGATGATCAAGAATCCAGTTTTATATTTATTATAACAAAAGCTGATGAATTTCCTTCGTTTCTAGCTTGGAAGATAAGAACTGATTGTGCACAATGTTTTATTTGTAACAAGTTTTTCTGTCATGTGATTTTGGTATCAAAGACCAGTCTATTAATAGTGGAATTAAAGCTTAGTTCCTCAAAATTTTCTTTTCCCAGGACCAAATGGAATTATATTTTGAAATGTAGCACTTGAATTTCCATAAAAGTGTAATGGAAAAATCTTAAGAAAGGGATGAGACTTTTAAGACAGGTCTTCTTTGACATGCAGAAGCACATGGCTACTTGATCTAGAGATGGCTACTCAAGCTGGAAACCAGGACAAGGAAATGGAAGTGATCAAAGATGTAGATGTCAGTACTTAAAATCAAAGTGGGCATCCTGGGCCTGGAGGCAGAAGCGGATGCCTGTGGAAGCGGATTCCAGGGTGGATGCCTGTGGAAGCCACCCCAAAGCACCTCCCAGGCATCTGGATGCGAGTGGAAGCCTGTCACAAGCCTCCACTCGCACCCAGATGCCTTGGAGGCACTTCTGGGTGGCTTCCACAGGCATCGGGGTGGCTTCCACATTCATATACTTCTGTTATTTGGTTAAAGCTTAAGGTTTATATCCTGGTTAGGCTTGCAGAGAAGTAAGAATTCAGAATTGCTACATCTGAAGGCTGACCATTATTGGTCACTGTGCATATGGAGGGCATTTGCAGAGCATTCTCTTGTGTTACAGGCAGAAAATGTGTCTGAGAGTTTGTGTGGCAGCAGATTGAAATCCAGAGATCAATTTCTACTATGTTGATTTTTCGATACATGGTGTCTTCCATTACAAATGTTAAGGAGATAATAGATAACACTAAAGATGCATTCCTATCTAATACTGTTTCCAGTTCAGGAGATTTGTGGTTTTTAACTGAGGAATTTAGCAATATCTGTGGATCTGTGATCCTAGAACAATCCGTTAGTTCAATATTTAAGGTTAATGAAAATGCATTTCTTTGCATATACATTAGATAGATATAGATAGATATAGATAGATAGATATAGATACATATAGATAGATAGATATAGATATAGATAGATTTAAAATACATAAATGCACATGCATCCACATCCGCACCAGAATCGGTAACTTGGCTTAAATAACAAAAATGGCTAGTAAGAGATATCAAAAATGCAGCCAATAGCATTTCCAGAATTCAATGATAAAGGGACTAGAATTGAGAAGGAATAAAAGACTGATAAGGTATGGGTAGATATGGCACAGATCAATGAAAAACTATGCACAAACTTCTTGGTAATGCATGAAAAACAGCTAGGGGCCCCATGAGTATTGGAGTAAATGTGGATTAATCTTATCTGTACAGGCTTGAGTTTTACTTAGGTAGCAACATAGTGCATTGTTAGTTATTCGTTGCACACTATGTTCCCCTGAGTTTCTGGTATGGGGACAGTGGGACGGGTTTCCGGGACGGCAAATTTTTTTGGCGATTTTGGGGACGGGGGGGGACAGCAAAGAGGGACGGCTATATATGTATATAGGGAAATTTTAAAATATACATTGAAATTTGCAAATATACATGTCATTCATATGAAAGTAAGCACAAAGCATGTCATTTAAACATTATAGAACCATAACATACAACATTATGCCATCTAGGAAATAATATCTGATTTCAATACTAAATTGTCAAAATGCATATCAATATCAGTGAACCATATCATAATGATAAACATGATAAATTTGAAAATCTAAATCTAAATATGTCCAAAGTTATATGCCCGAAAGCTAGAGGGATGCCATTGTGTAATAAGTATCAATGTATCATAATCATGTTCACATTCAACATAAAAAACAAAACATAGAAAAATGAAGCAAACTGCTGCTCCTATTCTGCCTCTTCTTGCAAAATGAAAACTCCAGCCAGCTGCAACACAAAATGAAAACCAAGCAAATGACAAAACAACTAAAATGTGTTGTCTTTAAACCTTTTAGGGAATTTGGAGGGGTGGGGTTCACCTGGTCGACCTAGTTAGGAGCCTTAAAATTATTTTTTTGCATAAAAAAAAAATTTAAAAAGAAAACATTTGGGGATGGTCGGCCATACCCGGTACGGTTGGGGGACGTTTAGGCGTACCCTTTCCGTACTGGCTGTCCCCTGTTTTTTTTCCAGCCGTCCTCGAGTTTCGGGGACGTCCCCTAGTAATTTGCATTTTTTGGGGATGGTTGGGGGACATCCCCTACCCATCCCCCCTGTAGCTAGAATAAAGTAACTATTATGTTTAGTACTTGTTAAAGCTAGTCGGGCTGGGTAGTTAGGAGGTGAGGGAATGCATTAGTTGGTTCCCAACCAACTGACCCTTCTATAAGTACTTGGAATATTGTCAATGTACTCATGTTGATTTTGGTATTAATAAAGAAATCATTTCCTCGCCTACTGGTAATATGGTATTAATGGTGCGCTCTGTGTTCTACTTCATATGTATCTCAATTACGTTGTTTTGTATAATTAATATATCTCTATGAACTTGAGTGATATTTCCACTCTACATTTTTGGCACCGTTGCCTAAGTCCGAACTTGGAGGTCGACAAGATGGAGTAATGGGAATGCCATTTGTACCACTCATCCAAGTAACAAATAGTGACGGGGAAGAGGAGGAAATAACTAGGGAAGATCAGTTGACACATGATCTGGTAACGGCCTGGGAAGTTACGGTCGATCAGTATGTACAAGGGGAAGCTCGTGAGAGAACAGTCCCTGAAGATACGGTACACAACAAACTTTCAGTGCCACCAATGGTGTATGATCTCCTCAGAGAGATCCATCGCCTGTTAGCGTGCAATTTCCTACGAGTGGAAGAGGAAAGAATTGAGACACAAAGGGAACAAAGGAGACAACAAGTACTTCAGCAGTTTGCGGAAACGAGGACCAGGGAATGTGAAGAACGTGAAAATTTCAAAAAGGAAAACAGACAATAAAACTAATTCATGCCCCTGATTCCAAACATATATCCCATGCGGGTACAAGGAGAAGAAACTGAGGAAGAAGTCGCCTTGAGGATAGTACATCTCCAGCAGTAGCAGGAGAGACGTCGTAACTTGAAAGGACACAAGGATTCCACGAGAATCCAAGAAGGGTTGATCGAGCATACAATCGAAGGTATAGCAAATTTGGTCATCTCGAAGACACCAGCAAGAAATTTGGGATACAGAAATCCAAAGACGTCTGCAGGGAAAGATCTCTGATAAGAGCAAAGTCAAGAAGAAGAGGATACTTTCAGTAGTTCCTCCTCGAGAGCGAACTTCCAACTGGGAGAAGGTGTTCCATCGGAAGGAGGTGTTCCATTGGGAGGAAGTGTTCCCTCAGGAGTTCCCTTTGAAGGAAGTGTTCCATCAGGAGGTGTCCCATCGGGAGGAAGTGTTGGAGGAAGTGTTCCATTGGGAGGAGGTGCTCCATCAAGAGGAAGTGTTGGAAGAAGTGATCCCCCGAGAGGGAAAAAGCCTCACATAATGGCAATAGACAAACAAAAATTACCAAGATTCATAAGGAATGGCTCGAAGAACCCCGCTCACCATTGTAAAACACGTATAACAATATGGCAAGCAAATGGAGAAAATGATGTCGCAGAATGGCTAAAAGCTTTCCCATCCGCACTAAGGGGTATTGACATTGATTGGTATACCGATTTGGAGGCAGCAAAGAAAAACACATGGAATAATATCCGCACAGCCTTCAAGGAAGAATTCAGACTCCTAAAGGATGATGAAATAGTAACGGAGATTTATAACACACGGCAAGGAAAGAGTGAATCCATCAAACCCTATAGTAGAAGAATGAAAGAGTTATTGGGAAACTAGACAACAAGCCAGCGGATGGACTAAAGAAACGATGGTTCATCGAAGGATTAATGTCGTCCCTCAGGAAAAAGATGAAGATAGTCCCACCATCAACCTTTGGGGATGCATGTACCCGTGCCATGGACATAGAAAGCAAGAGTAAAACTTCCAAGGCAAGAAGGCATGGAAGCACGAGTGAAAGTTCAAAGGAGATTGAAGAAGAATCCAAAACCATTCAAGCCCTGAGAAAAGACCTGAGGCGATTGATGAAGGAAGTGGCAGGGAGTAAATAAGAAAAGAAAGAAGGGAGAGAACTTTGGTGTACTGAGTGTGAAAAAGAAAGCCATACAAAAGGGAGCATGCCTGAAGAAAGCATTTAGTGAGATTTCTCAGGTACTGGGGGCACGCAATTAAATATTGCCCTTACAATTTAAAAGCAAGGAGCACTCAAGTATTCCTAGCCCAAGGGGGGCAATCTACACCCCCCTCCACTCCACCAAAGAACACAAATACAGAAGCCCCACCAGGAGGATACAGAAATAATAGGAGAGGA
Organism: Cupressus sempervirens; assembly: GCA_028749045.1. Lineage (NCBI taxonomy): Eukaryota > Viridiplantae > Streptophyta > Pinopsida > Cupressales > Cupressaceae > Cupressus > Cupressus sempervirens. The sequence goes on along the minus strand of CM053785.1, from coordinate 616,817,788 downwards.
AATAATAATAATAGCAACAACAACAGTAACAACACACCACGGCATTCACTCCAGTATGATTCCAAGGGGAGGCCGATAATCCAATGTAGGAGATGCAATGAATGGGGACATTTCGCACGAGATTGTCAAAGCGACGGCAGACAAATGGAGGAATGCTCTGTAAATGGTGTGGGCTAGGCAATCATGAGGATGCAAATTGCCCAAGACAAAAGGGGGTAAATATGCTAGACATTGAAGATCCAGAAGGCAAAATTCTTGTAGTCACCAGGATGCAAGCCAGAAAATTAACCTATCCAGATGCCACTATGGAGACCGAAAGATTTCAAGAAGCAAAGAAAGACATTCAAGATAGCACCGGAGAGGAAGGCAAGACAAATCTGGAAAAGCCTATTTCTAGTAGGGTTGTAATGAATATTGTGTGGCAAGTATTGGAAACTACTATCCCAATAAAAATAGGTGATTTATTAGAAACATTACCCCAATTGAAGGTAGCACTAACACAAGGGGCAAATCAAAAAGGGATAACCTCAAAGGAAGAGGAGGGAGAAGTACGGACAGTAGACAATACCCTATTCACCATAGGAATGGGGAGAACACCAACGATAGTAGAGATGGAGATACTAGGATGCAAGCTCTCAGATACTATTGTTGATGGAGGTTCCAGTGTAAATGTCTTACCAGAAGAAACATGGAAAGAAATAAGGAAACCTATACTCTGGCCACTGACATTTCAACTAGTGGGAGTGGACCAACATGGAATCAACAGTATAGCAACGCTCATGAGACAAAAAGTCATAGTTGGTATGCAACAATTTTTTCTAGATTTTGTGGTTATCACTTTAGAGAAGAAAGGGTACAATGCTCTATTAGGAAGAGGATGGTTGGTTGCAACAAAAGCTACCCATAATTGGAAGCAGAACACTTTGTCTATTGAGTCTGAAGGTAGAAAGTACATCATAGATCTCAATAACTAGTCAGTTAGTCAAGACTTGGCATCAAACTCCAAAGGAGAAGAACATGGAGGGATGGAACCAGATGAGGAAGGAGTACTTAGATTAGGGGAATGCTCAGAAGATGACACAAGCTCCCTTAATGGATTATTTCACTAGCAGATGGGAGACTGAAGTTTTCCATGCAAAATGTAATATGCTGGAAGTACAAGAATTTAAGTCGGAAGAACGATACTTGGAAGGGTACACAAAGTATAAGGAAGGGGTGACAACTCTCAACAAGACACCTACACACATTTTTTTTTAAAAGGTGGAATACAAAGAGGCCAAACTTCAGGCTTTAAAGCTCAGAGAAGTAGATCAACCTAAAGAAATATGGATAGGAGATGATTGAGACCCAGTGTTGAAGGCGGTAGCCCTTAGAATCTTCTTGGAGTATAAGGATGTCTTTGGTTGGACGTACAAAGACTTGAAGGGAGTACCCCCGGAACTGTGTGTCCATCGGATTCCATTGGTACCCGGAGCAAAACCAGGGCGAAAAAGGCCTTATAGAATGAATAAAAACTATGCAAAAAGGGTCAGGGGAAGAAATCACAAAGATATTAGAAGCAGGGATAATATTCGAAGTACAAACAAGTGAATGGGTATCTCCTATAGTCATATCACTCAAGAAGGATGGCGCTCAAATTTGGATATGTGTAGATTTCAGATGTTTGAATGCGGTGACAATAAAAGACCCATTCCCCATTCCATTTACTGATAGCATTTTGGAGGAGGTAGCCGACCATGAGATGTATTCTTTCATGGACAGATTTTTAGGATACAATCATATTAGCATTGCGAAGGAAGATAGGCTAAAAACTACATTTGTGGTTGAAGACGGGGTATATGCCTATAATAGGATGCCCTTCAGATTATGCAATGCACCAGCCACGTTCTAGAGGATCATACTACATATCTTCGATGGCATGTCTGTGGGAAATTTCAAAGCATTATTAGATGACTGGTCGGTTTACAGTGGGGCAAGAGCAACACCTCAAAATTCTTGGAGAATGCATGGAGAAATGTTGAAGAGCAAGATTAGCCCTCAATCCAAAAAAACGCAGGTTCATGGTTTCACACGGGAGACTTCTTGGGCATATTGTGTGCAAAGAAAGATTGAAGACAGATCCTGATAAGATCAAGCTGATTTTGGAAACGGAAGCGTCGTCCAACGTAACAGGTATCAAATCACTCCTGGGTCATGTAGGATACTATAGAAGGTTTATAAAAGGATTTGCCGAAGTATCAATGCCACTAGAGAAATTAACTAGGAAAGGAGAGCGGTTTGGGTGGAAGGAAGAGCAGGAAGACACCTTCCAAGAACTAAAGAAAAGATTAGTTAAGGCCCCTATCCTCATATATCCTGACTGGGACAAAATTCAGTGTCCATGTGGACGCCTCCAATTATGCAATAGGTGCCACCTTGGCACAAAAAGGAAGGAAGGGTTGGATCATCCTATATATTTTGCAAGCAGGCTTCTATCTAAAGTAGAGCGTAACTATAGTATCATGGAGCGGGAAGCATCAGGTATGGTGTATGCGGTACAAAAATTCAGACATTACTTACTAGCTACACCCTTTGCGTTTTTTGTTGACCACCAAGCACTAATGTACTTAGTAAACAAACCGGCGATCCAAGGGAAAGTAAGTAGATGGCTAATTCTACTACAAGAATTTAAATTTAAAATCATAGTTCGGCCAGGAAAATCTCATGTGATTGTTGATCAATTGTCAAGGATCAAGTCAGGAGAAGCCTCAGATAGTGGGGTGTGTGAGAATTTTTCAAATGCACACTTATTTCAAATTGCAGTGTTACCTCAATGGTACAAAAAAATTGGATAGTAATTATCAACAACAACCTTTCCAAAAGAAATGCCTACAACGGAAGGGAGAAAATTTGCCTTAAAAAGCAACTCATTCTAGCTAATTGAAGGGTTATTGTACAAAATGGGACCAGACGGAATACTGAGATGTGTGATGGAGGAAGAAATTCTAGGTGTTCTAAACGAATAACATGAAGGACTGGCGAGAGGTCACATGGGACCAGATACTACAGCGAGGAAGGAAATCTTGGCAGGACTCTGGCAGCCGACATTGTTCGCAAATGCGAGGGAATGAGTATTGAGTTGTGACACTTGTCAGAGAGTAGGAAAACCACTCAAAAGAGACTTCATGCCACTATTTCCATCCAAACCACAAGAATTATTTGAGCGGTGGGGACTAGACTTTGTAGGACCCTTACCAGTAAGCAGAAGTCATCGGTGTAAGTACATGGTGGCAACAAAGTACTTAATGAAATGGGCTGAAGTATGGGCCCTTCCAGACAACACAGCTCTTAGCACGGCCAGATTTTTGTATGAGCAAATAGTCACGAGATTCGGGATTCCACTCCAGCTGACAAGTGATAGAGGAGTATATTTTGTGAATCATACCATCAAGAGGATGACAAGTGAGCATAAAAATTTTCCTTCCTTCTCAAGTCCTTACTATCCAAGAGCAAATGGCCAAGCAGAGGCTACGAACAAAGTAATAGTGGCAATCCTTTATAAAATTTGTGGAGTAGAAGGGCAGGAATAAGAACGAATCCCGGCAGTGGTCTGGGCATACAGGACTACGTATAAGGCCACTACTGGACACACTGCTTTTTATCTTATGTACGGACAGGAGGCCGTGGTGCCAATGGAACATATAGTACCAAGTTTACGGGTGGCAATCCAAAATAGATTGGGTGGTGAGGAAAGCCTCAAAGAAAGACTATGTACTTTACTCAAATTGGATGAAAGGAGGACATTTGCTCAATGGAGTAGAGGTGGCCCAGCAAAGGTGAAAATTTTGGCATGACAGGCATTTGAAGAAAATGAATCTTAAACAAGGACAACTGGTACTAAGGTATAATAGGAAAATGAAATAAAGCCAAGAAAATTTAAAGTCTGATGGCTAGGACCATTTAGAATATCAGAAATAAAGGAGAATGGAGCAATAAAGTTATCTACTTTAGATAATAAACCTATCAGAGACCTAGTAAATGGGTCTAAGTTAAAAGCATATGTGAAAAGAAATAAATTGGCAAGCAGCTATTTTAGAAGTACAAATGAGGAACAAGTATGAAAAGCAAAATGTGAAAGTGACGAAGCAGAAAAAATTTAACCAAGTCCTTAGAAAGAGACAGAGTCACAAAACAAAGAAGTAGAGGAAGAAGCAGCTGAGAGAACAGTCGTACAAACAACCATACAACAAGAGGAAAGGGTGGTTGAACAAAGACATTTCCAGACAATAGCCGTACGGAAGAACAGGGTATGGAAGAAGGCGTTCGTATGGCAGACGTCTGTATAGCAACAAGCATCAGGTGGTGACTCCATATGGAAAACTCAGGCATCCATACAAGGACATAAGGAACGGGAGGCAGAAAAGGCCGTACGGCAGACACAAGCATGTGTACAAGTACGGGAGGAATCCGTACGGAAGGCAAATAAGGGAGGACAGAAGGCAGTATATGAGGAGTTTGAGGTGTCCATATGTGAAGAGTCTGTACGTCAGGAGTGCATAGAAGCATCCATACGGAATACCGTACTAGTGAGGCTATCTATACCTGTGGAAGATTTCGTACAATCCGTACGATAGGAGACATTAAAAGGAAAACCTACTGCCGCACTTCTCATCTCTGAGACAAGACGAAACTCAAGGTCGTACGGTGGCAATCTATATACACATACTTCTATAGGTGGAATTTTCTTATAAGCAATCACATCACAGGGAAGGTTGGTATAGGTGGCATATACAAACAGTTAAGAAAATCTTGGAATTAATGCCTCAACACACTGGTGAAATTAATCATAGGAAATCCGAGCAGAGGAAACATGATTGACTCCAAAAAGAAGAAACCTACGGCACTGAAAGCAAAAAAGGAGATAAGGAAGATGACAAAAAGCAAAGAGAAAATGGCACAGAAAATCACAATCACGGCTAAGAATATTACATTTGAAAGTGTGATGGGAAGCGAGTGCAGGACTTGGTGGGAGAAAGAAGAAGTAGATCATCCTCTGAAAAAGGCGTTGTGCACGACAGAGGTACACAAAATAGTTTTCATGCCAATTTTTGAATTAAAAGAGTTTGAACCTATACTGCGGAATTTAATCACAAGTTATGAGAAATCATGTCATAAATCTATAGTACAGTATTTCCAACAATAGGTGACAATTTCTTATTCAATAGAAGAAATAAGTAGGGTTTTTGGAATTCCCAATAAAGGGCGGGAACTGGAAAAAACCCCTATGATAGTAGAAGACAAAAAGTGGTTGAAACTAATGTGTTGGAAAGATCTTACAAGTCTGGAATGGGAAGGAATTTTGAAGAACATTAGGGGTCTCAAGAAAAACTTTATTGCAAATGATGAATGGTGATGTATTGTAGATTTGGTGAAAAGCAAGCTCACTATGGGCAATCGCACTTCCAACATTGCCCTTTGGATGTTGCCTGTAGTGGATGGACATATAAAGGACAGGCGTATAACTGGGCTAAATTTCTTTCTGATAGACTTCGGGAATTCATGAAGTTGAAACACAAAGCCTTTTACATGCCTCATCATGTCATGGCCTTATTCTTAGAAGCAGTACGCACTCAAGTGAGCAGTGAGCACCGAGGTACACTGGTACCGGCTAATAGAGTAGAAACCCTACAAGTCGGCTGTGACATACTGGCTCCATCTGGATACCATGGGTGTAGGATCTCACAATGGAGGTGAAGCAAAGAAAAAGAAACCGAAACAAACAATGGTGATCGAAGATAATGAAGAGTATAAAGAAAGTTCAAAAGAGGAGGGCAGCGATACGGATTCATCTTCCTTGGATGATAGGAGGCAGAAATCCACCTGTCACCTACAGGGGACTCCACGGGAAGTTACTTTTTTTACCACCTACGGAGGGGCCACTTCCAACTGGAATATCAGAATCCCCAAAGATTTACAATAACATGACTAGTGATCCCAAAAGAATTGCTACGTCAAATATTTCCGAACCAAATCAGGCAAGAGTTGAGGAAGGGGCAAGCAACAGGCAACAAGTTTCAACATGGGGAGCTTCTAGAATATCACTTCCGAGGTTGGCGCCATTAATCTATCCGGAACAATAGTCCTGTACTAAAGTAATAGATTCGAGATGTTAGCCAAAGTGTGCGAATAAAGTAAGGTTGCAAACGCCTCTTGGCCCAGAGGTAGTACATCCAGTTGCTCTAGTGGTACAGCCAGTAGGAGCAGTGGATAAACAGCAAGGGGAATCTACACTCAGGAAAGTATGACGGCTAGGGCTATGGCAGATACGGTCCTAGAGGAGGATGATAGGTTACTTGAGGAAGAAGGCATGGTGTTTTGCCCTTTACAGGCAGTTGCTGAGGAACCGGTAGAGATACAAAGCGAGCGTGGGGAACCTCCGAACACGGCTTCTTTTGCAGCCAAGGCAGAGTTGTTTCTCACAGAGTTGTAGGCCATGGAACATTCTACCAAAGAGCTCCTGCAGCAAGCTAGGTCTCGGAATCTGGAGGCTGTCATAACAGCAGCAGAAGCATTGGACATCCCCGTCTCAGAAACAAGTGTATTTTGGCCGGGGAGGTGTCCCCGGGGAACATAGGTTGCACATTATTTAATAATGTTCATTTCCATATATTAGTAGCTGGTAGTTACAAGTTGGTTTGTCTCTACCTCATCACACCTTTGTTATTTATACAAGATGGTTGTACATTTCAAATCATCTCAGTACAGTTTATTTGAGATAACCTCATTGCTTCTCTCGCATTGTGAAGGTGGTTGTGTTTGCAGATTGCTGATTCTGGGAGTTACACCAACATGGTATCAGAGAAGACTCTGCATCTTCTTTCTTGTTAAAATTTTTCATCAGTCAATTTGTTTTTGAGGTCTCAATTTGCAGCTGGCAGCATTGATTTCTGGCATTTTATTGTGCCATTATCATTTGGCACTCCAAGCTCTCTATAGATTCGATATCATCTGGCGCTTCTGAAGACTGTGTTCCTTGGCAACCTGTGATCACACAAGATAGGTGGCGTTGTTGGCCTGCCACGTCATTTCTCTCTTTTCCATTCACATTGGAAACTGATTTATCCTTTATAACTCCACAAGATCGTGGTCATCCTGTGATCACACAAGATAGGTGGCATTGTTGGCCTGCCACGTCATTTCTCTCTTTTCCATTCACATTGGAAACTGATTTATCCTTTATAACTCCACAAGATCGTGGTCATGTGGGCAACCGAACATAAGCCCTAGGGTGTTCTCTCTAGCCTTCTTTGAATACCTAATATAGGCCTTCCTTTCATTTCGGATTAACTTTAGCAAACGGAGGCTAATATTTTCTAACCGGATATCAATAGAGCTGATTTTATCAACTTCATGGTGTAACAAGTATTTTTCAGTGGTTTTGTATTTTGATGTTTTTTGCCCTTTTAAGTAAGATCTTGACTTTGCCCTATTTCTCGTATGAAGGGGGTATTTTGCTGCATTCTCTTGCTTTATCATGGATCTAGCTGAAGTAGAACTTCCAACTCCATAGAATTATCATAAATAGAAATATGATAAGGAAGTTTTGTTTTTGAAACTGCAATCAAAGAGAATCATAATAGGCCAACATCCTAAACGCATACTGTTGTGGAAAAGAGAAAATGGTTAAACAGAAGAGATAAAGCTCTTGGCACTCTTATTATGTCCATTTCTACTGATCTTTGATATCATATGCTAGTTGTAAACATCTCAATGATATTTGGGATGCCATAGAGGGTCTCTTAGAAAAGCCAAATAAGATAGGAAATTTCATTTGGAGAATGAACTGTCTTAATCCTAGGGGTTATGATAATATCCAAGACTTCTTTACCAAGCTTAATTCTCTTAGATTGCAGTTGACAAAATGTGGATTAGTAAAGAGCATGAAAAATTGATTCTGCCTATTCTCGCTAAGCTAAGTCTTGATTATTAAGTGTTTGTTTATACATTTCAGGCTACTATGGATGCTCTAGGTAATGCACACAAGATGCCTTCTCTTGATGGTCTTGTAGTTCAGCTCCCAAGGGAACTAGAAAAGCTGGCACAAACGAGTAAAATGACACCACCAAGTTCTAAAGAAGCTCTTGCAATAGATTCACATCCAAAGGCTTCAATGAGTAAAATGACACCCCCAAGTTCTAAAAACTGCTTGCAAGAGATTCAGATCCAAAGGCTTCAAGTGGCAAGAGAAAGAAACAGAATAAGGATTTTAAGTCTGATGAGCAAGCTAAGGAATCTCCTTCACAACATACCCTAAGTCCAAGAGCCCTTCTAAAGAGGAATCGTCCAAAAAGAATATGAAATGTGCTTATTGCAAAAGATTAGGACATGATGAGTATAGGTGTTATAATAAGATTGATGAACGTATAGTCTTATACACTTTCAGAAGAACATCCAGATACCCTCATTAGTATCTTCTTCTTCAGCTTCACATTCAGCAACATCTTCACCAACACAGCCAAGGAATATTGTAAATAGGATGGAAGGTAAAGAATTTTTGGCCTCCACTATTACTAAAAATGGTAGATGGCTTCTTGCTTCAGGTGCATCTCATCATATGGCATGTTCTATGGATATGTTCTTTTCTTTTAAGCTTGTCATTCACCTAATATTTTGATATGTAACAATACATATATGAAGATTTGTGGGAAAGGATCTATTGATATGGGAGAGGTATCTTTGAATGATATTCTTTGTGTTCCCTCTTGGACCACTAATCTTCATTTAATTTATCAAATTACTCCTGGGGCACAAGTCAAGATAGTTTACTCCTGATTATGTATACATTCGATATATGGAGACTAGAGATATCATTGTTACAAGTGTGGTGGACCATGCATCACGATTGTGTTCTTTAATCGTTTTACTCCTGATTATGATGTTCATTTGACTGATGCATATGATCTAAGCATGGTATGCACGAACAGAACAAGAGGAAAGTGACGAAGACTTCGATGGAAGTGAAACTCAGTTCATAATGCAAATCTGAGAACAACAGGAGCAGAGAAAAGCAAAGATACACAATATGGAGGAATAGAGAAAATTGATAGGAGACCATCATAGAAAAGATCTGTCTCGCAGCTAGACAGGAATTCAACAAAATTGTTGAGTTTCAAATTAGATTTCTGATTTTAATATTTAAATTTTATTGTTCAATGTTTCAAATTTCAAGAATTATTACTTGTCAATTAATTCTCTGGAACTTTTTGTTTCATTTTGCAAATATGTTTTCTCTTTCATCTCACTTGTTGGAGATGTCATTAGATATGCTAATATGGACTGTCCTAGTCTTGGAGAGATATATAAGACATTTGACAACATGCTTGGAAAGATAAAGCAAACAATTTTGGCCAAGAATCCTACTTTTGGATTATGTGAGCAACATATGAAGCCCATTGTGATTAGGAGGTGAAACACAAAGAATAACCCACTTTATGTGGCAGCATTATAAATTCGTCTATTGAAGACTTGAATATGGCATAGCCACCCTAGCTCACAGATCAATGTTGACACAAAAACCTATTTCAAAAACTTTATATGAAGGCCTTCACAATCCACTGTTTCACTAATTCATTACCGGTAAATAGCTCTCCCAAATTCTGTTGGGAAAAGTAAAATGCCACTAGCCAATAATTAACTTTCATATCTACTAATATGAGCTCAAGTGTACAGGAATACTGAAAATCTAAAACATGATTCATTAAGCACAAAAAAAAAACGTGCCGGATTTTCTCAAGGAAGCAGAAGCCTCAAATAATCAACACTAATGATGCTAATCCAACCAATATGATCCCTCCATTCAGGTAAGAAAATGCCATAAGATTTTCATAGTTGAAAGAAATTTAATATAGAGGTAATAAGTGCCAAGTGCCACCTACGAGTGGCAATTACTTATTGACCAGACATAACATGTTGTATGAAACTCAACGTAAATCATAAAATACTGCAGATGACTCCACCTCTTCCCTTCCCTTCCCTCCCCCCACAACCCCCCGCCCCCAATCAGTGGCATTATAAGCCGAATCACAGAGATTTTGGGAAACTACCTTCTTTTCCCTTGGTGAGTGAAGAATTGGAGGATGGACAGAGTACCCAGCAGGACAGGAGGCGGGTAAGCTGGAGAGCCCACAGGATACTCAACAGAATACTGTAGAAGAATCATTTGTCTTTACTTCGGATTCCAACAAAAAACTGAAAAAGCATAGGATCTCCAATAAGGACTCAATGGATATTGAAGGAGAAATTGTTAGAAGAAAGAGAGGTAGAACCCCCCCTTATGGGTGGAAATCCCAAACCATCTAAGACCCCTAAAAGCAAGCTACCACATTGCTTCAAGAGCCTTCAGGCTCCCATGGAAACTGATGAATAAAATGGTTTCAAGATGAAATTAAACTGTGTCTCTTAGAATGTCAGAGGACTTGAATCCTCAGACAGGAAATATGTTGTTAAAATGTTTTTGAGAATGGTTAAAGAGTTCGATATCCTTATGCTTCATTAAGTAAAATTTGTAGCCTTTACCCTTGAAACCTCCCTTATGTGTGTCTGGAAGGATGCAGTAGCATTCTCAACCAGCCATCAAAAGGGGAAAGGAGGCACCTCTATACTCATTGGCCTAGATGGAGGAAATATAACAAGGGATGGGGTTACTCCCCCTGCAACAGGTTGGTATGGGATAATATGATGTCTGATAATATTGAATTTGGGATTTGTTTTGTTTCTGCTCCTAATGATCACATGAGAGGATCTCGTTATGGCAATGGTTGACTGATATGGCTAACATCCACTGGGTGCTAGCATGTGACTTCAACATGATAGAAAGACCTCAAGATAAGGGTGGGGGACTAAAATATGACTGGAAAGGCAATGAACAATTTTTTTGGCGTAGAATGTTGACTATACTCAACCTTTTGACCCCCTAGCAGGACTTAAGCAGGAGTCCAAAGGAGTATGGTAAACGTGGTCTAATTTTCAAAAGGGTGATAGGAGAATTTATCGCAGGCTGGATAGGTTTTATCTGAACAAAAACTTGTTTAGGTGCCAGAAAACTCCAAATGAGAATTGTGTAGGGGTCCTTCCATGTGCTATCTCAGACCACCATCCTGTCACCTCTAGCATTTTCTTGATCTCCAGTCAAGATGATGGCAGCATTAAGAAGCAAAGTTTCTCTCTTAACTCTTCCTTCCTTCAGGATGAAATGTCATTGCAGCTGTAAAAATCATTAACTGGTATAATAAACATATTATGAAGCATAACAGTGCAACTGATAGATGGGTTCAAAACATTAAATCTTGGCAAAACATGTTTAAAGTTGTTGGAAAAAAGAAGACAAAAGATGCCAGGATGGGAGAAAACAGCCTTTTTGAATCCCTTCAAGAAGCTGAGAAGGAAGTTCAAGATAATCCAGCAGACCACAAAGCTATAGACACAACTGTTGGTATTAGGAAATCCCTTAGGAAAGTTCAGAACAAGAAAATTAGAGGAGCCAGGATAAGGGCCAGAATTAATTGGATGAACCTAGGGGATAGGTGATCAAAAATATTATTTCTTGCTCTTAAGATTAAAGAGGTTAGGACAAGATTTCTAGCATTTGTGAAGGGGGTGTTACCCTAACCTCTCAGGAGGATATTCTGAAGGCATTTTACTGCATTTACAGTAAGTTATTCACTACAAATGATATCGGAGATAGGATGGAGATGGACAGGAGTAAAATCAAGGGGTATTATCCCTAAGAAATTGTCTATAGTGGAGGCTGAAGAAATCAGGGAGCTATCTGTTGAAGAGATCAAGTCTGCTATCTTAAAGCTCAGTAATGATAAAGCCCCAAGATCAGATGGCCTTTCAGTTGAACTTTACAAGAAAAACTTGGATTGGATTGGAGCAGAATTATTGGATACTTATACTGAAGCATTCCAGACAAGGTCTTTAGGATCAAACATCAATACAGGACTCATCAGATTGATCCCCAAAGAAGGTGATAAAAATCTCATTAATACTGGAGACTTATTACTTTACTGAATGTTTCATTTAAGATTCTAGCTAAACTCTCGGCTCTCAGGATTGAAGGCCTGCTCCCTAAAATCATCAATCCTACACAAACATGCTTTCTTAAAGGAAGATACATACTTGAAAACCTCGTGTTTTGTTGGGAAAGTCTTGATTGGGCCAAATCTTATGACCAACATGGTAGAATGCTTCTTATAGATTATGAAAAAGCCTATGATAGGATAGAGTGGGGATTCATACTGATGATGTTCGAAGCACTTGGATTCCCACCCTCTATCTGCAATATGGTTTCCACTTTATTGCATGGGGCAAGGGCTACAGTTGAAACTAACGGGTTTGCAAACAGAATTCTTTGAACTTACAAGGTCCATTAGGCAAGGATGTCCACTTGCTTCTTCTCTATTTGTGACTGCAGCTGATTCTTTCCACTACCTCCTAAGAGATGATTCTCTATCTCCCAGAGTTCAGGACATCCTACAGCCAAATAATGAAGAGCTTTCCAATATTCAATTTGCTGATGACAATGCTATTTTGTTATGTTTAGAAGACAATAACTTGGTGCATCTCATGGATAAGTTGGAAGTGTTCTTCTTGGCCTCTTTTGTATGATTTCCTTCTCTAAATCCATATTGCTTGGATGGGATGACAATCCTCCTATTTGGTGGGACAGATTTGGCATTGGGTGGGGAGGCCCTAATCATTTTGTCAGATATCTGGGTATTCCCTTTGCTGTAAACCCCAGTAGCAATGATTTGTGGATTTGGGTTAGAGGGGTTAGAGAAAAGATTGCCAAAAAGATGAGCAAATGGAATACCAACTTCCTTTCTTTTGATAGGAGAGTACAAGTTTGTGAGAAAGTGCCATCTTCTTACTCTGTATACTTCTCCTCAGCATGGTTGTTTAACCAAAATCAATTTGGATTCATTCAAAAAATAATAAGGGACTTCCTATGTTACATCCCAAATTTTATGTTAATTTAAAAACATTTGAATATAACTTATAGCCGTTGAGATGTCATGTGAATTGGAAATGGTTGGTTAAATTGGTTATTTGTTATGGTTAAATTATTTGCATTGGAATTTATTGGAAATGTACTTCCACTATGGTATTTTCTTTGAAGGTGCGCACCGAAGGGGGGAAAGCATTGACAGAGAGGAATTAGGGCATGACAACAACTTGCCACCGAGTTTGTCAGGTGTTCGTCTATACCAGCTTGGCCAGGGAAAAGTAGACTCAAGCAAACTAAGTAATACCAAGTTTCCACTCTAAACTGACTAGGTCATCTAATTTTTTTTTTTTTTTTTTTAAATATATATATACACACACACACATATATATAATAATAAATGAAATAAAAGTGTTCCCTTTAAATTGGAATCTGAATGCTTTGTATTATCTGATGTCGGATATATTATATTATATAAGTAATACCCATGGTATTTATGTATATTTGTATGTATTGAAATATATGTGTGTGTGTACTTATATCTTTAACATAATGTATACATGTATATTTAGAGAGAGAGAGATAGATAGATAAATAATACGTACAAGTACACGTAAATAGTATAAATATTATTTACATAATAGTATGGGTAAAGTTTAATTCCCATGTCAAATTTAATTTTAACTCATGAAAAGCCATCGGCCTCTTATAATTTTTTTTATTATTTCAGCCTTTTGTATTTCTTCCAATATTGTCGTTCCATCAGCCAAGATTGTAGCATACATACGCTTGCCTCTGCCACCTTGTTCTTTCATGCAAATCGTAACTCCATATTGCTCATTCATTTTCCATGATTATCGATCATTCTCCTATATGTTTATCAGTCGTAGTCAATCCTTGGTTACGGAGCTCACTCATTATTATAGCCATGTCTGCAAATGCATGTTTTCATTCAAATCTTCCTGCCATACTCAGTTACCAGTGTAGGAACTGTGACCCCAACTATTAAAATCCGAAGTCGAGCTAGAAGAGCAAGAGAACTACAAATCAGACATTCAGGTTGTATTTTTCTTTGAGTTGTTATTTCATTGTCATTAGATTATGATTCGTGACATGCATAAGGACAGTCCAGTTAGACCATTGCTTGCAAATGAAAAGTTCGTATGAGCTGTAATGGATTATCTTACCAGCATTCATAGGCTGTAAATTGCCTATGCTATAAATTTTAATCCTGAAACTTAATTGTGTCAAGAAGTATCCTTGGAGCATGTCTTTATACTTCAAAAATATAGTGGTTTTAAATATATACATCCCTGGGATTTATGGAAGAATGTCCATGGCTGAAAGATTCTGGCCACATGGAAAATTATGATCTTCCTTCTATCTTTTTGATTTTATTGTCGAGTGTAGAAAGAAATTTACTTTATATAACTGAACATTTTACAATGCAAGCTGGAAAATCACACCAGAGATCATCAAGGATAGCCAAGAATGGCTGATATGAGTGGTGTAGTCCATATGAATTGGACAGTTTGATAACCTACGAAGATAGAAAGATGTATCAGAACTACAAATAATTTACAAAAAAAATTAGTAAATCTAGTCAACTCATAGTGGGAATTGGGTATTAGTTAGGTCTGTCAAGTCAAGCGATGGGTGATTGGGGACATAGTGTCCTTTGGAAATCCTTGGCTAGGATAGGTTAGTGGCGAATGGTGCTGCTATGATCACCAGCGGTCTGGATAACTCATAGTCAAATGGATAGACTATTGCGAGGTACCCGCAGCCTACTCGGTTGTGTAGTTGACAACTCTAACACTAAGTTGTTCAGGTGATAGGTCAAGATGGTGTACACTTGACTTATCCTGTGCAAGGTAGGGTCATTCTCAGTAGAGAATGAGTGGGGATTGCGCTAGGTTCGTGGTTGGGAGGTTAAGCCATTGTCAATGCTTTTCCTCTCTTCCAAATGCCTAGACTTGTCTAGTGCAAAGCAGTTTCTACTTCTTTTGATGTGGTGTGATCTAAACCTTGTTAGTAATCCTTTATTTCTTTCAGTTATATCATCTCAATTTCAGCATTATATTTTATGCAATTACATTCCTGTTCATATGAAATAGTAGTTAAGATTTTGCAATTCATTTTTAGTATTTTACATATCATGTGTAGTATAGTTAGTTAATCTATTTTGAACACTCTTACTAGTTCCTCAAAAAGGTGGTTTAATTATTTCAAATGATAGCTAAGATCTTTTCATGAGAATGCAGTTATGATTTAACAGTTAATTAGTCATTTTCTATTAATTCCTTTTCATGTGAATGGGTAGCTAGCTTTACTTCTATTCGATAAAAGAAAGAGTATCCTAAGGTTTTTAGTCCTTAGAAATTTTTGTTGTTACATATGGTATCAAAGCCCTAGGGATGACAACGAACCTTGGGTTCACAACTGGCTTAAAACTGAAACACAAGCGTCTGAATGAGCACGATGAGAACCTGAATGACGCCTCGAAAGAAACTTGGTCACCCAGTTCATGTTTGTATACTTTAGAACATGTTTAAATAGGATTACTCGTTTTGTTCCATACCTAGAGATGGTGAAACATTAGCCCATGCCCAAATCAAAATCAGAGAGGAAAGACTCCTGCCAAGAAGGCAATCATGAGAAACAAAATTATCCAAGTTTGGAATTTGAGGCAAACTAATCCACTTATGATGTATTATGCACCTTGTATTGGACAGACTGAGCCCAAGTGAGGGAAAGGACAGAATACCCATGGATAGGGTGTTTGATTTCCTTAAAAAGCAATGTTTGAAATTTTGTACTCACAGTAGTGGGTAAATTTTGTAATTAATGTAGTTGCAATCACAATAGAAATCGATTGTTTTTATTGAAAAAGGGAAATCAATAAAGAAATTGTTGAGAGAAAATGATATGGTTTATTTACCTCTTCTTATTTACTTCTATAGCAACCAACTTAAAAAGAAAACAGATGGATGAAGCAACTTTAATTCAAGAAAACTTGTTCAAAAGAAATGGCAAACAATGAAAACTACAATGGAGTATAGAATGAGATATCCAAGGAAGACAACTCACGAGGTTCTATGGACCAACTTGTTCAAGTACTACTTGATACCCAGAATTGAATGAGGCAAATGGAACAAAGAATGAATGATCTAGTTAATCAGCTTAGGTAAGGACGTAAAGACACCCAATCCTCACCCCTTCCAAGAACTGAACCTAAACCATCCGCTCATAGCAAGCAAGGAAATAGGCCAATTCCAACTCAGCTGGAGATTCAAAAGAAGAATCAAACAAGCAGTGAATTATCTAATGACATAAAGAAAACTAAACCCCCAAAGTTTTTAGGATTTGAGTCTAGGGACGCCGCTGAGGCATGATTAATCATGATGGAAAAATATTTTGAAATTAGGAATTTTTTAGAAACCTCAAAAGTTGTTTGGGGAATCTATCGGCTTACTTGAGAAACTGATGGAGTTAGAGTCTTAAACCAACGATATTACTTGGGATAAAATTTTCACAATCTTTACAAACAGGTGGTTATCCCAATCCTTCTCTGACCAGAAATTGTTGGAATTTCAAAACTTTAAACAAGGGGACTTGTCGATGAAGGAATACTGTGAAAAGTTCACTCGAATTCTGAAGTACGTCCCTACTTGTCAGCAAGATGGAAACTTCAAGGTTAGGAAGTTCATCATGAGGCTAATTAACAGAATTGGGGGAGTCATAGATGTACTAGCACCCTAAACCATGGAGGAGGCTCATGAAAAGGCCATTAGGCAAGAGAAAAGATTGAAAAAGGGTGATTCCATCTAAGACAACAAACGGAAGGAAAAATGGAGTTCCTCTAGTTCTAACCATGGAACTTACAAAAAGAATTTTAAGAATTTCAAGATCAACAAACCTGAGTCCAAGGGGAACAATAGTAAGGATTTTAAGGGCAATTTCAATAGTAATTATAACAGAAAGGGAAATGAAAATAAAGGACAAGCAAGAGGTTGCTTTATTTTTGGCAGAGATCATTATGCCAATCAATGTCTTAGTAAGGGCACGTCTAATCAACAAGTGCGTCCTCCATTACCACCTTAGCAAACCGTTTTTCAACAAAGGATCCATGGAACAATGGATAATCGTCAAGTGGAGCATCAGATGGGTCCTACTGAAACTCCGAGTAAGATATATGGGAACTCTATTTCTATATTAATTGATACTGGAACCACTAGGTGTTTTATATATCCAAAGTTGATAAGTAGATTTCCAAAAAGAACTAGATATTAAAGAGCACACGATTATACTAAGAGGGGAGAGGTGAATCAGTATAATAAAACTTTGCAAATTTAAAACTTTTAATCCAGATTACTTTAAATGTTGGACTCAACAATTATGCACATAACACAATAACACGAAATTTTACATGGAAACCTAATGCAGGAGAAAACCACGGCAAATAAATGCTTTTATTATATAAACTGTTCTTTTTACATTGTTTTGTAGGCTACAACCTACTAGAGGCTCAAACCCCTATATTTATGAGCACCAACTCATAGGAAGCTCCAACTCCCACACTTTGCAAGGCCCAACCTACTAGAAGCACCAACTCTCGCTTCTGTCTTCACAAGCACCAACTCACTGTATACAAACTTCCTTGTCACCTTGTCAATGTTGCTTTCTCAACTAATGATGGATACTTCTATTTGCACAACTTGTCTTCTTTAATCTGACATTTATGAATTCTCTTTAACTTCCATTCTTTATAAAATATTTTTCTCTAATTGCACCCCTCACACTTTTTCTATAATTCACATTTCCTAAAATCTGCTTCTAAAATATTATCTTTAATTCACATACTCTCAAATATATATATATAGCTCAGACTTTTGCATCTGATTATATATCTTCCCTTTTACTCCTCATTTTATTCATTGCACTTTTTATTTCAAAACATATTTCACATTTATATTTCACTCATTTGTGGTATGACTTTTCAATGAAGACCTTTTTAAAATAAAGTCCTTTAAATAGTAATGCACCTCTTCGATTTAATTTTCTTTAACTTTAATTTATCTATCACTGCTGGCACATAATGAACATTATCAAATTATTTTTATCAAGTTTATGGATATGCCTTATTTCATTATGCAGTGCCACATATTAAGTCTTCCTGTGTGTCAACATTCAAATGTTCACTGGCTTCATTGTTGATGTTTTGTTATGCAAACTTTCTTAAAATATGACTTTCATTGCTCATTGTTATGAATACATCAATTTCCCCTTATTTCTTACTACATATACTGTCCATGATGGCACTATATTCTATTTCATTATTTTCACTCTGTCTTTAGACAATTATAAATTAAGTACACCTCTTCTTGATTTCAAGAATATATCGGGATGCACATGTGTGAATCTTCTGAACTTGCCAGCTCTATCTACGTTTGCTCCTGATGCCGCTGGTTCTGAATTCTTCAAACTGTGCATTGATATTATGTATGTTTTGCTGCTGTAAGTTATTCATCTGCATTATTATGAATTCACAGTCTTACCCTTTGGATTAACCAATGCCATGCCCATGCAGCATTTATGAATCTTATGAATAGTGTGTTTCAGGATTGTTTAGATAAATTTGTATTGGTTTCCATTGATAATATCCTCATTTATTCTTGCAATGAGGAAGAGCACCAAGAGCATCTGGAAATAGTTCTTCAAAGGTTGCATGAGCATAAGTTGTTTGGGAAATTGTCTAAATGCTCCTTTTATCAAAAGGAAATTCAGTATTTAGAGCACATTATCTCCGCGAAAGGAATTGCAGTAGACCCTACTAAGATCAAAGCAATCAAAGAATAAAAATGTGTCAAAACTTAGAAGTTTTATGAGACTAGTTGGATTCTACAAAAAAATTGTTAAAGAACTCTCCGATAGCCCACTCCATAACTACCTTGCAGTGAAAAGAGAAAAGGCTCATTTGGTCAAAAAAGTGTTAATCAACATTTAAGTATTTGAAGGAAAAGTTAACTACCGCACCAATACTCAAAGTGTCAAATCCCCAGGGTCACTTTGTGGTTATCAATGATGCATCAGGAGAAGGATAGGGGGGTGTATTAATGCAAGAAGGTTAGGTTATTGCCTATGAGTCCAAAAAATTAAACTATGAGAAAAACTATGCACCGCACAATTTAGAATTGGTTGTCATTATTCATGCTCTACAAATGTGGAGACGTTATCTTATAGGAAAACCGTTCAAGCTAAGAACAAATCATCATGGATTAAAATATATATTCACTCAACCCTATATTAATGCTTGCCAAAGGAGATGGTTGGAAATTTTAGTAGACTATGATTTTGAAATCAGCTATATCAAGGGAAAGGAAAACCAAGTAGCTGACATCTTAAGTAGGCGAAAACACATTTCTGCCATAATAAAAATAAAAATTGGACTTAAGGAACAGGTGATTCAGAAATTACCAAGGGATGATTCTATAAACAAGTATGTCTAGCCCTCCAAAATGATCCATGTGATGTCAAATATGAAGCTATTAACTAGAAGCAGATGGACTCTTGAGGTATAAGGGGAGAATGTGTATACCTAAGGATTTTGAAATCCGCAAAATGATTTTTAGAGAAATTCATGTCGCTCCTTATTCAGGACATCCTGGGGTAACAAAAATGTTACCTAATATAAAACCACTATACTTTTGGAAGGGTATGAAGCAGGAAGCAACCAAATTTATCCTAAGTTGTCTTGAATGTCAAAGGGTTAAAGCTGAACACAAGTATCTAGCAAGGTTGCTATATCCAAATGAAATTCCATAAAGGAAAGGGCAATTAATTAGCACGGATTTCATTCAAGGGTTACCCATGACTAGAACAAGTATAACACTATTCTTGTAGTAGTGGACCGACTTACAAAAGTAGCTCATTTTATTCCATGAAATTTAACAGATGGAGCACCAGAAATTGCTCATAAATTCGTAAGAGAAATTTTCAAACTCCATAAGGTTCCAAAAGAGATTATCTCAGATAGAGATGCTAAAAATTAAAATGACATCTCGATTTTGGCAAACTTGGTATACTGCCCTGGGAAAAAAATTGAATATCAGTTTGGCCTACCATCCAGAAACTGGTGGTCAAATAGAAAGAATAAACCAGGTGTTAGAAGATCTTTTAAGGGTATATACTATATGGATCATAAATACCATTGGGAAATGTATCTTCCCTTACTAGGGTTTTCCTATAATAACTCATATTAGTCTACTATTAAGATGGCACCATTTGAGACCTTGTATGGAAGAAAATGTAGAACTCTTGTAAGCTAGAATAGGATTGAGGATTGAATAATTGTTGGTACTGAAATGCTCTTAGAAATGGAAGAGCGGGTAGTTCAAATCTGTCAAAGATTGAAGGAGGCGAATGATCGCTAGAAAAGCTATGCAGATGCTAAAAGAACTCGTAGAGAATTTGAGGTGGGGGAAAGGGTTCTCCTAAAAGTTAAACCACAAAAAAAAGAGCTAGCAAATTTGGCACAAATGCCAAGTTGGCCCCAAGATATGTGGGACCCTTTGAAGTGTTGGAAGTTATAAACCCTATAGCCTACAAAATTGCTCTACCTCCAACCCTTGCCTGGATGTATGTGTTTCATGTGTCTTGTCTTGAGAAATGTATAGTCAATGCTGAGATTGACTAGAATTTCTTGTAGGTACAAGATCCAAGGGTGGTGGTAATAGAACCACTCAAAATACTCGGGGTGCGTAAGCTACACTTACAAAATGAGGATATAACCCAATGTAAGGTCCAATAGGACCAATATGCTGAAGAAAATGCTACTTGGGAAGATTGTGATAAAATCTTCTAGAAATTTCCTCATCTTTTCTGAAAATATGAACCTTGTTAGGATACTATTATTATTTATTCTACATTGAGATGACTGAGACGTTATGAGAGCACTTATGTAATTGTTGTTTTTTTTTTTTAATGTACTTATTTGTAATTGTTCATCGAGGACGATGAAACAAAAGGGGGAGGATATGTTACATCCCATATTTTATGCTAATTTAAAAACATTATGAATATAACTTATAGCCATTGAGATTTCATGTGAATTAGAAATGGTTGGTTAAGTTGGTTATTTTTTATGGTTAAATAATTTGCATTGGAATTTATTGGAAAGGTACTTTCACTATGTTATTGTTTTTGCAGGTCCGTGGTGAAGGGGGGAAAGCATTGACAAAGAGGGTGTAAAAACTCTATGTATGCTCTGATAGAATTTTCAATGCCAATTGAACAATGTTGCTAGGTTTCTTATTTTTATTAGAATCAATTTTCAGAATACATTAAAAGTGCAGGAGGAATGCTAACAACACAACTTCAGCATTTTACATAATTTTATGTAGAAAGGGAATACAAGGAACGTATATTTTTAATTCCACCAATTAAATGAGTAAGGAACCTAATTTCTTTATAGCTTAATTCGATGTGCTTGCCAGCTGAAAGGGAAGACCTGAATATGAGTCCCACGACAGCTCCTCAACACGCATTTCCAAAGATATCCACAAATGCAGGCCAAAGACACTGTCAAACCCCCCGTGATTATTGCGGAATGCCCCCATAGCACATTGCGGCTGGAAGAGGAAAGATGTCCAACTACTCACAAATCGCAGACTATTAATTCTGAGTGCCACCTAGTACAATTCCGCTTGGCACAAATAAACTTCAGCAATTCACAGCCTTGACGTTAAGCTGATGGGAATCTCAAATGCGAACCTTAGCAGTCACCAAATTCATCAAATTGATTGCCAGTATGCAGCATAATACAATCAATTTCCTTCAAAAGATCAATCTCCGTAGCCACAATGATTACAATAAGGAGACTTGGCAAATTGTTTATAACAGCACAATTTGCAATGAAATTACCAAAACAATGTCCTAGACACAGGAAACACAGATAGGAGATTCAGATAGTGAAATCACCATACATCAGCAGTGACTTCAATCATCAGAAACTTCAAAGACCTTTATACATCAGCAAGGGCATACAGTTTAGAACCTAGGAAAAAGCCACAAAGGCACAAAATCAAATATATAATCAATCGAATATTTTACTCATCAAATGGGCTCATATTTATAATCTCCAAATGGCAAAAAGTTTCCCAAATGAACTTCACTTAAGAAGCTTCCCACACACAACATTAAAACATAATAAAGTGTCATTATAAACTAATTTATTAATTGCTTTTGGCTCTGAAAATGACCTTTTCCACCATAACTTCAGATTCTGACACGTAAGGCCAATGTTTCTTGTTCCCACGATTTAAAAAAAATTGTCCCGGTTCCAATGAGCTATGATACTAAGGTGACCAACCAACAACACTATCAAAAATAGCAACCTCAGCGTATTTATATGAATAATAATAATTCTCCACCCATCTTGTGAAAACAACTAAACAGGCATCAGAATCAAAATCTGACAACACCAAGGTGATCCTCATGATGAAAGATGATGAATGAACCTGACGGGGTGACTTACTATAAATAGACACTCTCTCCAAGATTCTTGGAACTCAAACTGGAAGCTCGAAATAAAAACTGAGAGCATCCTCCAACTCCTCTAACTCAACTAAGCTCATCGGAACCAACAGATTGACTTACTATAATTAGTAAGTCCCTCAAACAGAGCCAAAACACACCATAGGTTACTGGAAAGCCTATAACCACACAACTCAGACCCTCAAATCCCACTGTCAACTCATGAGGGTCGCGATGGTGAACTGACCTAGCCAATTGCAGGAGCCTGCTAAAAATGGGAAAATTATACCTCCCTAAGATTGCTTGTCCCCAAGCAATCCCGAAGCAAAATGAACATCACAATCCCCTTTGATCCCAAAGGAATAACTGCGTACTATCCCTATTGTGTACAAGAAACTCCTATAGCATTAGCACCCAGATAGCTGATATGAATGACAAAATCATCTGGAAACTAACTGTAGATGCCGATGGTGATGACAACCCATCGGAACTCAATCCAACTGAAATACCAACTCTATCCACACCTGAGTCCCCATCAAACTGATACTCACACCCAACTGCATTGTGGAGATGGTAACAACCATAGGTAATTGAAACACTACCACCAACTCCAAACTCTGCCAAACTATCTCGAGTGTGTAGATACTGCAAGGGGTCTAACTTGCAACTATCAATCCCATTTGCAAAAGATGGTGCTAAACCATCCCATAATGGATGGTATGAAACTGGAGCCAACACACCAATGTGAAACCAAGTCCTCTACCTGTGGGTCAAAAGAAAAGTGATGAGCACTCCTCACAGTGTAATGCTAAAAAACTCCCGATCTCTGTCAAGGGCTCATCATCATCAAACTAGGAATCAAGAGATGGCTCCAATCTCTAACTCTGAACTATTGGTCAAGAAGGATCCTGGACAACCCTCTCAGCAAACCCAACCTCAAAATCCCTATGGGGAAGCATAGTAGATAGGGTCTCTACAATCTTTCCCACCAACCTCTAAATAGCATGAGAGCCTCGGATGAGAGTACCCTCGAACACTCTGTATGAATCCTCCCTCACATCTGAACTCTCCAACAGATACTCCATGAAGGACTCTGTGTAGTAGAAATTATATGTGGAAGCATCAACCTGCTCCCCTGCAACCCACAACTGATCCCTTTGAAAAAGTGGCACTGTCAATTGTCCAATGCTATCAACTGTATGAGATGAAGAAATAGATTTGCTTCCAGCAGAAGAAAGCAAATCAGCATGAGAACCCAACTCCCCTGATACTCTCATCTCATCCGCATCTACTGCACCCATATCCTGGATGGATGTATCGGCCACATCATCCCCAACCGTAGAAGCAAACTCACCACCAACCACAATATGCAACTGAACTGGATCTAGGGCTAGTGTGGTCTGAACATGCTCCAACTCCACGGTCACCTCATCCAATCGTGATTGTGACTCTTGAAGAGCCCATTGGGTACATTGAAGAGAGTCCACAGTCACCTCAAGCTCTTGGGTGAGCTTCACCACCTCCTCCTCTTTCTCTCACAATGTCTCATGACAGGTGCTACCCCACTCCAAAAGGTAATCCCAGTTAGCAACCAACTATGAGTAATTATGCTTCGAGATCCTAACAGACTCTCGAAGCGCATGAACCTCTGCTAGAGGAGAGTACTATCACCGCGCTCATCAGACATAGGAGCACCCCAACCAGATGTAGCTAGCATCTGACAAACAACATCATGATGCCCAAGAGCTAAAGAAATGTCACTATCACACTCACTTTTAGCTGACTGGTCACATGATGTCTCTATAACCCCTGATTCCTATGCAATCTCTCTATCTCAATAACTGCACTATGATAGGAAACTGAATCAGAACTGCCCACCACAAGATCACTCATACGTGTGTGATCACCCTCGCACAACTCCTCATCCGAAGAAATGGAATCCCTCACAATATCAATCTTCTCACATGTCTCAACTTCCACCTCAAACATAAGATCATGTAAACATCAATTCTAAGACTCATCAAAAACCTACTCAAAGTCATCACCCAATATCTGATAAGGGATACCATACCCGGTGCAATTCATAGTATCATCAAATATGTCCATACCATCTGCATCCACATCTCCCGACTTCGTTGTAACACCTATATCACCAACATCATAGTTGGGTGACTCCATACGTGCCTCGATCCCACCTAAGGAAGCAACTGCCTCTTGTACTGGAGCAACACTACAGTAGCTGACATATAAGTCGCCAATAATAACTCCCTCCTCTGGTGAGTCTGAAAAGTTAGTGGCAACTACATCATTAACTGCCTCTGAACTTAACATAGCGACTACCTTGGGAACCTCAACCTGTTGAAGCTTAGTATTGCTATCTATCAAGGGTACTAACACATCTACTAATCTCTGTGAAATGAGTCCATCATCAACATTGCGGATGGGGCTAGCAAGTGTCATACTAAATATAGGTACATCAGCATCACGGCTTCCTTCCCTGCAACCTCAATGTCGGCCTTCTAAAGACGAAAACCATATACCTCGCTGCCCTCTCAATTGTCACGGGATTTGACAAGCTCTCCACCAACCTCTGTTGATGAAGCTTCAGTATCTCCAAACTCTCTTGCAAGGCATTCATTTTTACGCTAACTTCCTCATTACTCCACTGACTTCTAGAACTGCCAGTCCTATGTTTGTCCATAGCTGGAGAAAATAAAGTGTTGGTCACTCTAGGAATCAGATCTGAAAATCTTCAAAGTTAGCACCGAACAAAATAAAAACTGAGCCCAATTCCTGTAGGCTGGCAGGAAACTGCTCTGATACCACTGTAAAAACTCTATGTATGCTCTGATAGAAATTTCAATGCCAATTGAACAATGTTGCTAGTTTTCTTGTTTTTATTAGAATTAATTTTCAGAATACATTAAAAGTGCAGGAGGAATGCTAACAACACAACTTCAGCATTTTACATAATTTTATGTAGAAAGGGAATGCAAGGAACATATATTGAATTCCACCAATTAATTGAGTAAGGAACCTGATTTCCTTATAGCTTAATTCGATGTGCTTGCCAGCTGAAAGGGAAGACCAAAATATGAGTCCCACGACATCTCCTCAACGCACATCTCCAAGGATATCCACAAATGCAAGCCGAAGGCACTGTCAAACCACCTGTAGTTATTGCAGAGTGCCCCCATAGAACATTGTGGCTGGAAGAGGAAAGACATCCAGCTACTCACAAAAAGCAGGCTATTAATTCTGAGTGCCACCTGGTGCAATTCTGCCTAGCACAAATAAACTTCAGCAATTCACAACCTTGGCATCAAGTTGATGGGAATCTCAAATGCCAACCTCAACAATCACCAAATCCTCAAAACTTCATCAAATCGAATGCTAGTATGCAGCATAATACAACCGATTTCCTTCAAAAGATCAATCTCCGTAGCCACAATGATTACAATAAGGAGACTTGGGAAATTGTTTATAACGGCACAATTTGCAATGAAATTACCAAAACAATCTCCCAAACACAGGAAACACAAATAAGAAATTTAGATAGTGAAATCACCATACATCAGCAGTGACTTCAAACATCAGAAACTTCAGAGAACCTTATACATCAGCAAAGGCATATAGTTAAGAACTCAGGAAAAAGCCACAAAGGCACAAGATCAAATATATAATCAATCGTATGCTTTACTCATCAAATGGGCTCATATTTATAATCTCCAAATGGCACAAAGTTTCCCAAATGAACTTCGCTTAAGAAGCTTCTCACACACAACATTAAAACATAATAAAGTGTCATTATAAACTAATTTATTAATTGCTTTTGGCAACGAAATTGACCTTTTCCACCATAACTTCAAATTTTGACACGTAAGGCCACTGTTTCTTGTTCCCAAGACTTAAAACTTTTTGTCCCGGTTCCAATGAGCTATGATACTGAGGCGACCAACCAACAACACTATCAAAAATAGCAACCTCAACATATTTATATGAATAATAATAATAATTCACCCATCTTGCGAAAACAACTAAAGAGCTATCAGAATCAAAATCTGACAACACCAAAGTGATCCTGATCATGAAAGATGATGAATGAACCTGACTAGGTGACTTACTATAAATAGACACTCCCTCCAAGATTCTTGAAACTCAAACTAGAAGCTCGAAATAAAAACTGAGAGTATCCTCCAACTCCTTTAACTAAACTGAGCTCATCGGAACCAACAGATTGACTTACTATAAATAGTTAGTCCCTCAAACAAAGCCAAAACACACCATAGGCTGCTGAAAAAGCCTATAACCACACAACTGAGACCCTCAAATCCCACTGTCAGCTCACGAGGGTCGCGATGGTGAACTGACCTAGCTAACTGCAGCAACCTACTGAAAATGGGGGCATTATAGAGGGATTGGGACATGAACATCAACTTGCCACCAAATTTGTCAAGTATTTGTCCAAACCACGTTGGCCAAGGAAAAGAAAATCAGGGCAGACTAAGTAATTTCAAATTTCCACTCTGAGCTGACTAGGTCATCTAATATATATATATATATATATATATATATATATATATATATAGTTTAATTGTTACCTTTAAATTGGAATCTGGATGCTCTACATTATCTGATGTCAGATGTATTATATAAGCAATGCTTAAGCAATACCCATTGTGTTTAGGTATACTTGTACATATTGAAATATATATGTATGTGTACTTATATTTTTAACATGACGTATACATATATACATATATATAGATAGATAAAATAATACGTACAAGTACACGTAAATAGTATAAGTATTATTTGAAGATTTAATTCCCATATCAAATTTAATTTTAACTAATGAAAAGCCACCAGCCTCTTATAATTCATTTAATTATTTTGGCATTTTGTATTTCTTCCAATATTGTCATTCCATCGGCCAGGATTGTAACATACAGATGCATGTCTCCGCCACCCTATCCTTTCATGCAAATCATAACTCCATATTGCTCATTTGTTTTCCATGATTGCCGATCATTCTTCTATATATTTATCAGTTGCAGTCAATCCTTGATTACATAGCTCACTCATTATTATAGTTATATCTGCATATGCATATTTTCATTCAAATCTTCTTGTTATATGCTCAATTAGCAACGTAGGAACTGTGACACCAGCTATTAAATTCCATTGAAGCTTATTGATTATCAACTATGTCGAGCTAGAAGAGCAAGTGAACAACAAATCGGGAGCTCCATATTCAAGTCGTATTTTTCTCTAAGTTGTTTATTTCATTGCCATTAGATTATAATTCATGGCATACACAAGGACGTCCAGTCGGACCATTGTTTGCAAATGAAAAGTCTGCATGAGCCGTAATGGAATTATCTTACCAGCATCCATAGTCTATAAATTGCCTCTGCTATATATTTTAATTCTGAAACTTAAGTGTTTCAATAAGAATCGTTGGAGCATGTCTTTATACTTCAAAAATACAGTGGCATTAAGAATATATGCCCCTGAGATTTATGGAAGAATATCCATGGCTGAAAGATTATGGCCACATGGAAAATTATGATCTTCCTTCTTTCTTTTCTGATTTTATTGTTGAGTGTAGAAAGAAATTTACTCTACAAAACTGAATATTTTATAATGCAAGCTGGAAAATCACACTAGAGATCATCAAGGATAGCCAAGAATGGGTGAGATCAGTGGTGTAGTCCATATGAATTGGACAGTTTGATAAACCTGCAAAGATAGAAAGATATATCAGAACTATGAAGAATTTACGAATAATTGATATTAGTAAATCTAATCAGCTCAGTGGGAGCTATGTATTAGTTAGGTTTGTTAAGTCGAGAGGTGGGTGATCAGGCACATAGAGTCCTTTGGAAATCCTTTGCCAAGGCAAGTTTACTAGCGAATGATGCTACTATGATCCCCAAAGGTCAGGATAACTCATAGTCGAATTAATAGACTATTGGGAGCCTGGAGGTACCTGCAATCTAGTGGGCTAAGTAGTTGACAACTCTAACACCAGGTTGTTTAGGTGGCAGGACGAGATGGTGTACACATGCCTTATACCATGCAGGGTAGGGTCATTCTTGGTAGAGAATGAGTGGGGATTACACTAAGTCTGTGATTGGGAGGTTAAGCCTCCGTCAATGCTTTTCCTCTCCTCCAAATGCCTAGACTTGCATGGTCCAGAACAGTTTCTACTTCTCTTGTTGTGTTTGATCTAAACCTTGTTAGTAATCCTTTAATTCTTTCAGTTGCATCCATATCTCAGTTTCAGCATTATATTTTATGCAATTGCATTCTTGTTCATATGAAATGGTAGTTAAGATTTTATAGTTAGTTTTTAGTGTTTTACATATCATGTGTAGTATAGTTAGTTAATCTATTCTGGACACTCTTACTCGTTCATCAAAAAATTATTTTTATTCTTTAAATTGATAGTTAAGATCTTTTCATGAGAATGCAGTTACCATTTAGCAGTTAATTAGTTATTTTCCGTTAATTCCTTTTCATGTGAATGGGTAGCTAGCTTTACTTCTATTCGATAAAAGAAAGAGTATCTTATGGTTTTAGTCCTTAGAAATTTTAGTTGTTACATCCTATGGGCCGATGGAAAGGGCAGTAGGAAATCCCATGTTGTCTGTTGGGAATGGTGTACCAGAAGCAAGGAAATAGGAGGCTTGGATCTGAAAGATCTAAAACACAAGGTATTACCCTTGCTGTCGAATGGATCTCTAAAGCAGTTAATGGGGAGGAGCCCTAGAAGATTCTTGTTAGAAACAGTATCTTCCATGCTCATCATTGTAAAACCAAATCCTGGAGTGACTTAAACATTTGTGATCTCTTAGCCATGGAATGCAATGTGAAGGTTCAGGGATCAAATGTGTTTAATCAATCTTGAATGGGTGGAAGTATGTCAGGTAGTACTTTGCTAAGAGGGGATGCACTGAAAGGAATCATATTGCTTGCAGATATAAGTCAATCTGGTGGAACTTAAAGCATAGTGATAAATATCTTGCATTGCTTCAGGGATGTAGAAAGTGGGCAAACAAGGATATCAGATCATTTCATGATATTATCAAGGGTAAAGACCTGATTCCTTGGGCTACTCTCATGGAAGACTTTGCCATCACGGCTGCTCATTGGAGAACATACTCTGTCCTCTCTGTCACCGTCTCTAAACTCAGCATTCCTTTAAGATGTTGATTCCCTCGTCTTTGTTACTTTCAACATTGCTGGCCTGATAATACCCCCCTCCACCTTGTTAAAGCTAAGTATGTCTATTCCCTTCTTACCCATAGCCTTGTAATTCTTAAGCATCTTAACCTCAAGTGGAATCTTAGCCTCTTACCTACTATTTGGAGCAGATACCTTACTGATCTCTGGCGCTGCCCTGTTGAACCCAAGTTCTCTTGCTTCTTGTGGTGTCTCTTCCTGCACAAACTGCCTTTCAAGAAACCAGGGTGGGGGGCGGGGGGAGGATTAATATTTGTTGTGTTTGTAGAAACCTGGAATCTATCTTCCATGTCTTTTTTTATTGCATTTTTGCCAAAGAAATTTGGAATTTATTTGGCTTGGTCACTAATAGAGTTTTCTCTTTACAGAATGTTGTCTCTGGAAGCATTGTTAATGGCAGCAAATTCTGTAACATTTTCTGGTCTATTGTGCTTTGGAACATTTGGAAAGTTAGGGATAATGATGTGTTTACAGGTAAGGCTAGAAACCTTATTGAGTCTCTTCGGAGATTCATTTATTCTGATGTTGCCCTGCAGGTCACAGCAATCATAAAGATTAAAGAGAGCAAATTTCTGCAGATTCTAAAGAAGGTAAGGCCATGGCAGAGAAAAATAGGTTGCTTATGGCTACACAACAGTTCGGGACAAGGATGAATTCGAGATCACTCTGGCTGAATTCATCCAGCAGCTGAAACAAAAGTGACAATGGAGGAAAGGAAATGAAGCTGGTACATCTGCAGGTATCCCCCATATGATGGAACAGTGGAACAGAACCTCAGAGATACTCAACAACAATGCTGTCTGTCCTGACAATTATGCCTGTGATTCAGACCAAGATAATCCAAACTGTTGTAGAAGACTTGGATGAGGATTTCTTTGATTGGCATGTATTTACTGAGCTAGGACTTGCTGCTTTGTTGAGCTGTTTCAATAAGACAGCCATACTGTTGTATTTTGGTATTATATTGCTGAACTCATGCTCGATGTAATTATACTCTGATTTTGTTTAAATGATATTCAATAGAAAAACAAATACCACAGATGATGAGCACAATAGCATTAACTAAAAGGATGTGAACTTTATTGTATGGATTACCAACATTTGAAACCCAGCAGCTGTCCCCTGCATGTTCGGTGGTCTCCATTTCAATGTAGCTTATTAAATGTCACTGAGGAATTAGATTTCAGTGAATCTTTGTAGGGAATACGACTAGATGTCTGGTTTCTCAGTTGAAGTGAGTTTCTATACCGTGCTAAACAATGAAAAAGTAGTCATGAAAAAGAGGCCCAACACCAGAACTCTTTGATCTATTAAAAAGGACATTGGACACGTGCAAATATGAACGTGATCATCAGTATCCCAAGCCCGTTTCATTCCATTCAAAGGTATTGGATGCTTTCCCGGTTGTATAATTATAACATTAATCGGGGGGAAACATGTTTAGTGTGTCCACTAACAACAGGCATATATAAAACAATAAAAATCTACTGGTGGAGGAACAAGAAAACAAAATTCAGTAAGTTGATGCATTTCAAGGCCCTTGAATTAGGACTGGAATCGACAACGTAGTAAGTGAATCCAAAAAAACAAGACAAGTGTGGTTACCTGATCTGCTTTCGCCAGGGAGTCAAGAAGCATGTTATATGCAAAGATATCCAGCTTATACCCAGATCTACGCATATGCCTGTAAGTCTCTACAGCTTTGTCAACATCATCCGCCCTCAAATATGCCTGCAAAAGTGACTTGTAAGTATATGCATTGAACTTCAATTTCCATTTCTGAGCCAATTTGCAGCATTTCACAGTCTCTTCGATATGCTCCTTGGTTCCCAAAACCCCAATCAATATATTAATTGTGGAGATATTACCCTTAATAGTCTTCCTCTGCATTTCATCCACTAATAGCCAAATTTGCTCCAGCTGTTTGCCCTTGCCCAATATGCTGATCATTCTATTGTACGAAAAACAGTCGTGCTTATACCCACGTCTTGATTCAGCCCACTTGAAAAATTCCAATGCTTTAACACAATCATTTTGTCCTCTCAAAATATGACTATGTTCCACTGTTGTCAAAGTTATTCCTACATTGTCAAGGTAGTCATTTATCTGAGAGACCCAATCAGGGTTCTTAAGCATATTGCAGAGCCTGCAGATTATATCTCTTCTTGGGTATGCATAGCCTCTTATGTCTTTAAGCGTTTGCGAGGCCTCCACTTGCACTGCAATACATCTCCCATCTTCATTCTCCCGAATAACACGCCCACTGTACTTGGTGCCGTATGATCGTTTTGATATCAGAAATAAGGAGATTGAAATAATAGAGTGGCATCTTACGACTATGTGCGTGACCCATTGAGGGCTACTTACAATGTGACCCATTGCTTGCATTTCGCCTAATACGGGAAACTCCGACCTTTAACTTCGCCATTAATATAAACCATCAGAGAAAGTTATATCACTCAAAATTATAATTTTTCACTGTTTCTTCAAATCTCCGGCATAGCAACAAAGAGTTGTAGCGGAAACCTTTTATTTTGCAAACCTTACAACTGAACTTTCACAGAAGAAAAAAGATGAAGCATAAATTCATATCGATTTATGCTACAAGACCATCATAACACCATAAAACCAGTTGTAAGAGAGTCAAAGCGTGAGTAGTTCCATACATACACATGCTCGTGTAATAAAATTCTCTCTGCGTCTCTGTTCTAAATGGCATTCACTAGATACGTGCATTCTCAATAGTAAGAAAAGCAGGTACAATCTCGACTGAATTCTTTAAGGTACCTCGAAAGAAAGAAAAAATCGAAGCAGAGAGTCCAAGTAAAAATAAAATCGAAGGTATCTTGAACGATGTCCAAGTAAAAATAAAATCATTGGTCCTCTAATGTTTAATATAGTTAAGTTTATATACTAGGTATCAATATGGGGAAAATTTATTATTTCAAAGTTTTTGTTTAATAGAAGAAGAAATTTTAATATTCAAGATCATAGCATATAGGACAACCAGATTTTCTATATTTGTTGTTAAGTATTGATTTTATGTACGATGATAATAAGTTTCGTCTACTTTTTGCTCAAAAAGATTATATGATGACTTAGTTATGTTGAGAACATAGGTAATGGAAGTAAGAAATCTCATGGAATATGGAATATGTTATATAAAAAAAAGTAGCAATTACAAACAAATGATATTTTTAAAAACTAATTTAAAATAGAAAATGTCATTTGGCATCCAATACTATTTAAAATTAAAATTAAAATATCAATTGTCATTTGGCATTTGGAATTGATTACTTATGAATAAAATTAAAATACCAAATGTCAAATAGCATTTGAAAAATATTTTTAAAATAAAATTGAAATACTAAATGCTAAATGACATTTTGATTAGATTAAAAATATATATAATATTAAATGTCAAATATTAGTTTTGGTGTAATCATAAATCAGGAATATACAATGGTAACTATGTTATTATTCAATAAAAAAATTCCTAATTATTTCTATATACAAATGGTTGTTTATAGGTTTGTGGCTTATTATTTAGGTACATGATAGATACTCTCCTTGGTGTGCTTGCACAATTGCTAACTAGGTTATTCTAGACCTAGTCTCTTCTAGACCCAAAGTCCACTCCTAAGGCCTCTCAAGTCTTGACAAACCTAGCCTAAGACTTCCCTAACTCAACTCTAAGAGTGAGTTTCTTTGTGCTTCACCTTGAGAGATAACTATCAATAGGGTGTTTCATGTCTTCACCCTTCCTTGGTTGGTTCCAAAGGCAATTTCATCAAATGACCTTCACCAGTGTTGAAAGGGGTGCATCCATCACTAAACCACTTACTTGACTCCCAAACAATTCCATTTGAACTGGGCTTCTAGGGTTTCCCTATCGAGTTTAGGATTTTCTTTGGTTTTGGCCTAATAGGCCTAATTCGTCAATTAGCCCTAGACAATGGGTTTTTTTTCGATTCTTTCTCAAAACCTCTAAATAACCCCCAAAAAAAAACTAGTTATTCGGATACCCTTTTTAAAGACCTTAAGGATTTTGGTGGTATTAAGTCCCAAAGTCATCCGTACAGTGGGTTCCTAAAATATAGGGCTAAAATTGTGTTGATTCTTGATTACTACTTGGAAATCTAACTTAATGGATTGGCAAAGTCTCAATCTCACTCCCAGGTGTTTGTGGGACCTCTAGGTTTCCAAAACCATATTTGGTTTAATGCCCTCATCTTTCCCCTAGACAAACACATTGATTTTTCACCGTCATGCACCTAGTTAGGCTTGTTGATCTCGCCTAGGGCATGAGGTTAAAAATAGTTAAACTTTGTTTCATAGATCCTCCTATCACACATATAACCTCCAATGGCTTCCCTAGCATATTCCTCTAAGTCGTAATGATTGGTATGGTAGAAAACTACAAGGAACCCATAAAACTAAAAACTGCCAACTACTGCCCCAACAAATTGTCTATTTACAAAACAATTTCTAAACCTACTCTAATGAACTCAAATCCACTAAACTACAGAACAGAAAATGCTTGAATCTATCTACTTTACACAAATCCAACACTAACTCACACAAATCAATCCATAGAAACACATTTTCTCTCAATGCAAGATGACTGTCACTTCCAAAATAGAGTTCTCAGGGCTATTCACATTAAAAACTCCACTACATCACACTCTCTCTCAGGAAATCAGATCCTATAAGACTAAATATGCCCTACCCTTTCTTTTAGGCCATTATGGAAACTACCCATAATGATGCCTCAAAGAGAATCCAATCTTGTTGTTTGTTGTCATGCAATTTTCAAAAATTGCAAAATGTTGTCAAGCAACATTGTGACAACTTTTACATCTTTTTGCTATAATCATGCTAAGGGTCTCAGATAGACCTAGAATGATGTAAAAAACATCCTAGGAACTATGTTAGACATATTTCTACCCTTTCCCAAGCCTCAAAAGCTTTTAGACCTACATTTCCCATTTTAAGCCCAATCTAGCACTGACAACATTTAAAGCAACAATCAACTAGATTAGATTGATCTTAGTCTAATCCACCTAGGAACACACAAACAAGAACTTCTAAGGTCAAAACAACATCATTGACTTGGCTAAGGTCAATACATGCCAAAATTGAACAAATTTGAGGATTAAGCCTAGGTGCTCCTGCACCTATACAGATGCTTCTAACAGAGAGTCAAACATTATTGATGTCAACCCAACTGCTTCGGTGGCATCAAATGACTACTTTAAAATAGAATTTGTCAAATGCCCACAAATAATCACAGATTTGTCCACATCAATAATTAAAGTTTTGAAGAATGCAACATCAGCAAATGACAATGTTGAAGAAGTGGAAATATTGTAGATAGAAGAAGCTACAAAATTTGTGCATGATACATCCACAGAGGTGGATGTGTTTACATCACTGATGAAATAAGTTTGTAGTGATTACCATTTAAATAAAGGTGGAAATACAATCTTAATCATTGAGAATATGTCATGCATTTACACCATTGTGGAGAAATGTTTTCTATATAGTTCATCCTTCTCTTATGTTTCAAACTTCTATTTTGTCTAATTAGGTGTACTAGGAGTTATATTATTCCATTGTTCTATGTAATTTTTTATGTGAAATAGAGATATGATGTGTTTTTACAAATGATGTCTTCAATGGATGTGGTTGTTAAATGTAGATAATTCATTAGGAAAGAGTTTGCATGTACATGTTACAAACTAAACTTACTATAAACCACATGTGTTAATTCTTTGAAACATCCTCATTTTAAGTGGAACTTTTATTTCACTAAAATAAATGCAAAATTGTAATCATGTGTGATATCTTTCACAATAAGAATATTTATCAAATATAATTTTTACTTATTATAGTCAAAGATGTTTTAACATCTAATGTTCTCATATTATTACAACAAAATGTTTTCATCTATTAAATTGTTTTCACTTTATAAGACATGTTTAAAATCTAAGTCATAATTTTTGCCATAGTTATAATCCACATCATAGTATTTAATGCAATAGTGACTATTATTATAATAACAATAACAACATTTGTGAACTCTACACAAACACAATATCATACTAACATTAAGTACCACAAATGCTTTCCTTCATGATAACCACAATTAGCATAAACTAATACTCTATTTATATGCCTAACTATGATTGTAATCCTAACTTTATTACCTGAATCATATCACTCACACTAATCCTAATTGTAAGCATTGTGTGTGATTTATCATTACATCCCTATATAATATTAAACAATGACTTTCTACTAATGATAACTCTGATGCTACACCTAAGTCGCATGCTTCCCTTTTGCATGCCTTTTTATATTGTAATGATTAATCACTTATTACCCCCAACCATTAAAAATGTCTGATGTAAACAAAAATGTTGGATCCTAACTTAAACCCCAATCCTTACTGTAACACTATATTTAACCATATGTTTGTATGTGACCTTAATGAACACTTAGTAAGTTATATACGTAACCCTAATCCTTTCTATAAACACACTACTAAATAAACCCAATACTTATTATAAGTATTTCCTTAGCCTTAACCCTAACCAAAATCCTATGTCTAGCCCTTATCCTAATCCTACTCTAAATCTAACCCTATCCATAAGAAAAACTATATATACTTCTACTCCTATTCCTAACCATATTGCACAATTATAAGAATTTTCATAACTCCTATGGCATGCCTAACTATAACAATAACTCTATTTGTAAACCTAACCCTAATTACTCCTTAACCTTAACCTAATTGTAAGCCTAACCCCTACCTTATCATAACTTTATCACTAACTCTAACTCTAAATCTAACCATACCCCTAACAATACCTCTAAACCTAACCATAACCCTAAATATAACTCTAAATCCAACCCTAATCCTAATTGTAAGCATGTTTGGCAATCCTATTGTTATCCCTAACCTTCCTGTCATCGAAAACTTGTCCCTAACTCTTAATTTATGCATTTACTACAACAATAAATCTAATTTGAAATACTAACCCTTACTATAACCCTAACTATAATGCTAACACCTAGCTTATTATAAGTGTGCCCCTTACCATAACTCTAAATCCAACCCTTAATGAGTAATCTTATTCCTAACCCTAATCCTATGGTTGAACCTTTCTTTATCCTAACCCTAACCCTAACCCTACTTTGTATCATATAAGGTCTAACCTTATTCCTAACCCTGCTATTAAATGGAACCCTTTCCCCAATTATAATTCCTAACCCTAACTCTACCTCTAAGTCTATATCCTAATCACAAGTCTAACACTTACCTTATCGTAACTCTGACTCTAGTCATAACTTTATTTGTTGCAACTCTAAATAGAAGTGTTATTCTAACTATTATTGTGATATTTAAAAGCCTAACTCTAACTATAACCATATCCATAATCTTAATTGTAATCCTAACGGTAATCTTTACAACAAGACTAATCCTATCCCTAACCATATTCATAATGCTAAGTCTAAATGTAATCCTATCTATAATCTTACTTCTAACCCTAAGCCAAACCCTAACCCTATATAAGCCTAACTACATACTCTAACTCTAACCCTATCCATATCCCTAAACCTAAGTCTACCTATAAACCTAACCATATTCCTAATGCCAAGTATAGTTGTAGCCCTATTAACTCTATCTATATACTTCTACTCCTATCCATATCCCTACCCTACAAATGTAAGCCTTTATGTAACTCTTATGACACACCTAACAATAACCCTAAATCTAACCCTAACTTAATCAGTTATCCTGGTCCTAACCCTTATCCTACGTCTAACCCTTCACTTATCCTAAGTCTAACCCTAACCCTATTCCTACTCCTAATCATAAGTCTAGAACTTGAACCCAATGCCTAACCCTATTGCTAAATGTAAACCTTTCCCCAATCATAATTTTTAACCCTAACTCTACTACTGAATCTAAACCCTAATCATAAGCCTAACACTTACCTTATTATAGTTATTTGACTCTAATCATAAATCTATTTATTTTTACTTTAAACAAACATGTTCTCTAAGCATAATTCTAATCCAAACCCTGACCCTAGCTATAACCATATCCATTTCCCTAATTGTAAGCCCAACATCGATCCTTATCGTAAGCCTGATGTTAAGCCTAACCATATTCACAATTCTAACCCCACTTCTAACTTTAAACCAAAACCTAACCCTAAATATAATTTTTTTATCACAACTGTTACCTTATTATATGCCTCAACCCTAACCATAAACTTATCCCTAAACCTAAGTCTAAATGTAACCCTGACTATATTCCTGATGCTAAGTCTAATTGTAACCCTGTCCATAACCCTACTCCTAACCCTAACCATACAACATATAGAATAAATACTGTAAAAATTAAAATTAAATAAATTACTAATATTATACTAAATTGAAGAACATTAATTACATCTTCAAGTTAAAGAAAATAAAACACTACATATAATTTTTTTTTTAAATTAAAAAGTAAAAGAATAATTTGATACTAAGCTTAAAAAAAATATAGAACTAATAATTGTAATATGAACCCTAACCCTAACTGTAACCATAATCATAATAAAGTTCAAAAAAATAGAAATTAGAAATTTAAATAAACTTATTATTATCAAGATTTCTTTCAAAAATGTCTTTCATGATGCGTATTACAACCACTACTTATATATACTTAGGTATATCTATATAATGTACTGAGAGTAGTACTTCTTGAGGCATCTATTTTCATAGTTTCATATGCACGTGTGTGTGTGTGTGTGTGTGTGTGTGTGTGTATTTATATGTATACATGTATGTATGTATATATATGTATGTATATGTATATATATGTATATATACATGTAGATATGTGTGTGTTTGTGTCTGTGTGTCTATATATATATATATATAAGCTTGTTATCGAGATATTAAAATAATTGTATTCAGTTGCGCAAAGAACATATACCATTTCTTCCTAATTTTATTTTTGTCATTTCCACCACTCAATTTTAGATCAAATTTGATGAGAATTACTTCTTAATTGAGCAATAAGAATTTTGTCTCTCCATAAGATGCAAGCCTTTGTATGCACATTTTGAGAATGATTACGAGTAAGATATCACTGTTCAATATATTATTTCCTTTTTGTCCCAAGTGCTTTCCTGTGAGAATTTTTTAAAGCATAACAAGGAACACTAAAAGACTGGAAAAAAAATTGAATAATTTTTTCAATCTCAGAGTTTATCCTCTCTGAATTTATTTTAGCATATAATGTTTTCCATCCACCTAAAGTTATCTTTTTCTATAACCCTCCAAAATTAACTTTTTGTTGAAGTCAAAACCAAGATATTTGTACTCAACTTATTTATGAGTGTTTCCTTCAAAGTGAAACTTATGCTAACATTGATATCATTTGTTCAAGAAAATTACACTTTTAGTCATGTTGATATTAACTTGTATCCCTTCTATATCATAAAAACATACAAGTGAAAATAAGTGCTTGTGCAACCACTAAGACAAATTTGCAATCAAAATTAACTTTTTGTTGAAGTCAAAACCAAAATATTTGTACTCAACTTATTTATGAATGTTACCTTCAAAGTGAAACTTATGCTAACATTGATATTCATTTGTTTGAGAAAATTATGATTTTGGTTATGTTGATATTAACTTGTATCCCTTCTATACCATAAAAAAATGCAAGTGAAAATAAGTGCTCATGC
Organism: Cupressus sempervirens; assembly: GCA_028749045.1. Classification (NCBI taxonomy): domain Eukaryota; kingdom Viridiplantae; phylum Streptophyta; class Pinopsida; order Cupressales; family Cupressaceae; genus Cupressus; species Cupressus sempervirens. The sequence continues at coordinate 616,778,272 of CM053785.1, read as the reverse complement.
AAGCACTAAGTCAAATTTGCAATCAAAATAATATCATTAGCACAAAGATTAATTCTTATCAGAAACTCCCCTAAATAAAACTCATCACCACCTTGAGAATTTAACCATTCCTTAATATTTTCAATAAAGAAACCAAAGAGAGTAGTGGATAAGGGTCACACTTGATTGACCTTGACATCACTCCTCATACTTTATGAGATGTTTGTTGAAGATTCTATTTTAACTTTAACCTCTTCATAAACACTACGGATAACTGCTCTAAGATGTAAATGAATCCCAAGATCTTATAATCTATGCCACAATTTAGTGTTAAGAACCATATCAAATGCTTTTTTAAATCAACAATGTAACGAAAGGATTCTTCCCTTTTCTTCCCAACTTTTATAATTAAGTGACTGAAAGTGATGTCATTGTCAACTATACGGTGCTTAGGCTTGAAAGCAACTTGTCCTTTTGCATTATCGTCTTTATCTTTTACACATGTGTTGATTCCATTTTCTATAATACTACCAAATAGCTTTGCAAATAAAAGATTTATTGTTATGGTTCTATAATTAGAAGAATTATTGATGTCACCTATATTGCTAGACTACTTATCCATTTGTTTAAGGAGCCCTTTCTGAATGATATTGTTAAGTATTTTCATTATATGACATAGAAAAAAATCAACCCCCACTTTAGATATTCTTCTTGAAAATCAACCAAACCATTAGCTTTCCCAACCCCCAACTTTTTAATACTTATCTCTACATCTTGCATGGTGAAAAGCTTTGTTGTAGTGCTAATTAGAGGTAGGGTGACAACCTCTAATTTATAATCATAAAGTTATCTCATATAATAGAATCATTATGTATTTATATATCATTTTAAAATTTAACTTTGAATTTTTCATGATAAATTAGTTCTTCGCATCTAGTGCTCATGAAATAAGCTTTCTTCTTTCTCAAAATCTTCTTATAAAACTTGATATTCTTGACTAACCCTTTCAATATTCTTTTAAAGCAACTTTGTATTCCTTATCAAACCAAGCATTAACCAGAAAGCAATTATAACAAATTTATTAATTTTTTTACATGAATTAGATGTGTTAGATCATGACTATGAATAACCTGATAAGAGTTTGTCTTCTCTATAAATAGTGTTAGAGTTAGAGGATATTCTTATTAACTCTAACTTTTTTGAGCTAAACATTACATATATAATAATTAATTCTTTTATTATTTATTATCATGCAACCTAGAATATTTCCCTTTAGGGTTGTTAGCATGAATGGTGGTGGTATTCTTTTTGGGGAGTATCCTAGGCATTGGTGAGCATGTGGCATGATTGACATGTTGCATTCATGATTGTGTTTGTCATTGATGATAACATAGTGTGGTTTTTGTGAAGACTGGAAGAGTAGAAGACAAAGATCGTGGTCGTACAAACATACTTTTGATGTTCAGGTAAAGCGTAGTTAAGGACATGTTCAAAGTTATGTCTTGATGATGAGGTTAAGTGTCCATTGAGTAAGTTGAAGCTATGCAGAAGTTATGTTTAATTTATAGACAATAGTACAGAAACAAAGTATCTATTGAGCAATTTTTGTTGATTGAATTTTATCTCCTAAAAAAGATAGAATTAGGATATGCGAAGTTATACAGTGACAGAGGACACTCTGATGATGATGTTGGTGAGTGCACAAAGTCTAGAGTCGTACATGTGAGAAGTTGTAAAGACTATGAACCGACAATTTTGTATGATTGTGAAATAATTAATTATCTTAATGTGGTCCTATTATAATTAATTGGGGAAGCCTCAAGGCCAACTCAAGGAATTTTTTTGATGACTTGGTATAAATGAAAGTATTTTCTTTGATTGTAAATGTGTGAAAGTGATTGAAGAAGTGTGAACAAGAGCAAAGTGTTTGGTAAATGCGAGTAAATGATCTAAGGGATTATTGGATGCAAAGTTGATGATCTGGTTTCAAGATCAGAAGGAGAAGAAGTCTGGTTGATAGGATAGAGGAAGAGAAAGGATAAGTATAGTTTAATTCTATAATTCTGCAAAAATAATGCATAGATCATTTGGGCAATGGTTTCATTGGTCTTGCCCCTGAAGTTGTTTGGACAATGGGTCCAACTGCCTTTTACAACTCCTAACAAGGTTGGAATCTCCTAACAAGGATTCAAAGTCTCCTAAAAGGGACTGATATGTACTAAATATATTTCATGGACTCCTAACATGGTCCATACTCTAACAAGGAATATGTATATTAGTACATCATTTTGTGGGTACCACGCCCATCGAAATTTTCCCTAGTTAACATATCTCATGTTATTGTGTATGAGTATCTTGTTATGGTTTCTAATTATATTTCTCATATTCTTATTGATTAATAAGGTTGATAATTGTGATAATAGTCCAATAACTTATTCACCCACACCCACCCCCCCGCCAGTTATATTGGTGGACTTTATATTCTAACAAGGCTTTCTACCTTTTTAGGTTTTATTTTTCTCCTTTTATAAGGATGGTAATCATAAATCTATTTATTCTCTCTTTATGCATTTTACTCTTTCAAAGCAATTTGTCTAATCTCCATTCTTGTCTGGTGACAAGCTTTTGCATGCAGGTGTTCATGAGTTCGTAGATTTGTATTGCTCAAATCTAACAAATAGAATCTCAAAAGTTTTCTTTAAGGTAAAAATATTTTCCCAAGAAAGAAGTATTATACCCTTTGAGGGTAACTATTGGTGACAAATAGGTTTTCCTTTATGTTTCGTATTTTATGCTCAACATAGACTCAAGTATGTAGGTTTATGATCTAATTTTAAATATAAGATATGCGTACCAATCAAAAGTCCCTTTACTTTTTCAATCAATCTCTAGCAACAAATAAAATAGCAAGGCACATGCTACCTAGATTATATGTATTGTGAGTAAAGAATTCAATTTCTTCCATCTATCTAAATTATTGCAAAGGATTAAGTCAAAGATACCACAAAGTCTAATTAATTATTCGCCAATGTGATTATAATCCTTATAGTCTTTAGGGTGTCTTCAACATTGTTTATTTCTTACATTCGTAGGCAAACAAGTCTATAGTCATCTTTAGAACAAATAATGTTACCTTTATCTTACATGTCCCATGTTGAAGTTTCCCTTGGGGTGGATTTCTGACCACTAAGAAAACTCACCAATATATTTATTTAATGTTGCAAAGTGTCCTTGTTACATTCAACCCATTATGTTCATGTATATTTTGAGGCTTTTAAAACAAAACAAAATGATATAATTGTAATTTTATTTTCAAATTATGAAGTTTCAAGCCACATATATTATTTATTTGAATCTTCTCTTTCTAACTAGATAATATGATATCCTTCTTTCTATTTCGATAAGACCATTGTACCAGCTTTCCTTTTACCATTTATTATTGCCCTATTCTACATAAACTAATGTACCCTTTAAACATAGGAGTCTTGAAACCTCCATGCTCATGTGTTCTTGTAAGATGAATAATGTCTCTAAATTATAAAATAGGCCCTGACTGAGGTGTTTGTCTCTGAGGACAACCCTTATAATTCTATCAAACTATGTTTAAGAGAACTTGGGCAGTTCTTTATTGTTATCTATGTTGGTACAAAAGACTCATATTTGTCTCTTCACCTCTTTCGAGCCTTAGTGATTTTTTTGTTCTATTGCCCATTAAAGTTTTTTTTTTCCTAGTTACCAAATTGTTCCATTGCCTTACCATGAGTTCAAAAAAGAGAAATAACTACTTTTCCTTTTCAAAACTATACCCTCTCGCCTTCATCTCTTGTTGCTAAAATTATTATTGCTTCATGTCTTTTTTCTTCTAGTTTCCTAATAGTTAGGTCCTCATCTAGAAAGAAAGAAGATCATTTCAAAAAAGTATTTTCTTTGAAAAAATTTATTTCTTAGGAATGTTATCTGCTTTGATAATTCTAACTCTCTCATCACATATCTTTCCCACCCTCTAAGCTTGGTAAATCTAACCTTTCCTTTGTATTTCATATCTTGAAAAGTCACTCTCTAGATTAAGAGTGCTTTCATTTATTCCATGTTCTCTTATACCTTTGATAATAACATTTACTTCTCTATCATGTTTTCCTTTAGACTCTCTTACTTGTTCTATTATAAACCTAGAGTTTGTTTCTAACTCCTTGCTAGTAGTATTATTAGTAACTTAAGCTCATGGTTTGGCTACTACTACAATACTTTTATTGTTAATTTCTTATGCCTTTACTCCTTGAATACATTTTTCCTAAACTATACACCCCTCAACGTGAGAAGTTTTAGAGTTTTCTTCAACCCTATTAACCATTATGGATTCTTTCATGTTTTTCAATCTAAATTCACATTTTTCCACTTGAGTCTTCCCCTCAAAAGTGATTTTTGTGATGCTACCACTCAATCCTATAGATATTTTTTACCTTTTAAAAAAAATGGTTGCAAAATCAAGGAATTTGTGGTTTTTTCTCTAATCAGTACCTCCAAAACCCCTAACCCCTTCTTAGTGTTCAATATTTCTTGAAAATAGAGGTTTGAGGACCAAGTAAGTAGCATGGAGTTTGGGATATGAAGGTTAATCTCTTCACAACCACTTTTCTTTGTAGATCATTTAACATAGTAGCCACGTTGTAGCAAGGGTTTGTTTGAAGGATTTTTACCCTTATAAATATTACACATTATTTTAGATTGTCTACTTCTAGTTATGCCCATTCCAAATGAGCCTTATGATACCCTAAAATTGTTTTACATTAACTTCATTCCTTTGCCTAATTGTAAGTGAAGAAATAATTTTCACATGCCATAAGTAGTTTGTTTCAATATCTTATGTATATTTGACATGCTTTCAAGTACTTTGCTTGTCACAATGCAAAAGAAAAATATAGACAAAATACAAGTAAAAGTTTTACTTAGATCCCATCAAAGACTTGGGTAAAGGCACACCCCAACCTTTTTTTGTAGCCAAAACTTTAGTTTGAGATAAACTACCAACAAACTTATGTCTAAAATACCTAAAACCTTTTCCTGTAGTGCCCTAAACTTGAAAGTGGTGCCTATAGTGTTGGATGAGACTACCCACTTTGAGCTCTTCTAACTTTGAGTTTCCTTTGTGCTCATGTGGGTTCTAGAGAATAGTGTGAAATGTAAAAGCCTTCCAAAAAACTATGAAAAGACTCCCCCATTACAACCCTAGTCTAGACCTTGCTACTATCTCTTTGTTAAAAACCATGGAACCTATTGTTGAAACTACCCTGGAAGCCCTTGAAGTCTTTGTTACCTATGAGTTTTACAAATATGTAGTTACATTAAAGGTGTTCCTTGTGATAGAATTTTCCAGAAGTGTACAAGAAGACATGATTGATTATAGCCTTGCATGTATTCCCAGTTACTAGAATAGGGTTTATCTTACATAATGAAAATATACTATTATTTCAACATTGAATGATGATTAAAACTTGAAATTATAAAGGCTGAAAATCAGTCAAAACTTGAATTCAGTGGTCGAAGATCCAAATCAAACACTTTGGCATTTTCAATGTTGTAGATTTTACAAGGTCACTTTTTAAAAATATTTTATTTAATACGTGTGAGTATTTAGAAAGATGTATCATAAATTTCTTGTCTAATATTAATTTAGAAATTATATTTATACGTGTCAATTCATCTATTTTATTTATATAATAAAATATTAAATTGCCCTAATTTCATATATTTATTTTTAAAATAGAAATAAGAGTGTTATAACTATTATTATTGGACTCTATTTTATTTTAAGTCAATATTTTTAAAATCTTGAGATTACAAGGTTCCCTTTACTAAGTAAAGGTTTATATATATATATATATATATATATATATATATATATATATATATATATATATATATATATATATATATATATATATATATATATATATATAGATAAGTAAAGAAGTTGCATATAAAGAAAAAGTCATTTTGTGCCCAAAATGCACTTCCACCAAAACCCTACCTAGAACCACACGAAACAGCTTAAACATCACACACTAAGCTTAATTCCTAGACCAAAAAGTGTTAAATAGTCAAAGTTGACTTTTTTACCAAGCTTAATTCTTCCCTTAGTGTGTGATGTTTAACAGTGGTTGAACAACACAACCCAAACTAAAAATCGTGTTGCACCATGATTACAAAAGATGTACAAAAAGTGTTCAAAACTCTTGACACAATAGGATCCCACCAAAAACAACTTGATTTACTTGAGCCCCTCAACTCCTTGCTTACAGGAGAAGTTCAAAAAATCCTCACCACCACCCAGGCCCGAGCCCATACCACCTCTACTCACATCTATGCCACCTAAAACAACACCATGATCTTGAAATAAAGAGACATTTATTGCTATCAATGGCACAACCACCCTCTGACCCCCAAACACCATCCCCCTTCAAACAAGAAGATATACCCAAATTGACCTGGGGACTCCAACCGTGCTCTAAATACTCCTCCCCAAAAAGTAAAATCACCGCCTCCCAAAAATCATATGCCTCAAGATTGAACATTAGTTGTACAACCAAAAAAAAAAGGAATCTATCATGTTGTCTGCAACAAAAAATTAGCTTTCGGCCTAACACCCCACCAAACTCTGCAACCATCCCAAATTGACTCAAAATGCCTCTGATAAATCAAATAAGAGGAGAGGAACCATTTTTTTTAAAACTCCATGAAGCCTATAGAAAGCTCATTTCCCAAAAGGTGACCATAATCACCCAAAGTACATGCGACTCTTCACACCTACTAATCACACAAATAAAATCATCTCCTTACCACCAAAATGAATGCTAATATCAACCCCCTTACTTAGAGCAAAGACATATCAAATTGCAAGGCTAGAATATCACTATAGTCTTCAAATATTTCAAATCTATCACTCAAAGATCCCATTACACCCACATTATATAGTTTATCAACTACAGCTCCCTAGGGACATGAGAAATCTTGAATTCTTCCACTTTATTTCACAAGGTTCAAAATTGTCTGATGTGTTTGCCCAAAAACCATGCATCCAAATCACCTCTAGCAATACCATTCACCACAATTTGTGAATCCCCTTCAAAATGAATCTTCCAAGCCCCTTACTTGAGACCCATCAAAGTAGCCTAAACTACAACAAGATATTCAACTTAATTGTTTGTTCCATCATCAACCCTCTTTGCATAAAGTGCTAAGATAATGTCATCTTCAATCCTAACCACTGCACCCACTCCTGAGGGACCAAGATTCAACTTAGAAGTACCATCAAAATTTATAAATTTTTTTACTTTTTATTTTTTTTTAAATTATGCTATTATTTTATCATGGATTGTTTGGTTATTAAATATTGTTTGTATATATTAATTTTTAATAAAATAAAGATTTACAATGAAAGTAAATCAATATTGAAAGTAACATAACCACCATCACCCTACTATAGTTCACCACCCCATCATATACCAAATTGCATAAAAATAGTAATAGTATGCCAAGCTTCTACTCCTATCATTGCATGCCCTATGAACAAAATTTAATTTTTCCAATACATATGATTACAAACATCTTATTCAATGTCATAGGTAAGTACATTCCATTTGAAAATAGCCATAACTTATTATTAAATTTGGCAAATTATCTATCACCAAGTACAAAAAAAAAAATTTTCTCATCCGTGTACCATCTTAAATGGAAACAATTTATTTGTAAGACCTTTTATCCCTCCCTTTTGTGATTGCTTAGGTTCATCAATGCACTTATGCTCAAATCATTTCATGTTCTCAAGTTTTTGCCTATTTTTGGCTTATCATTTTACATCCCCAAGATCATGGTGTGCATCTTGAGATCCAAAATCCTTGGGGTAGGATTAGAGGCCATCCTTAATCCCTATCCAAGAGATGACCTCATCCCTAACCCTTGATAAGGGATGGGGCCATCCCTTACCCAAGGCATCTTACCTCTGATCATGGGCCCATTTTGAGGGTTTGAATTTGTTTCTCACTTTGTTGAGTTGGCCCTCCTTGATTTATTTTTCTATAATTGATATAAAAGAAGGCCTTCTCTCTTCATTATGGCATCCATCCATCACATATGATACACACGCAAGCTACCTATGGGTATTCATTACCATCCATAAGAATTCATTTAAGAGCAAGAAACATCTAAGACATCATCCATTCAAGCAAGCTTTCAAGGTGTTTTCAAGAGCTAAATTCTTTAAGCATTCAAGAGCATATCTGCAATCATGAATATATGATTTGGAATTAGTGGATCTCCTTGCATTTGTGGAGACATCCTAAATCATTATTAAAGCATCATCTTTATGGATGGAATATTTGAATCCTTTCATGGAGTTTTGATAAGAAAGGTAAATATTTACATTTTATCTTTCTTTTACATGTGTTACCATTTTAAGGATGATTCCTTAAACATGGATTACTAAATATTACACGAATGGGGACACATGCATAATTAATCTACATCTTGAAAAACCATAATATTTAAATGCATCTCACCCCAAATTCTTCTTAATTTTTATGTTACATTTTGGTGAACCTAAAATTTTATCTTCCATTTTGATTTTTGGCATTAGATTTCCTTTCTTTTGGTGCAATGATAATTTGAACCATTATAATAGATGGTATCAATTCTTGGTTACAAATTCAAATCCATGTAGGCGACGATGAGTGGCACTGGGAGGGGGAATTTCGGTAGTGGGCCAACATCCCTCATAGGGTTTTTGACATGAATCAACCACTTCTATGGTGTTATAATACTTTTTTTGTATCTGGTATTGATAGGTTGATCTTTTGATGTAACATTAACCTTGACCATTCTAACATCCAATAATCTTGTGTTGTCCCTAATCCCTCATTCCAGCCTTGGTGAATTAGCTAGATTACTCTCCATGCAACAATTAGTTCTTTTCTATCTAGGTAAGGCTTAAAATTGAACCACCTCTCTCGTATAGCATGTTGGTACCAATGCACAAAATTTGGGACTCCTTAGGTGTAGTCAAATTGTCAGACTTGTACTACTCCATGATGTAATATCACCTTCTTTTAAGGTTTGTGGGTTCAATAGAAATATAATTTCTATTGTTCCTCTAATCAAGGATAGACTACCAAGTATGACCTTTAGGTAATGTTGTTTCTAATCTTGTCAATAGTCTCTTGCTAGTAGTCAGTATCACCCACATTGTAATATGCCAATAGCTTAACCTAGTGATAAACCATCATAACTTAATATATCTATCAATCCTCTTTCCACTTACCTCGATAAAAAAATGTGGTCCTAGACCCAAACTTTGAGAAAGGTAGCAAAATTGATGCTTTGCCATTGTCCCTAACAACTGTGATATACAATATTGATGAAGATATTTGTAAAACTTTGTAAGCATCAAAGCACCCCAAGATATGGGTACACCTATATCAAATATTTACATAGTCATTAAGATTAGTGCTAATTCATATTGATCCTTCCTATGTTAGGGTAATGTACCATGGTACCAAGTCGCAGATGAAGAAATAAAATTACCTCACTAACACTAGAGCAAGATATTGGTTGAGGGATAAACATTCATGCCTCAAAATAGGTTCAACCCCTAGTCCCACCAATGCTTGTACTACCTGCTACTAGGTGGTATCAACCACCCTAACCTCCATACTCTAGATAGGTAACCTAAAGATCTAATATACATCCTCTGAAGTCAGCATCATATCTCTTTTTGAGAAGTAGAATGTTTTAATCTTTGAGTGTCATCTTTCATATAGAGCTACCACCATATCCATGTAGTCCTTTCTATGTAGCATATGAGTCAAGTACCCAAGATGATGACATTGACTTGAGCCTAGTCTATTGGAGTGAAATTCTCTATATTTTGTAGAACTTACATGATTCTCCCTCAATGTTAGCCTATGTATGGACCATATATCCTATTAAAAAAAAACTATCAACCTTATTTTAGTCCTTAACGTATGATCCTTAACCCTCCCCTTGAGTCCCCTTAACACTAAATCCTATTTTCAACCAAGCTTAAACCCAAAACCTGTGATCCTACTAGTTGGTCTCAATTTCTCATGAATCCCCTAGGCCCTATAATCTTGTAGGTTTGGGATCTCTAAACCTAATTCTAACCCTATTGGTCATAGGAATGTGATCCCAAAACCACCCCAACCTATGGAACCTTGTGGTATGGAATAACTAACCTGTCCCCTTGGCAATTTTCTTTGAGAATGCATTCCCATGAGAGATTTTCCACTAGAATGCATTCCCACGATAAATCCATAACTAATCCACAATTGTCATTCTCTCCATAAATTTATAAATAACTTTGACAACCCATAATCACTTTGAGTTGTTTGTAGAATCATTGTCCCTAAATCCTTATGGCATTTCTACTAATCTCAAGTCTATAGAATCACTAAATTCTAATATACAATAGAAACAAATGAGAAGTTTGAAATGAAAAAGCTAAGTTTAGGAGCCTACCTTTATGTCAAACATTCAATGTTGTTGTATTATCCTAACAGTGTTGGTTTGGTGCCTCATTTATCCTCTTCTAGCTATCAAGTCATCCTCTCTTTAAGCTCAAATCAATGAAGGGTGCCTAGAATTAAATATGCACAAATGAGTCCCTTTCTATCCCTTTGAGCCTTTATATTGGATCCCTCCAAAGCCTTTTTTCTTTGTGCTACCTCATGGGTGACCCTTTTATACCCTCCCTATTTGTTTTGCATCTTTATTGCAATTTTAATATCCCCTTACCCTTTTGTGTCTCCCTTTCCCATTGAAGCATTCTCTCTTTTTCAAACATTGTCAGATCCCAGTTTATGAGTATTATGCACACCATAGAGATTGGATCCTGACTCAACGGCATAGTAAGTAGGACAACCAAAATCAAACTCATCCACAATGAAGAAAAAAAGAACCTACCAAAAGACTAAGGAGATGTTGAGAACTATATGCATCCCATCGAGATGAAATAAAGGCCCACAAACAAACCCAATAATTAGGATGCATCTAGAATAATGTTCAAGATGGACAAGCAAGACATCTCCAAGAATGCTCACAGAGCCGACAATATCATGCATGCTACCAAAAATTACTATAGCCAGGTCAACTATGTGACACTATGACTACCATGTTAGCTACAAGAACATGTTAAAAAATGATCAATGAATTGTCAACCCTGTAAACATGCATAGTTTGCAAAGAATGTTTCATAGGTATATCAGTGCTAAACATGCCATATAAATAAAGTGTAGAAGATGCTCCAGTGCAACAGGCATACCATGGTTCTTAGCAACAAACAACATGGACCTTGGGGAACAACCATATGTTTTAAGCAGGTTAACACAAGTTGAGAATATTCTCATTGCTAGGGTAAACACAATAATCCAAGTTACCCAACTATTTGGTGGATAGTATGAATACCATGGCCACACCATAAGCTTTGTGAAAGAAATTAAAAGTGTAGCTAAAGCTCTTCCACATAGGTTATCAAAATTGGATGTCCTCATTGTAAGAGGCATACACAATCAATTTCAACACTACAATTTCTATTTAAGCCGAATGCATGTAAGAGAGGCTCTAGAGTATAGAAATAAATGCAAACCCTACTATTTAGGTGTACTTATAGATGTCTCATGCTTATGTGCACTACCATAACAAAGGACAAATGTCTCTGCCATGCTAAACTCCATGGATATAAATGAGAAGATTGAAATAATAGACTACAAAGTAGATCATGACGAACACTACAATGAAAATGGTGGACGCCATACATCATCATTCATCTCCAAACTACCAAGTAGAACCTACGAACTTGGTAAGATAAGAGACATGTTACAACTAGATGCCACTCTAGAAGAAATCATTGAATGGTGGCAGATGGAATCATCACCAATCAATGAATACAACATGGAGAGGCTATTAGACATGGTATTTCCTACACTATTCCCTAACATCTTCTTATTGTACCTTACAATAAGCATGAATAAAATAGCACATAAAGGTAATCTAATATTAATAAATACTTTGTAAAGTTACAAACAATAATGTGTAGAAACAATTAACTTTGTGTTTATTATAGGGAAGGGGGAGAAATATCATGAAGAGCAATGGTACTACGATGTATGTTGTAAGAAATTGTATGTTAGTTATTAAGCTTGAATCAAATACAAAATATCTACCTTACAACTAGTATAAAAGTTCTATATTAACTTCATTATACCTCTGCATATGCATAACATATCCATAAAAGATTTAATTGATGATTATAACCATAACTTATAGGTTAGAACAACAGAATAGTGGTATATCTACATAAACATCTTACAGTAAAGTAGTGGAGCAATCAAATAAACATTGTCTTGCAACAGATGTAAAGTAGTGCAATAATTATATAAACATTTTCTTATAATAAGATATTACAATAATTACATCATATCATCTTCTGCAAAACATTATACTCTAAAGAAAAATAATCTATAAGTTGAGCTAAACATATGCCATGAATTAGCCTAAGTAGGATAATTTCCCTCAGGACGTATTAAGTTGATCTGTCTGCAAGACAATGTTGGCATGGCTCGGATGGTGCTCAGCTTGTGGGTGTAAACACCATGGAGATAGATGAGAAGATTGAAATAAATGACTACAAAGTAGGTGATATGAATATTACAATGAAAATGGTGGACCCCAAACATCGTCATTTATCTCCAAAATACCAAGTGAAACCTATGAACTTGAAAAGATAAGAGATGTGTTACAACTAGATGACGCTCTAGAAGAAATCATCGAATGGCCGCAAATGAAATCATCACCAATCAATGAATAGAACACAAAAAGGCTACTAGACATGGCATTTCCTACACTATTCCCTAATGGAAAAATACAACACATGCAACCATGTCTACGAAACCTACAATTTCATGAATACATTCCACACTTGCTAAAGTTTCATGACCAAAGATTTGGAATGCATCCTCACTTCTGATTCTTTATTCATAATCTTATGCTATGGCATTGTACACAATGACTTGCTATTGTTTTCATGAATAAAAATGTAGAGGACAACATACTAGGGATAGTTGAAAATCTATGAGCACACCTACAAGATCTTCCAAATGCTCAGCTTGCATAATAACTCATACTCTTTGGGGCTACAATTAGAGGTACAAGACCATATTGATCAAACACTGGTCAGAGCTACAAAATTTGGTTACCCAACTAGGCCCACTGATGCTATTCTTTACTCTAGGTGCAACTGATACAAAATGGCTAGACCTGCAATGAATTGTAATGGGAGGAGTACTTAATATGATACAAGCAAGTAGACAATGGTTAAACACAAATATTGTCAACAACTTGCATACAATAGCCCTTTACATAGAACAAAGGTTCACTATCTTTAGGGAAGAAATCATTGAAAAACTACTTGGTGCAAAAGAGTACTGGTGCAAAACTGAGTGGCTAGAGCAGGGGCACTAGACACATACATGGCATCATTTGGCTTCCAAATGCATCGAATGTCGACAATACTTGACTAGAACAACATCCATGAGCTTGCAGTAGCAAGAGCATTCTACGATACATTGGTCACTGCTTGGAATCCCAAGATAGCTAACAAGCGCAATAACACAATATCTCGATCAGTAAATGATAATCCATGCCTTCTAGACACAAATGATATATTTACAAGTAGCAGATCCCTCTTTAGGCTATGAAGAAATTGTGAATTGTATTTAGAGGCACACAAAATGTTGAGAAGGAACATGCCTATGACGAAAAGAAAAGAAAATGGAATGTCCTTACAAAGCACCATGGAAAGAACAACAAGAATCTTCACTAACATACAATGACAAGGGAAACAAGAAGTACACACCTATAAGGAATGACGACAGACTAAACATTCACCATCATGGTATGCTACAGATTTGGAGAGCTAACATCGATTGCCAACCTATTATATCACACATGCATGCCCTTAAGTACATAGTAAAATATGCAACCAAAGCATAGAGGAAATCAAAGACATGCAAACATGAGCAACAATATGGAGTTTATGGGTTCTTATATGTTGTAGTCAACTAAAGGTCTAACCATACATAGTTGTAAGAGAGTTGTGAATGCAACCAATAGAAGATCCTAGTTTAAAATATAGTAACGCTAAAAATCTTTGTCTTTAAAATTTGGTGAAATTCTTACATCTTCCAAAGGTCTATCTCATAAACACTTGCTGCAAATTAATGTATTTCATAAATACATTATTACTTGTTTGTGCTACCATGAATATGTGAATTTTACCATTAAGTGAACATTTTATGAGTAAAACTTGATTAAACAAGAAGTCAAAGTAAATAGGATAGTATAGTATAATGCCCTTAATTTCAAATGCAAGGAAATGTGATTTGAAACTCATTCATTTGTTGAATGCTTGTCATAAGATATATCTTTCCAAAATTAGCTGATTCACCTCATTTGTTGCAATGTTTTGAATCTTAAGTTCATGGCCTTTATTTTTAATACATGTGGCTAAGCATTTAATATCATGCATTCAACATAACACCATACAATATAACTCAATGAAATTATCCTATGTACATGAGCAACAATATAGAGTTTTTGGGTTCTTATATTTATAATCCTCAACTTTGATTCACGCATTTTCCCCATTATATTACTAGAACTCTTATACACTATCTTGTACCATTACTAATCCCTTTCAAATTACTCTATACATTATTTATATATTACATGAAAATAAATTTACAAGTACGTTGGCCGTCAAACATAAAACTTTAAAGGTTACTATAGTTACTGCATCTTTCTTCCTCTAAAGTATTAAATGATAAGATAATTTTGAAATGCGTACCTTCTTGCTAAGTATTCAATAATCTAAGAAATCACACACCATTTTCTTCATTGAATCCTTGATTTCAAGAGATTAACAAAGTTTCGAATGTAGGAGCATATTGAGCAAGAAGATCGAGGATACATATAGACTTACCTCAAAAGAGCAGTCAACATTGTTGATGCACATTTGCTCAAAATCAAGAAATTCCCTTAAGAACATTACACCATTGAAATGTTACTGATGCTTGAGATTTTGAGCTTATCTAAGCGTTCAGTGCAATCATATTATATAGTAAAGTATAGTGAAAGCAATACAATTTGATTGTGTCTCAATAACTCAACAGGCTGTAATGAAATGGTAGGTCCACCACTATCAAGCGCACAAAAAAGCTTACTTTTCTTGTTTATGTATGTTGAAGCCTTCACAGAATTGTCATTTTCAAAGTATAGAAAGTGTCTTCTCGAAATACAAAAAAAATACATGTATGTGTAACATGACATCTAAATATCATTAAACAACCTGTGAAGAAGAATAAATGGACGTATGAAGTGTGATTTTGTATAAGATTGTGTAGACTATACCTAGTCTATCTCGATTTTAGTAATATTGTACACTAATACAATCCTAGACATGTTGAATTCAAATTCCACCATAACTAATTAAATTTCCAAAGTGGCAAGAACTGTGTATATGCACTACTAAATGCATCATAAGGGAAAATAATGAAGGTATTGCTTTGCTACCACTGATACCACTAACGAAGGTAACACCACCCTTACCAACTCACAACCAAGAGTGCAACAATATGAAGACAACAAGATAAAATGCTTCCCAAGTAACCTCCTTGTTTCTAAACCGCAACCACTAGCTCTTCTCCAACCTTATCCAAGATCCAAGTGTAAACTGCCTCACATTCGACACTCTATCTACACTCACAACTCCATCACAATCCTGCTGTAAATTGCCTCACATTCAGTGCTCTGTCCACAGACTCAAGAAAACTCACTCTTCACTTCCTTATTCTCTTTCACACCTTTAAGCCTTCACACCTTCCAACTTTTCCTTCCAAAGATTTCCAAGCTTCTCCTTCTCGAGCTTCTCCTTCTCAAGCTTCTACTTCTCAAGCTCCTTCTTGAGCTTCCATTTGAGCTTGATTAGAAATGCTCATATGCCTTGCTTAAATAGGCACTTACCACCCCATGCATGACTTATCCACAACCTTCTAGAATTCCTCCACAACCTTCTACAACTTCCATAACTTTCTACAGTATTCATAACTTTCTAGAATTCTACCCACACACCTCGATAAATGGAATGACAACCATTTTAATTTTATTTTTTCTATTATACCACCTATGCACCTCGAAAATAGAAATTTCTCCTTTTCTCCTTTTTTCCATTTATTTTATTTTTTTATTATTTCTCCTCTAATTTTCGTCACTTTTCTCTCTCCTCCAGAAATTTTTTTTTTTTTCCAATAATTTTAAAAAAAATAATTTTCAATAATTTTTCCATGCAAGATGCTCCTGCATCAGAAAAAATAGCTAAAGGATTAACAGATGGATAATTTAGTTCAATCACTTCACAAGTGAACATTTCATTATGAACAACATCACCCAATTGAAGAAGATATCATTTTATATTAACCACTTAAGAATCCACAACCAATCAATAATCATTAGTATTTGCCAAATTTGCATTTTTTGAAAATTATTTAAAACTTAACATGAATGGAGAACAAAACAAGGTTATATATGGTATAAATTTTCAATAATCTACTATATGTGTTTGAACAAAAAAAGGTATTTAAGATATTCATGATAGATAAATGGATGTGATCTCAAATGTTAAAAAAACACATGTAGAAGGTTAATAATATTCAACTTTCTAAATTTAAAATAGATAAGAAAAAGAGCAACACAAGTTTAATCAATCAATTACATATAGAGTGGCAGTATTGGATTAGATATACAAGCAGTCAAGCATAACACACACTCTTACTGGGAGCGATTGATTTTCATAGAAGACAAGATGAGACAATAATATTTTACATTAAAATCTATAGCACTCTTCAAAAGTAGGTTTGATTTACAATTGTATATTTATCATTAAATATGTTTGCGTCTGCATTAGCCTGTGATTGGAGAAATAATGGAAAAATGTAATCTACAATAGGTGAGTAATGCTTGCTAGTTAACCAATGGAGTCAAATAATGTGGATTCAAACATAATAGTAAACATAATTGAGATTCTTCAAAATATATATCCCTTCATTCTTAGCCCTTGATGGAAGAGCTTTGATTAATGCAGTTACTCTTTCAAGTTTAAGAAAGTTATTTATCATTATACATTTGTCCTTAAATGAATATATACCCTTGATAGCAGCTATTAGTATAAATTGGGACTTGAGTTTGATTATGTAACATCCTTTTGCTAATAATAAATCTGCTAGTCAACATTGATCATTGCACGATATACACTGTCATTTCCTCAATTTTAAGATGTCTTATGCATAAATGATGTACTTCTTCTACCTTCCCATTAAGTACTTCTTTAATATGATGTTCAAAGAAAATGTTTGTTAAGGTGTACTAGGAATTAAAATATTGAATTACTTACGCTTGGGTTAGGCCATGTTATTGGTTCCCACTTTTCATCACGAACAAAGCAAATGAAAAGTGGAACTTTCTTATTTTAGGGGCTTTGGGTGAAGTAAATGTTTTGCATGAAACCTCTACATAGCTTCGTGTGAAGCCATGTAGGTTGTGCTTTGTGTGAAGCCTAAGGCTTTATTCAAAGTCCTACAGGTCTGCTGGCCCATTAGGGCTTTGCGCGAAGCCTTGGACTTCATGCAAAGCCTTAGGCTTTGCTTGAAGCCCCTTAAAACTGCCAATGTGCCACCATAACCACTAGCTTTATAGAGCCAAGAGTGTAGCTAAGGGGCTTCGAGTGAAGGCCCTTGGGTAGCCAAAAGGGTAGCATGGGGCTTTGAACAAAACCCCTTGGGCAGCCAAGGGTCTTTGCTTGAAGCCCCCTGGATGATAGGTGGCTTTGCTTATAGCCTCCTTGGTTGATCTTGGCCCTTCCCCCATGGCCACTATTGTGGTCAGGAAATAGCCCCAGTGGGCTTCGCACGAAGCCCCCATCAAAAGGTGGTAAACCACCTAGATGGCTTCATGGCTTCGCATGAAGCCTCTTTAAGCGAAGACCTTAAAAATAGCTTCGCAAGAATTTAAGTTTGCTTGAAGCTTCTAAAATGGAAATTTTCAAATTTTTTCATAATTTCTGTCAATTTTTACTCTTTAAAGGGCTCAAACAAGGGCAAAATAAGTTTAAATTTAGAAACTAAATTTGGAAAAGTGTTGTCCTTATAATAAGATTTCCAATGAATATATTTTTAGCACATATTGTGTTTATTGTGATGTTTTAATTTTAGTTTTATTAAATATAGGTTTTTTTATCATTTTAGAAATATCCATTTGAAACTTTGGGAAAAATATAAAAGTAAAGAATACATTTTTAAAAAAATATCATCATCAAAGGTATGTGTGTTATCTTTCTAGCAAGTCAAGAAAATTTTCATTCCGATAAATATAAATCAAGTTATATTGATCAAAAGAAACCTATGTCTAAATTATCATTAGTGTCACTTTGTCACTAAATAAAACCTATAATTTTTGATGAAACTAAAAAAACCAACAAAACTTGCTACATATTTTGTAATTATCATATTTTTAAAAAAATTATGTTGATTAAAACACCCATCAATTTTTAAAAATGATAATTTTAGTATAAGCCACTTCTCAAAGGATATGTAAAAATGGAATCCAAATGAAATTATAAAAAATAAAAATAAATAATTGTTAGAAACTAGATAAAAAAATGCTTAAAATCACTAATTTACATTATCATCAAATTATTTACATTTTTTTAGTAATATACACATGAAAATGAAGTTTTTGTAAAACTATCTATTTCAATGTTAAACTTGGCAAAAACAATGGGAACCATTATCATGGACTAACTCATTGTGTATTTTTGATATAATGAAATTATGTGTATAACAACATATATCTTATTCATTATTGTGCACCTTTGCATTGTCAAAGCACTCTCTTTGATGACTTTACCATGTGATAGTAGCAATGTTGTCATATATTATACGCTGGCCTATACTTAAATTACTAATTAGAGAATAAATTTGTACATTTTGTGAATAATTCCATGCTATTTCTCATAAATGATTTGCTTGCTCCATATACAATGTCATGCACACCTAAATACAATCTACATGGTGAGATGAATTTGAGCTACATAAGTGTGTGACTATAGACCCTAGCTCTACCAACACATTATCTTAATGTATTCTATTGAGGCGAGCTCTTCAATCATATCTCCTATTTTTTCCATAGGACTATATATGGGTGACTTCGCATCTTTACAAATCTCTCAAATGAAAATGTTGGTTGTACACCTAATCCATTTAAGGTCTTTACTCTAGATAAAGTTGAAAATGTTAATCCTTGTCTTTTAATACTACCAATGTCAATCATTGTCTTAATAAGGGTTAGCCCCTGAGATTTGTGTATAGTGATTGTCGAAGCCATTGTAATTGGTATTTTTATTTTTCTACCTAATCATAATGGCATTATTGGTATCAATTTGGGGTCTTTATCATTCCATGGTGGCCCTATATAGTTGTATATCCATGCTACTACATATAGTGGTACCTCTGGTGGCTTTGATCTGCTACCACAAATTATATTGACTATCTCACTGAATACCCCATTTACAAGACCCACTTGTGTCTAAATGTTTGATGTAAGCATGATCTGTTGGTCTTGGAAAAGTAATACTTGAGCATCAAGTTGTTCCTCATCAGTTACTATATTTACAACTCTTGTGGCTTCAGATCTAGTTTCTATGCTTAGCGCAATTAGCCTATTAAGGCTTTTAAGCATGTTCTTGTGTAGGCTAACTTGGTCATTGGTGGAGAATAGGTGGGTTGCATTGTCAAACATCTCTTGTTTGACCAGTGTTATGTAGCTAGATGTGTTTGTCTAGTAGCGCCCAATCTACTTGGGTTGGCTCAACATTTCATATGTTGTGTTGAGCTTTAGGGAAGAACCATTGTGGTATTGAGTCCCCTTGTTGTCAAAATAATGTCTCCAAACTGATTACTATTATAAATTTTTCCCATAGTATCTTTGTTGTGGTATGCGCTATGTAAGATAGGCTTATCCATTATAGGTGGCAATTGTGTTAGGTCTCCAACCAAGATTATAGAGATCCTTAACCTTTGTGAATATGTGCTCTTTAATGACCTTGTGTTGTGTTATGTCCATAAACAATAATAAAGAAAACATATGGCTATTATATGCACAACCTAAGCCTCATTTATTTTTTGTATTTCCCTTTCAACTTTTACATTTTCCTACTACCATTTCAGCATGTATATATTGGTTGCCAAAAATCTTGACTCTTGACTTGTGTCCAAATGTCCAAATATCATGCCAATGTTACAGAGCATAGCATATTTTTTGGGACTCCCATTTGAATCTATCCAAATTTAGTAAAAATTCCTGTCACACGTATAAGCCTACTTGTGGAGAACAAAATACAACTTCATTTGTAGAATACTCAAATTTTGAGAGGGTTCCTTTTCCAAATCCTCCACCCACACCTCCTCCAAAACCTTGATATATCACTTATTCAAAGATATATCCTACGTACCTAGCTAAATTGCATCATTTCAACAAGTTTTTGCATAATAGTATTACATGATTTAACAGTTAACTTGGAGTTATTGAATTCCATTCGCTCAAAGATATAATATTCACGAGATGTAAGCACATGATTCATACAATACACATTATAGTCTAACAACATGAATTTATGCCTACTATGTATTGATCGATAGGCCTATCTAACCACTATGTTAAATAATCTTAGAATTGAAATATGAGGATAGAGTAGCCATGTATTCGATCTACAATAGTTCTCCCAATAGCATAGCATAATCTTTGGGGTGATTTGTGCATGTGTGATTGTCACCATCAAGATATGGAGCCAACTAGCCATATTAGTGAAAGAAATTCCATGAAAAGTAATGTCCCAAATTCTGAGATGGACTCTTTCTCTATTGATTGGCTTAGACAAGACTCGAGAAACCTTGTCATTGTTACCTAAACCATTATTGCAAACTACCACACTGTGGTGAGAAATTTGCAACAAGTTTGTCACCATGCTAGAAGAGTTGAATGCGATGATTTGGAGAAAATATAAAATACAATGATATAGTTAATGCTATGTATAGGGTGTTGGAAGGACTATACGATGCATTCAAAGATATAGTGTATGCCCTGATATGCAAGATTGACAATTCAATTGCATCCAAAGCTTTGTTCCTTGGATTTTTAGACAACATCTGGACTCCATATGCAGGGAACCCATAAAAACAATAGCCACAAACCTATAATGCAGAAGTCCCCTGTCTTAAATGGCACAAGTTTGAGGTGACCCTATATAAAATGGCACATTTCTAAGTTATCGAAATGCAATAATGTATTATATGTCTGTGTAAATCTGTATAGGTGATGAAATACTTTATAATGTACATGTTTGTACTTCTTAAGGGGGAATCACCAAGTTTAACCTCTCTTTCCTCTCAATCTAGGGAAACTTTATTGTTTTTAATTTTCCTCACATAATCTATTATTTTAAACATTTTCAAAATAATGTTACCTTAACACTATGTTGAAGAGTGAAAATATGTAGACACCTAAGTCTAATTACATAATTTGTAATCCTATTTAGTCTTCTAGGAAATTATTAATTAAGTAATTAATATTTAATTAATTTATGGCACCCCCCTAGTTAATTAATTCAATTAATTAACTTTAGTCCAATTAATTAATAAAATGAAAATCCATATTCTAATAACTAATTAGACCCCTCTTCCTCTATTAAATTAATAAATGCACAAACCTATTTAATTTAATTCCCAAATTTCCTTTTCTATTAGATAATTCCTACTTAATCAATCTAAACCCTAGTCTAAACTTTAACTAAACCTTGCACCCATGGTTCAGGCTCAATCCAACTCACTCACCCATGCTAAGTTCACTTGATTAATTAGATGTCCCACTTGTATTCTCCATAAGATAACACTTTCCTCCTAATCATTCTCTAATTGACCTAATCTCATCCTAATCATTTGTATAACCCTAAGCACGAGGATTAAGAAATGCTAACCCAAACCTAAGTCACTCATGTCACATACCCCCACACCCCAACCAAGTGCAATGTTAATCCTAAATATCTTACACCTTTGTACCCCCTCACATCTCCCAATATGGTCACATTCCCTCCAAATATTCAACCCTCTCACCCCATAACACTTTTCACAATGAGATCCATTTGAGAAAGCATAATCCATGTCCTCTCTCTCAAATGCACCTTGGCCACTCTTAATCCTTCCCCAAGATTGTATCCAAACTAACCATTTCACCTCTCCTTTCCAACAAATTGAGCCCTCACCCTTCCCAAATCATCCACTATCTTATGCAAAGTTACCATGTCATTTTGAGAGCTAGAATAATCGAGCTTACCCTTATAATGCAAAATATCTTCCACAATCATTATTGTATATTCCATTAAGCTTTGAGAATTAATTATTGAGCACACATATCCTTTATTGGACATATTAGTCATCCTCCTCTAGTCTTCTTCTTGCTCTCTCTCAAGTCAAATCAATGAAGGGTTCTTAGATTCAAATGTGCAAAAATGAGTCCCTTTCTATCCCTCTGGGCCCTTATATTGGAGCCTTCCAAATCCTTTTTTATTTTTCTACCTCATGGGTGACCCATTTTCATCCTCCCTAGTTATTTTTTAATCCCAATTGCAATTTTAATAGCTCTTGGTCCTTTTGTGTCTCCCTTTCCTATTGGGGTATTCTCTCTTTTTGAGACACCATTAGATCCCATGTTCTCTCTCTGTTGTCATCTCAAGAAGGAATCACCAAGTCTAACCTCTCTCTCCTCTCTATTTGGGGCAACTCTACTGGCTTTAAATTTCCTCACATCATCTATTATTTTAAATATCTTCAAAATAATGGTATCATAACACTATATCAAAGAGGGGAAAAATATAGACTCCTAAGTTTGATTACACAATTTGTAATCTTTTTTAGTTGTCTTCTAGGACATTATTAATTAAATAATTAATATTTAATTGATTTATGTCACCCCCTAGTTAATTATTAAAATTAAAACCCATAGTCTCATAATTAATTAAATCCCTATTCCTCTATTAAATTAAATAATTTCACAAACCTATTTAATTTAATTCCCAAATTTCCATGTCGATTAGATATTTCCTACTTTATCAATCCTAACCCTATCCTAACCCTTAACCAAGCCTTGCACCCATGGTTCATACTAAACCCAACCCATTCATCCATTCTAAGCACAGTTAATTAATTAACCCTGGTTAATTAAGTTTCCCACTTATATTCTCCATAAAATAGTACTTTCCTCCTAATAATTTCCTAATCCAAAACTAATCGCTCACCCTGATCATTTGTATAACCCTAAGCATGAGGATTAAGAAATCCTACCCCAAACATAAGTCACTCATATCACATCCCCCACTCCCCAACCAAGTGCAATAATTGTCAACCTTAAATGCACTTACACATATCTTACACCTTTGTCACCCCTCACATCTTCCAAAATGGTCATAGTCCCTCTAAATTTTCAACCCTCTCTCCCCATGACATTTGTCACAAGGAGAGCCATTTGAGAAATCATAATCCATGTTGTCTCTCTCAAATAAATCTTGGCTACTCTTAAGCCATCCCCAAGGTTGAATCCAAACTATTCATTTCACCTCTGCTTGCTTATAAATTGAACCCCCCACCCTTAAAAAACCATCCATTATATTTTACAAAGTTACCATGTCATTTTGAAAGATATAATAATTCATCAATACCCTTATAATGAAAAATTTATTCAATAACCATTACTCTATATCCCTTGAAGCTTTGAGAGTAAGTATTGAGAAAACATATCCTTTATTGGATAAGTCTATGCTACACCAGAGCTAGTTTAAGTTGAGGTTTTCATATTGTATTTGGTGTAAAATTGCATTTTTTAGGTCTAAAATTAGATATTGTATTTAGTTTGTTTTTTGAATGTGTATCTTACTTTATATTCCTAACATACATCTCCAGTTCATACACCTTGTACCAAAAGAAATACTATAGAAGTAAGGATTGAGGAAACACAAACATTCTTGTCCTTATGGGATAAGTTGGTTTTGGGATATGATCAGATGGTAGAAATGAAAGAATAATGTTAGGTTGATTTCAACATTGGAACATACAGAGATGAGGTATTGTGCGATATGGTTAATATGAGTGCATGTCATGTTTTGTTGGGTAGACCTTGGAAATATAATGTTGGTGTTATTCATTATTTCCAAAGGCATGTTTTTTTCTATTATATAGGATGGTAGAAGATTACTTGACTTTATATGCGGAAGTAAAGAAAGATAATAACTTAAGTCTGATGAAAACTTCCACCTTAGGAGATCCAAGTACTTCAAATAAGAAGGTGATGGGTTTGCAACAGGTGGCTAAAAAGGTTATTGAGGTGTCATATTCATTGGGGGATTTTATAAGTGAATGTGAAATGATGAAATTGAAGACTAGTGACAAATAGATGATAATATTACATGTTACTCATGAAATTATACCAAGTGAGTAGTTGAATCTTTTGAGTGAATTATAGACTGAAAATTTATTGAATGGTACAAGGGGTGGAGTCAAACAACAAAATAAAAGTAGGAATTAGTTGGTGGTTGTAGAAGTGATAAAGTTTGAAGAAATAGGTGTGGTGAGATCGATCAAAACAGAGGTTGTGGAAGAAATAATAGTAAGGTACTTGATGATGGAGTGAATAATTCTAGATTTGAGGAATTATAGAGTGGGCATAGTCATTTCTGTCTTGATCAAGAGGATATGTGGGTCACAAATGAACATGGGATTTATGTTTCAAATATTGTTATATTTTCATAAGTTTCTCTTGTGGAACATCTTCTATTCACATAGAATGTTTGATGGAGGAGCACCCTTGGGTCATTGGTGTACATTACCCAAAACTATTTCCTTTCAGTTTATCTATTTACTATTAATATAAATATTTTTCCTATTATTTTAGGTTACAATCAATATAGTTGGCTTATTTTCTTTTGAAATCCTTATGACATAGTCTAGGAATAATGGAGACACTATGTATAGTTTTTCAAGTGTTATGAGGTTTTCAATTGGAGGAATCTTAAGATTGACATGGTTTTGTACTAACTTTCCTATTCTAACAGTCAGGGTTGAGAGTTACAACTTCTGATGAAAATTTATGACATGCGATGATTAATGACACATTGTTCTATGTTTGACTTTCCCTCTTCCATGTTTACATATCTTGTTATATTTATTTGGGGTTCTTATAGATTTAGGTCTAGACCTATCTATTTGTGATATGTTTCTTTTTTCTTTCAAATTAATGATTAGATAAGTTGACTTATGGCTTGTGATCTTGTATATAAGTAGAATAGTGGTTCTTGTTTAGAGAGATAAGGATTAGAGGAGAGATAAATTGGGGGTAATTATAGTTTGTGGAAGTATCATAATCTTGAGGGATGTTCAACTCCAAATAGATTGCCCAAGGAAACAGAAGTGTCTAACTTGTTAGAAGTTGTGTACTAATAATGGTTTTATAATATTTGTATATTGTTAGGACAACTTGATGATAAGATATTTATATTTCTCATGTGATGTTCAATTCTTGTTAGTTTTTTTGAGTATTTCTATTGAGGGATATCTAGTTGCAAGGTTAGACATCTCCTTTCAAGGTTCTCTTTCCTTGACTACATCAATATTTCTCATTAATGACTACTCTAGGATGGTATGGGTGAATTTATTGAGATATAATTCTAAATATTTTTATAAATTTAAGATCTTTAAGAGCATAGTAGAGAATTATAAAGGATTTAAACCAAAGAAATTGACATCAAATAAAGGAGGTGAATTTACATTTGGTGAGTTCAATTCTTCTTCTTTTTTGAAAAATATGGAATAAAGAAGCCATTTCTACTTCAATGACTCCATAGATAAATATAGTGATAGAGAGGAACAACATGTCCATTCTTGAAATAACTTTAGACCATAATGCTTGAAAGGATTGTTTTTCATATATTCTAGAGAGAAGTAGTCAAGATTGCAATAGATACTCTCAATCATGCACAAATTAAATGAGATATTGGTAAGATACCTTATCAACTATTGTGTGGAAATGTTCCTATAGTCAAGTATTTAAATTTATTCGTAGTAAATACTATAATAAAAGAGATGAGTATAGAGAAATATTTGATACAGTAAGTGATAAAGGTTTATATTCCTTGGGTATTTTTCTAAAAGCAAGGCTTATAAGTGCTACAATAAGAGGTTGAAGAAGATGGTCGATAGTACTATGTAGTGAAGGAGCACCTCATCAATACCAATAAGATATTTAAGACTCATGGGATACCATGAGTGATAGACATGAAATTGGGGGCATTTTGGAATAGAATAAGATCTTAAGGACCAAATAGTGATGTAATAAGACCCATTTTGTGAGTCCAATAACATGATAGGCATGTCTAAGCCATCATGGTAAAACTTGGTGAGTGGGTTCTAGATGGTCTAAACATGGGGTTGATAGGGTCTTAGAGTATTTTGAGTCAGTTAAGAGCAATTTTGGTCAAGTTTGATTATAGAATACTTTATTATATTTAAGTTTTAGAATATCTCTATAGGTACTTCATTTAAGAATGCATTGGGTGACATTTAAGTGTAACAACACTTTCTCAAGAATTGGATTGAAGGTTTATGAAGGATGACACATAGTTGCTTTGTGAAAGTGCCTAATTTTGCCTAATCAACACTATTTGCACTAGAACGATTGACCATGATAAAAGACGAACCCATATCCAATTCTCTTTAGTCTTAAAGAAATTATAAAAGGGTATTAAGAAATGTGATTTTTTAGGGTTTTTTTAGATGAGAACCAACTTAATAAGGAAAAAATGCATTAGGAGGGATGACTGGAATTAGGTCTCTTCGAGCCCTAAGTGGTAGAATCTAACCTAGAAGGAAGAATGGGTTGTCAAACCTTGGTAATTTCTTTCCAAATAAATGAATGAAAAACCAAAGGGGTCTACCTATATCAAACTTGTCAGTTTCCTTATGTGTTCTATTTGGAAAGGGAGTGTGTGAGTAAAAGGTTATGGTTTAATAGACATTATTACACAAATGTTTTAAGGGGTTAGGCATATAAGATTCTTGGAATCTATCAAAAGGATCTAGAAAGTGACATCCTATTTAGTTCAAGGGAGAACTAGGGTTCGCCAAAATTACTTTGCATGATAAAGTGCCCATAGCTTGAGAAATCATTGTCTTACCTATTGAATCCTCACCATGTTGGTACTAGAGCTTGTATTGATCACTTGGGTAGTATAAACTTGGTGTATGCCAACAAAATAAGAAGAATAAGAGGCTAGAACAATGCCTCCAAAGAGTATGTCACAAGATGTTGTCAAGAAATTGATAGAAGATATGCTTGAAAAAAAGATTGGGGAACTAAGACAAATCAAGTAAGGAGAAATAATGTGAGTATGTAACTAATGAAGAAGAAGGGGAACAAGGAGAGGGAGAAAATCCTAATCATGTAGTAGAGCTACCTACATATCAAAAGGCCTTTGTAGAAGCCTTGAAATAAATAAATAGAGATGCCACAAAAAGTGTACCTATGTATAGTGGGAGAAAAAATGTAGAAGAGGTGATAGATTAGATTGAGGCCCTTACTAATTATTTTGAGTATAAGGATGTTCAAAAGGACAAGAGGGTTAAATTGGCCAAGGTAATGCTAAAGGGTCTACTCTTACATAGTGGAATTACCAACATGACCAAGAAAGGATCAAAGAAGGGAAGAATATGATATCCTCTTGATAGAGGATGAAGACCAAAATCAAAGCTCAGCTTATTACGGTTCATTATGAGGTGTAGATATATAGTAAGTTACAAAATATCAGGCAGAGAGACATTGATGTGAGTACCCACATAGAGGAATTTCATAAACTAATTCCTAGGCTAAAGAGACAAGAGGAAGATTCATAGAAGGAAGCCAAATATTTGAATTAATGAGCATTCAAGATGAAATTATCCTCCTAGCATTAGATATCATAAACAAATGTTTCTTATATTGGCCTTTAGGGTAAAAGAGAAGTTTAAAGGGAAAAGTAAGCATAAAAAAAAGATATAGGAGGAAGGAACTTTAGAGGTAGAGGTACTTTTGGATTAAGGAATTAAAGCCAAACATCCCAAGGAGACTCTAATAATGGAGAGTAGATGGGAGACTCAACTAGAAGAGGTAGCTATAGAGGTAGGATACCTAATGGTAGATAAAGGTATAGCAGATTAGGGAGATTATCCAATTTCTTTAGATACTTCAATTGTAGCTAAGTTGGGCACATTTCTATTAGGTGTCCAAAAAAGACCTCAATGTCTTAAGGAGGAGAAATAAGAACAACATTGGTGCAAGAGCATGTAAGGAGTTTGCAATCACTAGAAGTGTAATTATCTTAAAAGGTGGGAGAAATCTTGATGATCATAAGGACCTTTCTTAAAGAACTAACCAAGAATGATTCACATAAAAGAGAAACCTATTTAGGATCAATTGCAAGATACAAGGTAAGATTTGTAAATTTATCATCAATTTAGTGTCTTATAATAATGCAATATATTTAAAATACAAATAAGTTGAAGTTGGGAATGATTCCCCATTATTGTCCCTATAAGGTGACTTGGTTGAATAAACGAAAACATAATTTGGTCAATAAATAAACTTGGCTAGAATTTAGTATAGGAGGATTAAAGGATAGAAACTTATGCAACATCCTACCAATGGATGCTTGTCATCTCCTTTTTGGTTGGCCTTGAAATTTTGATAGGAAGAAAAAATTGTTAGTCCTAAGGGATCAAATTATTTGGAGGGGGGGGTGGGTGGGGGGGGTTTTAAATGCCCTCCCATATGTTGTTTTTATGTTCATTTTTCCAAACTATTTTAGGCCTATTTGATGCATGCGTTAGTTTTAGAGATATTAGATTTACACTTATATGACATTATTTCATGACTTGGATTACATATATATCAATAAAGAATTACTTAGTTGATTATAATTCACATGTTATTGATGATTATTGTTACTTGTGTATTCATGATGCTTTAATTATTCTTAGTTAGTAAATATGGTTGCTTTTATGATGATGTCATAAGATAGGTCTATAAATTATGATTATTTTATATTCATAATGATGAAATGTTATATTTGAGCATGTGATGATTTGTACATGAGATTTATTATGGTATCTACCCCATATGAGAAGGAGGACATGCATATGGCTACCTACCCTTTTTCAAACCCATGAGTTTTTCTTTGCGCATATTGTTTGATTTTGACTTTGGTCAGTTTTGCTTATGTTGCTTTTGTGTGGGTTTGACTTTGTGATTTACTTGATAAATGATTTTATTATGACTTTTGGATTAATCTTATGATATTACTAATATTAAATATTAATTTGATTAAAATGAAAATATAAAAATATAATGATATTTAATTAATTAAATATGTGCTTTAATTTAAAAGTCTAATTTTAAAAATGGGATAAAAAAAAAGGAAATATTAAAGATTTAATATTTTTTTGTTATAATTATTTAATTAATAATAATTAAATTAGAGTTGTATTTAAACAATAGATTTTAATTATTATTAATTAAAATATTATGCTTGTAAAGCTCTTTGCATAAATAATTAAGTGGAGAAATTAAATATAAAAGAAATAATTTATTCAAAAGATGTATTAACTGTGCAAGGAATAATTAATAAATTGATTTACTTTAATACTTAATTAAAAGTGAGTTATTTTTGGTAGATTAGATGTTAGAAACCCTAAGTAGGGTTAGGACTCTTTATTAGAGGTTATTTGGTCATTTGAGCACCCAAAAGTTTTGGGAAATAAATTTGAGAATTGAAGTTAAAGAATTATTAAAAGCTTAAGAGTAGGTGCATTGCGTGTATACGCTAGATTGTCCAAAATTTCAACTATCGGATTAAAGTAGGGTTTGGGAACTCCTTTGTAGAAATTATTTGGAATGTCTATCTGCCTTGTGTCTGTCATGTTGTTGAAATTTATTTGTATGGAATGAAATATGTAGAATAATTCTTATTTGCAATTAGGAAATATAATTTGATTCATTTTTTGTTTGGAAAAAAATGTGAATTGTAAACAGTAGGATTATGCTGTTGAAAATTGATTTAGAAAACCTAGATCTAAGCAACTAGTGAAAATTCAATATTAATTTTTAAAGGAAAACTATTATTAGTTTGAAAGAAAATTATTTGAAAACTTCAACAGAAACCCTCCAAATGATGCATTAAACAAAACATAAATTTGCCTAAGATTTAAATAGAATTATTGGTTGATTCTTTTTTAAATAGATATATTCAAGATAAAAAAAACTAAGTATATTATACATGCATGTTTTTGAAGATCATAGACGTCTCAAAATTTTAATTACATGCTTATTATTATTTTAAAAAAACATAATTTAGTTTCAAATTTAAAAATGAAAAAAAAAATTTATTAATTCTAATTTTTTTTTTAAAAAATTTGAAAACAAATATTATTATTTATTAATTTTAAAAATTAAATACATATTACCCATTTATTTGTAAAGTGGATGTTAACATTAATGATTTCTTAAGCGTAGTTAAACTCTTAGTTGCATATAAGTGATTATATATTTATTAATGCAAGTGAGAATTTAATAAATATATATTTGTGATTTTGTTATATTTTAAGAGAAGTTATGGTGGAGTTCACTTTGTTATCTTTTTTTTTTCGATAGGTAATTGGTCGAAGCCTAGGTTATTTATTATTCATTTGTTATTAGTATTAAGATTAATTATTATTATGTATTAATCTCGAGTAGATTCGGACCCAAGACCTCCCCAATGAGAAGCTCGCAATTTACCGATGCATTGTAGGCTCTTGCCTAAATTATGGTGCAGTTCAGTTTGTTATCACCTAGCTATAATTTTTTGATTTTATGAGAGAAATTGTAAATAATTTAACTAAATTTATAATTTCAAGTTTGGGTTATCTCTAGTTGCATTATGAATTGAAGGAAAAGTAAATATTAATTTTGGACATCAAAAAAAGTCATATTAACATTTTAGAAATAAAATTGATATTAATATATAAATGTAATAACATTATTTAAAATTATTTAAATTAATAATAGGATTATATACCATGATATTTTATATGCACAAAGAGATTTGGCATTTAAATACTTATTAATTTAAATAAGTATATAAATGAAATAAATTATATAAATATTTATATTCTTGCTTTTTGCAAAACACATATTTATGACGAAACTAAATAATAAAAAATGGTGGAATTAAATCATATGGTTGAAACTACGTGTTTCTTTATATTTTATTTAAAGTCTTGTGATATTTATTCCGTGATGGTTTTATGTGAGTTGTGAAGTGTTTACTTGACCAACTAGGATGTGCACAAGAGGCTTTTGAGATTTCATTTACGCTTATTTGATTAGATGTCATGATGTACTTTATGATTCAAAATTGAAATTCATGTTCATGAGATTTATTTGATGATAATTTATGATGACTTGAGTTTTGAGAACCAACTTATATTTTTAGCTCGACTATTATGCAACCAAATTCAATCATTATTATTTTATGGTATGGGATACAATTACGGTTTGTGAGTTTTGGGAAGGTAGTCTAGGCACATCCTATTAGAGTGACTTGCAATAGGGGTTGAGGCGCAAAGTGGCTACGAAGGTAATTCATTGTAAGTTGTACCTTCATTGTAAGTTGTTTAATAAGTGATAACACTGTATTTAAAATATTTAGACACACATTGAAAAGATAAGTTAGAGATATTGTGTCATTGGTGCCTTGAGTGCTTGTGTAGGCTAAGGATGGGAATGGGATGATACCTAGTGAGAGGCATGACTAGTTTTCCTCATCTTTGTGAGGATGTATTCTAGTTTTGTATGTGTCACGTTGAGGGTCCGGGGTCCAGAGTGACCAATCTAGGGTAACTCAACACTTGAGAGTTCAGGTCTAGTGACGGACCAATCCTATTGGAAATACAATAGGGAAAGTAAACTCTGAGAGGGGGTGGGGGGGGAGTGTTAATCAATACTTCAAAATTCTAACCATTAAAACATTCACCACACATCCATCTCACAATTTGCATGTAAACTAAAATACCAAACTAAATATATTCATATATTCAACACATATGACTAAAGATATTTGATTACTTAGAAACCCTCCAATGAGAAGGTAAAACTGGGGTGGGGATGACACCCACAAATCTTCACTATTGTAGTTTTGAAGTGTATTCAATGAAGGTTACAATTTTTTTATCATAAACTATGATCCACCCTATGAAAGGTCTTCCCTATTAAAGGCTTACAAAAACTACTAGGTCTTACCCTGTTAGAATGTTTCAGTCTTGATCCTTCGATTAGCACCTTTCTAGTAGATATTAGATCACCTCTTTCCTAATGTATACTTGATCCTCTCTAGTCAAATATATCACTTATGTCCTCTCTCCACTTTCATCTATTCTCTCTAATTGATTTTGTAATTCAATTCTTTATCACAACTCCTTAGTCACCATGAATGCTCTGTCTGTGCATGCAAACTTCTCTCGTCTCTCATAAAATCTTTAGAGTTTTCCTTCCTTAAGAAGACCTAGGTGACCTAAGGTTAGGTAGGAATTAATGATTGTGATTCACCCAAATTTCCACTTAATTCATCCATTTATCTGATTGGTTGTAGGTACTCCATAGGGATTATCAATATAGATTCTTTATTATCAACTAGAATCGCAAAATAATCCTAAAGTCAGAACAAAAATAGTTTACATATGAGTTTGTGTTATTACAAACAACTATGTCAAAAAATGTTTGCTTGACACTTGAAGCCTCTAATGCTTGACATCCACTATATCTTCAATGATGTAACATGATCTTTGAATGACTCGACATCCATTGTTCACTCGGCATCTAAATCACTTGGCAAGTATTAACTTGCTCGTCACTGGAGTGACTCGGCACTAATTGTCTTCTCGACATATACTAGTGCTCAACACATACTATATATCTTTCTTGGTATGCATTATCTAACAACTTATGCTTGGCATACACTACTTACTCAGCATGCACTAAGTACTGTTAAGTAATGACTTAAGTGTATTGTCACTCATATGTCAAAACCAAAATGAGATCAACAATCTCCCCCTTTGACATGAGTGGAAAAAAAAATTTGTTGTGCATATATAACCTTAACTTGAGCACAACTCAAATAATCTATAATCTTTACTTGCCTCATATACAAAATTTCAAAATATCAATTTTTTTCAAGATTGATGACTTATTAGTCATACCTCAAAACTTCATAACTCCCCTTAAGTTGATTGTTATATGATGTATCTAAATCTAATACTCCTATTGAGTAAATTTGGCTTGAAATTTTTGGCTTACTCTATTTCTACATTTACTCCCCCTTTGAATAATCTCTCCTTTTCTTAAATATCAGCCTTTTTTGACACTTATGTCATGGGTGGTACATGAATAGTGTGTTTGTCCAAAAATATTTGATGGACATCCATTATAATTTTGAATGTTGCATCCCAATTGTTGCACGCTACCTCTAGAGATTGAATTTTAACATCTAGCTTAGCAACAAGGTCTATTAGGCCCTCATGAGCAGAAAGATGAGAATCTTTCTTCACCAGTGTTTCTGTAAAGGCTAGTTCCTTGTGCAATACCTCGATGTGTGGGGTCAACATGGCTTGAATATTTATCAAGGTAACCCTAATATTTGCATCTTGTGCTTGTAATGGAACTAGCAATCTTGAGTAGATAAAAATAATTGAAGATGAGTATGGCTTTGACTAGGAGACAACTTAAGAATATCACTTATTGTCTGTAAATCTCCTTGCAGCTGATCAATAGCCCTATGTAATTCTTGTGTGAATAAATTCACATCACAAAGCTTTGTGCATAGAGAAAATATATTCTCTAACACCTTTTTCACATCTTCCATCTTGGTTGCTAAGTCAACCTATCTTAGTTCAATGGCACTAGAAATCTTTTCATCAACCTTTGTTTGAAACCTCTTCTTAGACCATTCTAGAAGTTTAGTGTTTGTGTCCAGGTCTGCATCACTGATCTGATCAACAATATTCACTAGTTGCTCAATAATAGGTTTTTCTTCATTAGGTGTTGGGAGGCTAAATGCATCAAGAAATATTTTTTTGATGTCATAAATAACTTGTCTTTGCTTGTGCTCCCTTTTGAGTAACTCTTGGTTCTTCCTTGTTAGAGCTTCTTGCAATAAGCGCATCTCTTCTATGGTGATTGTTTCTAGATCAAACTTTGGAAGTTCAATCGCCTCATCTAAGTTGACATTTCCATAAGATTTTCCTTGTCCAACCTTAGACGTATCATGAGTAGGCCTTGATTATTGCAATGTTGTAGCA
This sequence comes from Cupressus sempervirens, assembly GCA_028749045.1. NCBI lineage: Eukaryota > Viridiplantae > Streptophyta > Pinopsida > Cupressales > Cupressaceae > Cupressus > Cupressus sempervirens. Next base: position 616,743,710 of record CM053785.1, on the reverse strand, counting down.
TCTACACTCGGCCTATGAAGAGTTTGACTAGGAATATGAGATGCAGAGATTGGTAGGGTAACCAATATCTGAATTGCTATATGTTCCTCTGGTTTTGTAGTCAAAATTGACTCTCCTGTCCTATCCTTCTCCTTCTCTATTTTATCTTCTTCACCTTGTGTCTATGAGTTAGGTGCAGGACTGGCTTCCTGACCTATATGGACTTGTGTCCCATCCCACTCAACTATCAATACTGCTTGCATGGAATCATTTGACACTAATGTACTGACTTTTCATGTTACTGTATCCTTTCTTTGATGTACCACAATGAGCATTGAAACATGAGTGTCAGTGATGACACTCTATAGTGCTTTTGTACCTCATATCTATAGAAATAGGAGGTACACTAGATGTGCCAATGTTATATTTATCCCCTATTGATACCTTGTCAATCTCAGCTATGTTGATTAGTACAGGATTAGTGCATAATTTTGTAGCTAAAGTGGAATCCTGTAGTATCCTTTTCAAATCATCCTCTGTCAATGGATTGATGTTCTACACTATGTTATCAAAAATATCCTTTATCTTTACTATATTTTGTTGACTTTCTAGCTCCACATGAGGGGGTCTAGCACTCAGCATATGTACCTCAATTACATTATGATCTTTTTGCTACTCTTCTTCTACTGTGGCCTCTGCATCTGATTCCTTCTCTATGCCTCCCTCATGTCCATCTTTGACATATCCATCCTTGGTAATCTCTACTACCTCTTGTTCATGTTTTTCTTCACCTACCTCCTTAGGTACTTGTTCAATTATCTTTTATGTTGTCAACCCATAAATAGCCTTCCATATCTAGGTGCTTTGCTTGACAACCTCTTCAATATTATTTTGTAAAATATTAAAGGCTCTATGTTTGGGAGAAAATATCCCCTTGTATTTTTTTATGGCCTTAGTCATGGATGACTTATCCAAATCTGCCATTACTCTAGCTAGAGTAGTCTCCTTATATTTCTTTCAGTTGCTAAACTATATTACCACCTTTGCTCAACTCTATCATATAGACTTTTGGGTAATGAGTTGGCAAGTCCAATAGGTGTATTCTTAAATGTGGTCATCATCTTATATACAGATTCTTCCACCTTATTCATTTCTAGCTTTCCAAGTTTATCAAACTCAACATGTGTGAACCATAAAAAATCTGTATTATTCTTAATATTTTCACACAAGTTGTCTAAGTCAGAAGAGGGATTGTGACTTACCACTTGGAATTAACTATTATCATCTAATTCAGTTGGAGCTACATATTTTCTCCTTTATTTCTTACCAAGCTTATCCTCATTGGTAGTTGCAATAGCTCTTTTTCCTTTAGGCTTCTCAACTTCTTGAGTCTTCTTTATAGTAGCCCTTGTGCTAGCCCTGGTAACATGTACTGTTGGCTTTTGTTATGTTGGATTCACAACTTTCTTTAGTTTTCTTACTACTAGCTCCTTGGCTTTCCTTTCATTCTTCTCTACAAGTTTAGGTCCTTCATTGGCTTCATATTCCTCAGCATCTTCATCATGTTCTACTTCTTCTTATTTTGTAGGTTTTAAAACCCTAAGTTGTTTGCACAAGTGCTCCTTATTATATAGATCAAATAGGCTAAAAGACCTATTTCCTAGGACTAGACTACAAACTTACTTAAAAACTTATCTAGATGGATTGGTAAGGTCTCAATCTCCAAGATTTTTCAAGGTGTGACTATTCCCTCTCCAAAAATATACTTTTTCTATATAGCACTTCTATCCCCTACATGATATCATGGTTTCAACAATGTCAATCCCTTAGTTGGACCTTCCTAGCTCACCTAGGGCTTGACACTTATAGTAGAAAGACAACTCCTCTAGAATCCTAGCTTTATATACAACATGTACAAAGGCCCCACTTGAAGATTCAACCACCTATTTTGAGTTCCCATGGTTGAATCTCATGTGGGAGCCATTTTTCCTAAATTTTCCTGATTGAAACCAATAGACTATCCTAAGCTAAACCAATTTATTAAACACAAGAAATCTACTCTAGACCCTTAAGACATAAAATAAAAAAGTCTCCTAATACACTATAGAATATAATCCAATCACTATATCCATAATTCCAATAGCTTAAAGTCGTACTATTTACACAATACTCAAAAAGTTGTAACATAATCTAGTCTTCTATTCCACACTCTTAAATTACAATGTCTTCAAAATATCCTTCTTAGATTCAAGTTTTGGTTTACATATATGCTATATCCACCATTCAAAGGCTTTTTAGTCAAGCATAACTTCCCATAACTTAAGGAATCCAAAGTTTCCATGTTGCATGCAACATTTGCAATAATTGCAAATGTTTTCATGACAACTTTTTAGCAACATTTGGCATCTTTACATTTATGCCTCTACCCTTGTTTCTAGGACCTATAACCTCCATGTTTGGAGGATCCAAAGCCTTTTAAGGCCATAATAGCATCTCCATAACTATTAACCACTCTAACCTCTACGACACCTTAAAGACTCAAACTCCTTATAACTCCTAACATTATGAAATGTAAAAACAACTAACAAAGGCTATTAGTGTGACCTTAGTCTTAATGACTAACTCACCTAGCCAACATTGACAGTGACCTTATAAGGTCCAAAAACAACCTAAACTAAGCTCTTGACTTGGCTATAGTCAAGCACAAGCCAAACAATGGAGGTTTCCTAGGTGTGCTCCTACACCATCCACCCCAAAACAAAAAGATCAATCCACCCTTGGATTGAAGATGTTTGGATCAATCCCCAACCTTTTGAATTCTAATTCTTTTATCCATACTGCATCAGCATCACTCTACCCATGTCTCTTTATTAAGTTCTCTTTGTATTCCTTTGTTCTAGGCTTCTTGTAGACTCTTGTGTCCAAGATGTTATCTGATCATGTACCTGTAGTAGTAGGTAGTTGTAGATCTTCAACATCCTTGATCACCTCATTTATGGTTTGTTCATTGTCTTTCTATGGTCCCTTATAATAGGCTAGGTCTGCAATATTGAAGATTGGTGATAGTCCACTATTTTAAGGCAGTTCAATTTTGAATGCATTGTCACCACACCTAGCCAGTATAGGACAGGGTCCTATCCTCTTCATCTGCAACTTGTGAGGGACTCCTTTCTTCAGTCTGGATTTGTTAAGATGTACCATCACTAGATCACCAACATTGAACTCAACTTCCCTTCTATTTTCATCCACTTTAGCTTTGTGTTTCATTGTATTCTCTACAATTGTTTTCCTCACTATCTCGTGAACTAAAATCATCAAATTACCCACTCATCTTCACTCCATCTTTCAAATCTCTCAATTTATAGACACCCCTAAGATGTAGTCCATAAACTATCTCAAATGGACCCTTCCTTTCGGACCTATTCATGGTGTCATTGTAGGCATGTTCAGTTTATCCACTCAACTAATCCCACTATTGTCCATACTCTTTTGTCAAGCATCTTAGAATATTTTCAAGGCTCATATTAACAACCTTAGTTTGATCATCAGTTTGGGGATTGTAGGCTGATCCAAAGTACAAGTTGGTGCCCAACCTTAGCCAAAGAGTCTTCCAAACATGACTCATAAACTTAATGTCCTTGTCTAACACAATGTTGATTGGTAAGTCATGGATTCTCACAATTTCTTTGAAGAATAAGTAATCTATGTGTGTGGCGTGGTCTTTTATGGCACAAAGTGAGCTATTTTGCTAAGCCTATCTACAACCACATATACACTATCCATTCCTAATCTTGTCTTGGGTAACTCAACTACAAAATCCATGCTTAAACATTCCCATGACCTAGTAGGGATTGGTAGTGGTTGGTAAAGACTAGCATTTGTAGAAGTGCCCTTAGCTTTTTGACATATGACACAACTTTACACATACCTCCTAACATCAAGATTTATTCTAGGCCAATAGTAAAACCTTAAAACAAGATCTTGGGTCTTAGTGATCCAAAAATGACCACTCAAAGCTCCATTATGCTTTTCTTGTATCAAATTCTCTCTAATAGAGCCTCTAGGAACACACAATTGATTCCCTTTAAATAAAAGATCACTTTGTAAAGTATATTCAATATAACTACTATGAAAGTGATTCTTGTATAATTCAACACATGCCTTATATATATCACATAAATCCTCATCGTCTACATATAAATCCCTAAAATGATCTATTCTCATGCTCTTCAACTAAATCTCTTGGATTGTGAGTGCCCTTCTAGACAATGCATCTGCCACCTTGTTTAGAACACCCTTCTTGTGCTTGATATTGAAGGTATATGCTTGTAGGTATTCAACCCACTTCATGTGCTTGTGACTTAACTTCTCTTGTGAATTTAGAAAAATAAATGCTTGGTTGTTTGAATACACAATGAACTCCTTGGGAAGTAAATAATGCCTCCACTTCCTTAGTGCTTGGACCAATGCATACATTTATAAATCATATGAGGATTACTTCCCTTTTTCCCTACTTAACTTTTCAAAATTAAAAGCTATTGGTTTTCCATCTTGGATTAGAACAACCCTAATTGCTACATTACTAGCACCCCACTCAATAGTGAACAACCTTTCAAAGCTTGGCAACACTAAAATAGGTTGAGTAGTTATCTTTTCCTTGAGTAACTCAAAACTCTTGTTAGCATCATCATTCCACACAAATTTGGTTTCCATTCCCCATTTTATAGTACCTAACATAGGAGCGCGAATTACACTAAATTGTCTTATAAACTTTCTATGCTGTTGTGCAAGACCATGAAAACTTCTTACCTCTATTGTTGACTTTGGAGCAAGCCAATTTATGATAGCTTCAACCTTTCTTGTATCCATTTTCAGTTGACCATGTGCTAGCACAAATCTAAGGTACACTAGCTCTATTTTTATGAACTCACACTTCTCTAAGTTGATCATCAACTTCTCCTCATGCAGTTTCTTGAAAACAGTGTCAAGTTGTTCTAGATGCTCACTCCTTGTTTTACTATAGATTAGTATATCATCTAGATACACTACTACAAATTTTCCTATGTAGTCCTTGAGCACTTCATTCATGAGTTTCATGAATGTGGAGGGGGCATTAGATAATCCAAATGGTATGACAAGCCATTCATACAACCCTTCATTGGTCTTGAAGGTTGTCTTCCACTCATCTCCTTCATGTATCCTTATTTGGTGATATCCAATCTTCAAGTCTATCTTGCTATAGTACTTGGCTTTACTTAGATAGTCCATTAGGTCTTCAATCATAGGAATAGGGAACCTATACCTAATAGTTATCCTATTTATGGCTTTTGAATCTATACAAAGCCTTCAAGTTCCTCCTTTCTTTGGTGCAAGTATTGTAGGTATGACACATGGACTAATACTCTTCCTAATTAGATCTTGGTTTAAGAGTTCTTGTATTTGTCTTGCTATTTCCTCATATTGTTGAGGGGTCATCTTGTAGAATGCCTTGTTAGGTAGGGTAGCTCCTAGAATTAGGTCTACCCTATAGCTTATAGTTCTTTTAGGGGGTAAGGTTGATGGTTGTCCATCACTTACAATACCTTGGTAAGATTGCAACATCCCTGGAATTTCCCTAGGTAACTCTATTTTCTTAGACTCCTTAACTTGATTTCTTCCCTTTAGCCTCAACACCAATGCAAAACCTACACCTTCACTTTCTTCCATGGTTTTTAAGAACTCTTTTTCACTCACCATGAGCACATTTGGACCAGTTGTCTTTGTTTCATCATCCTCCAACAATGATTGAGTTTTGAAGGTTACATTGTCTTTCTTGAAATAATAGGAGTTCTTTACTCCATCATGTATGGCTTGGAAATCAAATTGTTGTGGTCTACCTAGGAGCAAATGACATGAATCCATAGGTAACACATCACATAAAACTTTGTCTTTGTACCTTCCAATTGAGAACTCCACCCATGCATGTTCATTCACTAACACATATAGGCCCTTATTTAACCATTTGACTTTTTAAGGATTAGTGTGAGGTACCCTTATTAGTTTTAGCTTGTTAACTACTTCCTCTAACACAATGTTGTTAGTAGACCTTGAGTCAATAATGACTCTACACACTTTTCCCATCATTTTGCATTTTATCCTAAATAAAAATCTTCTTTGGCTTGGCTCCTCCTTCACTAGTTGTTTGATCAAAGTTCTTCTTATCATGAGGTTCTCTCCTTCTTTTTAATTCAATGGTACTTCAGCATGTTTGTTTGCTGCATTAGATTCATCTTGGACCAAATTAGTCCTCTTATCACCTCCTTGAGATGAACCACTTTTCTCTGGACACCTATAAGCTAGATGTTCCATTTGATTACAATGGTAGCACTACATGTTGGCAAAGTAATTGCCTCTTCCTCCTTGTCCACTATTGCTTCCTCTAGAATTAGAGTTTCTTCCTCTAGCACCTCTACTTGAGCTTCCTTCTTGTTGTTCACTAAACTTCACCTCACCTTGAGTCCACTTCTTTGACCTCTATTGTCCTTCATTTTAGTTTTACCTTTGGAGGTTTCTTGCTTCCCCTCTCTTTTCTCTTCTATCTTCAAGGCCATTCGATAGTTTTTCCTAATGATTTTTAAGTTCACTAGACCCATCTCTTCTTGAATTGACCATTTAAGGCCATTCAAGTACCTTGCAAGCTTAATACTTTCCTCTTCAATCACCTTGGATCTCAAACATAGCTATTGAAATTCCTCAATGCATGCTTGGACATCCAAATCTTTTTGCCTAAGATTTTGTCTCCTCCTATGAAGTTAAACTTCATAGTCATTAGGAAGGTAGGTCTTCTTCACTTTACTTACCATACCCTTCCATGTAACAATAGGACCTTTTCTATCCTTCTCTCTTTTAGTTTACACAAACTTCCACCAAGTAAGAGTTGAACCTCTTAATCTAGACTTGGCCAGCACAACTTTTTGTGCCTATTAAATACCATCACATTCAAAATAGTTCTCAATAATGTCAATCCATTCCACAACTGAGTCTAGATCCATTTGTCCACTAAATAGTGGTACTCCTTCTAGAGCTTTGCCACTAAATGCTTTTAATGCCTTTTATAATGGCTCTTCAGGAAGAAGAGAGTTAGGGGTTGGTGCTTATTCTTCCAAGTCTAATTCCTTCTCCCTTGTTTCTTTTTCTTCCTTTATGTTAATTTTCTATTTGACTCTATCAGCTTTATCTTGGACTTCACCCAAGAGTTGCTCCATTTGAGCTATCCTCTCCCTTAGTGACTTATTGTCCTCTTCTTTTTCTTCAACCTTCTTGGCTAACTCAATGTTAGTCACCATGGTTGTGTCTTCTACTGATCCACTTGGTGTATTATCTCCCACTAATTTTTTAGGTTGAAACATGAACCACAAGTCTAATCAAACCTTTCTTTGATACCATTATGGTGTATGTTTTCCAAGGGGTGCTTACACTGCATCTCAGGAGACTTAGCTTGTCTATTCTAGGCATCTATCTACCTAGATCCTTGATTGGTTTAGGTGATTGACTAACACCAATCCAAACTCCTCTCCAAGAGTTTGATCCCTTGCGCTTACCCTTATAAGACAAACACTCTATTTTGTTACTCTTCTCGACACACACTTAGAGGAACCTAAGTGCAACTTACTCTCTAACTTCATCCTTCATGCAGGGTCATCCATCATCATTAGATTACTCTATTTGCTTCCATTTGTGGTCATGGGGAAAGTTCTTTAGACCACCTCCTTAATAATTTCAAGATTTTGCCAAAAAGAAGCCTATTTAGGCTTAATTCAATTAGCCCTTAGAAACCACTAATTCCACTTTCTTGCTAAATCTCTCCAAATTTGAGCACCCTTTTGGATTCTCTAAAATATTTTGTAGCTTTTAAAACCATAAGCCGTATGTATAGCTGCTTCTTATTATATAGGTCAAATAGGCTAAAAGACCTATTTCCTAGGACTAGACCACAAACTTACTAAAAAAATTACCTAGATGGATTGGTAAGGTCTCAACCTCTAGGATTTGTCAAAGTATGACTATTCCCTCTTCAAAATTCTACTTGTTCTATACAACACTTCTATCCCCTACATGGTATCATGGTTTCAACACTGTCAATCCCTTAGCTGACTAGCTCACCTAGGGCTTGACATTTGAAATAGAAAGACAACTCCTCTAGACTCCTAGCTTTATATAAAACATGTATAGAGGCCCCACTTGAAGATTTAACCACCTATTTTGAATTCCCATGTTGAATCTCATGTGTGAGCCATTTTCCCTAAATCTGCCTGACTGAAACCAACATATTGTCCTAAACTAAACCAATTTATTAAACACAACAAATTTAATTTAGACCCTTAACACATAAAATTAAAAAGTCTCCTAATACACTATAGAAAAAAATCCAATCACTATATCCATACTTACAATAGATTAAAGTAGAATCATTTACACAAAACTCAAAAAATTGTTGTAACACAATCCAGTCTTCTGTTCCACACTCCAAAATTATAATGTCTTCAAAATCTCCTTCTTAGATTCAAGTCTTGGTTCACATATATGTTATATCCACCATTATAGTGCTTTTTATTCAAGCGTAACTTCCCATAACTTAGGGAATCCAAAGTTTCCATGTTGCATACAACATTTGCAATAATTGCAAATGTTGTCATGACAACTTTTTAGCAACATTTGACATCTTTGCATTTATGCCACTACCCTTGTTTCTAGGACCTCTAACCTCCATGTATCGAGGATCCAAAGCCTTTTAAGGCCATAATAGCATCTCCATAACCATTAACCACTGTAACCTCTAAGACACCTTAAAGACTCAAACTCCTTAACTCCTAACATTATGACATGTAAAAAAAACTAACAAAGTCTATTAGTGTGACCTTAGTCTTAATGACTAACTCACCTATCCAACATTACAAGTGACCTTCTAAGGTCCAAAAAAAACCTAACCTAAGCTCTTGACTTGGCTAGAGTAAAGTACAAGATAAACAATGGAGGTTTCCTAGGTATGCTCCTACACCATTGATCATCTTCATCATCATCATCATCTTCTTCTTCCTCCTCTTCCCCTTCACCAAATATTTCCTTTAGCTTATTCACAATTTTGTTTTTCTTTCTCACCACAAAATTTGTCTTCAAATCTATTATAATTCTTGATTTGGCTTCCTCATAGTTTCCAAATGAGGTTACACTCTTGTCTACTTCTTCTACTAATAGTGTTGTGATTGTTGTTGATGCCTCATCTACATTTATTTCACAAGGTAATGGCCTGAGCCATTTGACCTTAGGAATAGTTTCTTATACATACATATAATTAGCATCAACTAGAAAATAAACATCATCATAATATTTATCTACTAGTCACACTGGTATCCTCAGTCTCTGCTTCATAGACTTCTTAAAGTCTTCAAAGTAGCTTGTCATTATTGACTCAAAGTTGTCCCCAAGTTTCTCTATGAACTCTCCAATCTGAAATGCAATAGACCTATTGGTCTTCCAAGCAACCTTTCCAAATGAAGGAATTGTGTTCTGCACATAAAAGAATATGCAAACTAGGAGTGAACCAAATTTTCATTATACACTCTTTTTCTTTCTTATGGCTCCCAAGTTTTCAAATAACTAATGGAGTTGTAACTTGGAAAGGTCATACGAGTGATCCTTCTTCACTATCTTGTAACCTATATCCATAGTCATACAAGGCACATTATTCAATTTGCTGCATTGAAAGAACTTGTGAGCAATTGTTCTCACTGTAAATGCAATTAGGGGATCTAAAATTGTGTCTATTTTCATCCCTCTTTTTTTCCATACAACCCCTATATTCTTCTCAATTACCTCCTTAGCATCACTTTGCATCATCTTAGGTCTATCAAGGGTAGGATACATTGTTACTCGTTGAATGATCCTTTTTATGATTGATGAGCCTATAAAATTTCATATCTATATCCATTTATTATAACACTTTACCCCATGTTTTTAATATATTCCTAAGCCATTTCCATACATTAACTTGGTTTATGAAGCATTAACTATGATAAATGATTTATTGATTAACAATTGCATGTGTAGCTAGTTAATGCTAGATTGTGATGATTTATTATGATAAGTGGTTATTATTAAATTATAATTATATTGAGGTGATTAACATATTGTTTGTGAGGTATTTGAGTCATTCATGTAGCTGGAAAGAAGGAGAATCAAGTTGACACTTGTCAATAATCAGCAATTGTAGGAAATGGAGAAAAGTCAAAAGTCAGTTTCAGTAAAATAGGCATATCTCTCTCAATTTTTGATAAAATTAAGAATGGATTATGGTTTTGGAAAGATAAAAAAAAGGTGCACAAACCCTTTTGGGTGTTTGACTTAGTTTGGAATAGTTAATGAGAACCACGGATCAGAAGTTGACTAAGGAAAATGTGGCACGTTTTCAAGCAGCATAAAACCACTTTTAGTAAAATGGCCATAACTTTCATATTTCTTAATGAAATTCAGATTTTCAAGATGATCTAGAAAGAAAAAAAGGAGGAGCACAATGTGGTAAAAGGGTTTGATATAATTCGTGATAATGAAGGAGAAGCATGCGTTTGAGTGGACTACTGAAAATGTGGAACATAAAATCAGCACACTTAGTCATTAGTTTTGTAATAAATCTCTTCCTTGTTTAAAGGAATGATGAGACACTTGTTAGATTTTTTTTAGGGAGTAAATAATCTTATATATTCAAAATTTTAATTAAGTATTTGATATAGATGCAGACATATATAAAAAGTTGTAGTTTGTAGTATACAGTTCCTGCAGCCATTAGTGTGTATTTAGATTTATTTTCAGCATTGTTATAGTTTATATTTTGCAACAATAGAATAGGTTAGAGAGTTTCATGGTGCATATACTTTATAGACTTTTTTCAAGTATATGTCCTCGGGTGAACAATTTAAATGAACCTTCTCTATTAAAAAGATAACTACTTATTTTGGATGTCCAATCCATGAGTTGTGTTTGTAAGCCAAGTTATTGACCTAATTGGGAAGCAACATTTTTGGTGTCATTGCTGGGGATAAGTCAAGCTATGAGAGTCTCTAAGATTTTAGCCGCTCATTGTAATTTTCCTAGATTCTTAGTTTATTTTCAAAGCACTTAGGATCATAAAAATTTCAAGCAACACAATATGGATTTTAGATCTATGGAGAATGAGAATGAAGAGCCACCATCATTTGCAGTAAATTTAGAAATCAATGGAGACATGTTCTCTAGCATCATAGAGGAATTTTGTTCACATATTAATGAAAAAGTGTTGATTTATGAGGAGGAAAATGAGTACAACCTTATTTTGAAAAATGAAGAAATCAACATACACAAGGTTGTTGTTGAAGATGAATGTGATGTCAAATTAGAACTCCTACTTCAAGAAGAGAGTTGCAATAAAGTGAAAATTAGTCCTCTCATGCTGAAAAGTAAAGAAGATATTGAAGAAGATCAATTTTGGGGTGATTTAGAAGAGTTTTGTTTAACATTAGATGTTAAATCAACATCTCTTGTAGAGAAAAACTATGAGCCTTATGAAGATAGTGCAAAAATTCTTGTACTTTTATCAAATCAGCCACACAAATTGGTTTTTAAAAATCAAGAAGAGGATGGAGAAGCAACTCAACTACACAAAGATAGCAAGGAGGGTTCAAAAAAATTTATTTCACGAGGGTGTCCAATCAAACATCTCATTCATATGGAGGAAAAGATGTTATCACAAGCTATGGTTGTAGCAAAGAAAGAAGTTACAACTAAAGATAAACCTCAATATGCAACTACAACAAAAGAGGACACATTTCAACTTACTTATGTACTTCAATATAGCAATATACATGAAGTAATAAGTGACTTTCCTAATGTCTTTCAAAAAAATTTGTTGCATATTAAGTTTCAATTAATGCTGCAACTATTTCTTACTATGCATAGGCATGTGAAGCATTGGAAGACTTTGAGAAGAGGAAGATACTTCAAAGAACTAGTGAATGGTTTTGATTGAGCGGGTCATGTGATCTAGTTAGTGTAGGATAGGATAGTTTAGGTTAGATTTTTCATTCAACAAGTGTTGTTACACAATGTCTTAGAGTTAGTAGTTGTCTAGTTTAGTTTGTTTCCAAGTTATTCTTGTCTTAATGGCTATTCTGGAGGATTTTACAACTGGTCAATTGGTGATATTTTCAATCATTTTTCCAAGGGTCTGAGTGAGTCAAGTCTATCATTTTGTAAGAGAGTCTTTGCATATATTTCCAAAAATTCTATTGAATATTTGAGTCTTCATGATGTCAAGAATGTTCTATTCAATGATGATGTCTAGTTGGTCTTATCTGCAGGTTTCATGTTGTAACAGTTAGTCTTGCAGCAACTATTGTCTAGTTTTAACAACCAGTCTTGCAACCACTACTCTTTGATTCAATAGACAATCCTACAACAACTACTATGTGATCCAAAAGACAGCTTTTAGAAAGTATGAAGAAATTGCACATATTAAATATGCAATACTCTTGGAGGGACCTAAATATTCAACAATAAAGAGACCTGTACTTTTAGCTATTTTCAAAGTTTGAAGTTTCTCACAACAACAAAAATGGTACTAAGTTTATGATTTCCATTTATTCATAATATTTATGATGTTTAGTAATTGATTATCTATGCATTGCATTTTGTTTTTCAATTATCATTATTGTAATTATATGCTTCATGAGCAATTTGATGCTACCATCATTCGTACATTCTCATTTGAGGACAAACAACCTTTTAGCTGGGGGGAGCACATGTATACTTGGTTTTTATTGTCATAGACCATAGGAGGATGACCTTTCATGTATATCTTTTATGGCACCTTTGAAATTCTTGATGATTGATTAAAGTTGTCACAAGATTTCATGCTAAAAGCTTTCATGACTATCTAATGTCTATTCCTTGCTTGAGGACAAGCAAGATTTCAGCTGGGGGGAAATGATGAGCCTATAAAATGTCATATCTATATCCATTTATTATAACACTTTACCACATGGTTTTAATATATTCCTAAACCATTTCCATACATTAAGTTGGTTTATGAAGCATTAACTATGATAAATGATTTATTGATTAACAATTGCACGTGTAGCTAGTTGATGCTAGATTGTGACGATTTATTATGATAAGTGATTATTATATTATAATTATATTAAGGTGATTAACACATTTTTTTTGAGGTATTTGAGTCATTCATGTAGCTGGAAAGAAGGAGAATCAAGTTGACACTTGTCAATAATCAGCAATTACAGTAAATGAAGAAAAGTCAAAAGTTAATTTTAGTAAAATAGGCATATCTCTCTCAATTCTTAATGAAATTAAGAATGGCATACAATTTTGAAAATCAGAAAACAAGGCCCACAAACCCTTTTGGGTGTTTGAGTCAGTTTGGAATAGTTAATGAGAACCACAGATTAGAAGTTGACTAAGGAAAAGGTGGCATGTTTTCAGGCAGCATAAGATCACTTTCAGTAAAATGGCCATAACTTCCACATATCTTAATGAAATTTAGATTTTTAAAATTATCTAGAAATAAAAAAAGAAGGAGAACAATGTGGTAAAAGGGTTTGACATAATTCGTAATAATGAAGGAGAAGCATGCGTTTGAGTGGACTATCTAAAATGTGGAACAAAAAATCAGCACACTTAGTCATTAGTTTTGCAATAAATCTCTTCCTTGTTTAAAGGAATGATGAGACACTTGTTAGATTTTTGTTAGGGAGTCAATAATCTTATATGTTCAAAATTGTAATCAATTATTTGATATAGAAGCAGACATATATGAAAAGTTGTAGTTTGTAGTATACAGTTCCTGTAGCCATTACTGTGCAGTTTCCTGCAGCCATTACTGTGTATTTAGATTTATTTCCAAAATTTTTATAGTTTATATTTTGCAATGATAAAATAGCTTAGAGATTTTCACGGTGCATATACTTTGCAAACTTCTTTCAATTATACATCCTTAGGTTGACAATTTAAATGAACCTTCTCTATTAAAAAGATAACTACTCATTTTGGATGTCCAATCCATGAGTTGTCTTTGTAAACAAATTTGTTGATCTAATTGGGAAGCCAATAGTGATCTTGGTAGGGTCATTTTCCAATCATACAGAGTGATCATGTATTTTTCTCAGTACTATCTTAATCCATTCTATTTTGAATACATTTGGAAAATCTAGGGCACGGGTTAACCCTTTTCTCTCTACAATTTTGTTTTCCTCCTTCAACACTCCATCTACACACAGTTTTCCATACAATTCTCTAATTTCTATGTCTCCAATACTACCAATCTTACAAGTGTAACATCTTACATCTTGTATCATCAAAACCTATGGTGGTATCATCAATAATGCACCAGTTGGATCTCCCTTGTATGCTATCACAGGAATAGCTCAGAAGGGTGGTTGTTTAACCTCATTTCTTATTAATTCAATGTTCAAAATCTCTTTTCGTTCCTTCCTAATAGCAATAGAAGAGCTAGATTCCATTTAAAATAATTAGGGTTTGCAATAATTCAAACAATGTAGCTCAACACACGATAAATACCTTATGAATCTAATGATTGGTGATGAATAGTAGTTGAATCTAGTTCACAAATGCTTGAATCCTTTTTCTTAGTTCTCCTTATGATCTTTGTGCTCTCTTTGATCTCAAATGAATGCAAATGAGTCTAAAATCAACCATATAACCTTTAAAACTCAGCAATAAATGCTCAGTGCTGATACAACTGTAAGCTCAACCATCATAATAATTTCAACTCACTTGGCTTACACATGATTTGTTCTATGCTTGGAAACCATAGTGATCTCGGCCAATATTATCACCTTTAATAGCTTGACATAACTAAAATTTCATTTCCACTTGGCAACAACATGAAAACTAACAAAACTTATAGATTTCTTCTAGGTTCTAACCAATACATTGCATCTTAATTCATGCATATATGATCTTTTTAGAACTTAGATTCTTGGAACTGATGTAAAATATATCATTGAAATATTAGTCCTACATACCTTTTAATTACCTAGTTGGTGGTGATGTGATCAGCTGATCCATTGGATTAAGTGACCTCATCTAAACTTGATGTGTTACAATCTTCCTTTTTCTTCCATATCTTTTTTGATCTGCACTTTGAAATTCTCAACATCAACCTTCTCTTTACCTTTGCTGAATTCATTGCTAGGTGCTTTTGATCTTGTTGGAAAGTTTCTACTGATGTGACCAATCTTCAAACAACTAAAACATGTAGTTGACTCAACCATCTATTCTAATCACTTTTGAAATGTGTTCTAATGAAATTCCTAAAAGCATGTCCCTACTCTTGACAATAATGATGACTATACCTTGTATTCTAATCCCAATTGTAGGATTTTCCATTGTGTTGTACCTTTGTCTGCTTGTTTGATGTCCACTTGGCATTAGATCCATACTCCTAACAATTGTGGCAACATCCTTCAAATCTTTGTGTGCTTGAAGTTGTGGTCTTGCATTCATGTTCTTGATGTCCTTGCTTATGGCACTTATGATAGTAACCCATGAATTTCTACTTAGGGTTCTCGTTTGCATTGTTGCTCCTACAAACATTTGTTATATGACCTAACTTTCCACAATTATGAAAAGTGGGTTTGTAGTTCTTACCTTTGTTGCTTCTTTGTTCACTACTTTTAGATGATTCTCCTTCCTCAGTATTGGTGTATCCCACTCCAGTAGTATCATCATTAGATCTAGGAGATCTCATCAATTTCTCAAATTACTTGATGGCTTCACTTCGTTTGTTGAAACTTTCAGCAAATTCTTTTTCTCTTCTTAGATCATTTCTCAATTGTTCATTTTGTAATTTTAGGGTTTTGATCTCAATGTGCTTACCATTCAATTCATGATTGGAAATCATCACTTGATTCATTGTTTACAATTGCATGTTAGCAATCCTTTGTACCTCTAATGTCTTCTCTTCTAGTCTATTTGTTAGTATCCTTTTGTCATCTTCAATCATGACTTTGTCTTCCTCAGCTTTCTTTTTCTACTTAGTCACCTCACATGGCAATACTGATTGGACTTCTTGTTCTATCTTGAGTTTTCTAACCTCTTCAGTTAGGACACCATTCTTTTCCATCATATCTAAAACTATTGCATCAAATTCACTTAAGTTTCCATCTACAAACAATTCGGCAATGTCTTCCTCTTGATAATGTGTGTTATTTTCCTCAATATCTATATCTTTCATTCTCTTTAATGAGACTTAAACTCATCTTTTACTTTAATTAACTGATGTAGGGCAAGCTAGATTTCAATCTTCTGGTTCTCAATGAATTTTACCAACTTGTAGACTTCCATCATCAAGATCTTTCCTCAAAGCTGCAAAGCTTTCCTTTCCAGATAACAAGGCTCTGATACCAATTGTTGGAAATAAAATAGGGAAAGTAAACTCTAAGAGGGGGTGTGGGGGTAAATCAATACTTCAAAATTCTAACCATTAAAACATACACCACACATCCATCTCACAATTTGCATGAAAACTAAAATACAAAACTAAATATATTTATCAATAACATAAAAACAAATAAGCATTCAACACATATGACACAAGATATTTGGTTACCCAGAAACCCTCCAATGAGAAGTTAAAATTGGGGTGGGGATGACACCCACAAATCTTCACTACTATAGTTGTAAGGTGTATCCAATGAAGGTTACAATTCTTTGATCATAAACTATGATCTACCTTGTGAAAGGTCTTCTCGGTTAAAGGCTTACAAAGATTGTTAGGTCTTACCCTATTAGAATGTTTCATCCTTGATCCTTCATTTAGCACATTTCTACTCGATATCAAATCACCTCTTTATTGATGTATACTTAATCCTCTCTAATCAGATGTATAACTTTTTCCCTCTCTTTGCTTTCCTTTGTTCTCTCTAACTGATTCTGCAATTCAATTCTTTATCACAACTCCTTAGTCACCATAAATTCTCTATCTGTGCATGCAAACTTATCTCTTCGCTCATAAACTCTTTAGGGTTTGCCTTCCTTAAGAAGACCTAGGTAACCTATGGTTAGGTAGGAATCAACGATTGTGATTTACCTATTTTTCTACTTAATTCATCGCTTTATCTAATTGGTTACATGTACTGCATAGGGATTCTCAATATAGATTCTCTATTATCAACTAGAATCATAAAAAAATCCTTAATTCAGCCAAAAAATGGTTTACATAGGAGTTTGTCTCATTACAAACAACTATGTCCAAAACTATTTACTCAGCACTTGAAGCCTATGATACTCGACATCCACTATATATTCAATGTTGTAATATAGCCTCTGAATGACTTGACATCTACTGTTCACTTGGCATGTATTAACTTGCTCATCATTCGAGTGACTCGGCACTAATTGTTTGTTCAACACATATTGGTGTTCGACACATACTATATGTCTTTCTTAGCATGCATTATTTGACAACTTATGCTCGGCATACACTACTTACTCGACATGCACTAAGTACTATTAAGTAATGACTTAAGTGTATTGTCACTCATATGTCAAAACCAAAATGAGATCATGACAATCCAAGGTAACTCATGTAGTTTGACCATGTGATGATACTCCCTAGTATGTAGCCCGAGTCTCCTTCATGTTTTTAATATTTTCCTCTAGTGGTGTACTTGTTGGATGTTTTTATTGTGGGTTGTTACATATATGTTAGATTTCATTTATTGTTCAAAATTGAACTTTATTGATGCATTTTATTTATTCATTGGTGGTGTATTTATTGTTAAAGTTATTGATTGGGATTGATGATAGTTGTTATTTGTTAGTTATTGTGCTTTTGACATTTGGAACTTTTTTTGGAAATGGTAACTTTATCACTATTGTATTTCTTTGATTTCAATACTTTTTATACTTGGTATCTTTTGTTGACTTTGGTATATTGTGTTAGAATTGGATGAGTATTTGTTCAAGTTTGGTTATCTTTCTTTATGGATAGCTTGCATACCCTTGAGGTAGATTTGGATATCAGGATTCCTTGCCTAGGATTTATTTTATGATTTTATATGTATGTAGATCATACATTATCTCCCCTACACGATGGGAGTGGGAGCCTAATTAGGTGACCACATGATCAAGAGGTAGTGACTTCTTACCATTTAGGTCCCCCTCAGATTGGCAGATGTTGGATGTTCATTGATTCAATTGTATCATTATCATTCTTATTCTTATCTAGAAGATTTCTATTCAGATGTTCTATATATGTAATTATATATCTTGTACTTTGAGATCCTATAGGTTGATGTATTGTATTTTATGTACTTGTATTTATTATTGCATACCCTACGACATGTGTAGTGTATGTTGTTAACTAGATGTTCTTTATCATATTGGTTGTATCTATCTATTTGCTTATGGGATTATGTATTTATATATTTGCTTACGATTGTGAACATTGTGCTTAAGATTAAAACTAATTAATAAAACTTTCTTAAAATGTGACTCAGCATGAAGGATCCCTTGAGGAATGTAAACTATATTTGTAATTGCTTATGTGTACTTAATGTGTATGTGTATATTGCTTCCACAATGTTATCTTATATTGTGCAACCTTTTTTAAAAAAAATAGTTGAGTAAACTTTATAACATATTAGGTTAATTTCTCTTGGGTTCCTGAGTGAGGCATTATGGGGGAAGGGGGGTGAATTAGTTCTCAATCGATTAATAATATTTTCAACTTTTAATCCTTTATCTCAAGAATAACTTAATAGTGACACATAAAATAATTCAACACATATACACATCTGCAAGATTGATAGGAAGATTTTGGTATCATGGAAACCCAACTTGGATAATAATTATGGTGGGGATTAGTACACACAAATTGTAAAACTCTTCTAAAGTATGCCATGTGAGGAGCTTAACTTTGTTAGGAGTTACAAAGAAACTATTAGTTGTCACCCTATAGAGGATTTACCTCTACCCTTATTATAATATTTATCCTATTACAAGTAGCCTAGTTAAAGGATTTTAAATACTAATTAAAGTATCACTTGTCAAAGGATTTACATCAAAGGATAATGCTAGGATCCATTTGGCTAAGGGATTTTAATGTTATAATTTTTTAGGAAAAACATAAAGAATGATATGTGTAATAACACTACCTCAACTTCATTATATACACTAAAGACCAAATACACTTCACATCATACTCAACTCTACCCTGGTTTGATCACAACTTGCACCCTTAACTTCACTTGCCCGACCATGATCAATAATAACAAATTGTTCAACCTCCACCAACATATATTGGAATTTTGATTCTATCACTTTAATCAAGCCCTATAAAATATCCTACCCAAATCCAATGCACCATAAGACAAATTTTAAACCATACAACCAACATGTTTCCATGACTGCATCAACCAATTCATAGAATTTTGTGCCAACTGGTCAAACATGTTTTGACTAGACACTTGCTTCCTCTAGAATCATCTCCATATGTTATTATTAAACAATATGATTACAAATCATCACATCACATCATAAAGACACATCACCAAACCATGATTGACTAAATTAAATTCGTTGCAACCTTAATACCAATAATTGATTATTAATTTATTCAAGAACTCAATAAACTTTAAGTTATTCAAACAATTTGTGAATACTTCATTGATCACCTTTTAATTGTATCATCACTTCATCAATCACAATAATGAGTTGGGATATCTTTATCATCTTAGTGTTTTTTTTACACCATCTTGAGATCACTCCTCTTGACTCATCATATATTTGAAAAACCAATCAAATCACCCATTGCTTGTCACTAATTATTCTAGCAGTTGCGCTGTGAATTAACCTAATCACATTTCTCTTCACATCTATGGTATAGGTCATACCGTGGAACTTTAGAGACATTCCTAATTCTCTCTCATTGATCACACCCACTAAAACTTACTCTATTAGCTTTCTTATCATGTTTATGCTTCGAAACATACTAGGAATACTAGCTTGATAGTTGACATTAATGACAACACAATCACTGATTATCATGCAATTATGTTTGTACTATGAAATTACTAACATCTCATGTTATCATAGCCTCATCTATGCCAACAATATGCCTCTTTGGAATTTATGACAATAGTCTCTATGCTTCTATTCTCTTACTTTGTGCTCAAACATGTTCAACAATAATCAACACTAGAAAACACAAAAAAAATTCCCTTTCGTCTTTTCACCACTTCCTCAAATGATCCCCCTTTCATTGAACTTCACTTTTCTATAATGCATTACATACATTCTCTCCTTTTATCATCATATTATTCCCCACCTTTATTAGCACATTCTCCCCCTTTAAAACCAATGCCAAAGGCACCAAACTTACTTGATACCTTCCTAACTAACTAGAATGTTTTACATATTCCCCCTTAAGGAGTATCCCTAGAACATCAACTCAATTTAAAGATATTTAATTCTGCAATTGAATTGATGCAATTGCATCTTGTCCTAGTCCAACTCAAGTAGGGGAATAACCCCTAACCTACCTCTTATATACTCAAATGTATCCTTAGGTAATGATTTTTTGAATATGTTTGATACTTGTTCCTTAGTTGACATATACTCCAACCTCATTTCTTTTTACTGAATGTTTTCTCTACGAAAATAATCTATACAACTATATGCTTGGTCTCAAAGTGCATTGTTGGGTTATTTAAAATATTAATTATACTTGTATTGTGACTGTAGAAAGCCGTCGATTTAATTTCCTTCTCCTAAATCCCTTACAATATCTACTTGATTTGTATTACCTATAAGCAATTAACTATAGCAACCATATACACAACTTCAACTATTGATTAAGATACACAATTTCACTTCCTGATTGTCCATGATATAAACCTATCTCCACGAAAGAATGCACCACCACTTGTGCTCTTTTAATCATTAGCATTACCTTACCAATCAACTTTGAATAAATTCAATGTAAAATCACCTTTATGTCCATACCGTAGACTATTATCTTCTATCCTATTGAGAAGTTGAAGTTTCTCTTTATTGCAAGGAAGTGAGATTCTTTGGGATTAGAGGAAAATCTAGCTGCCTATTCTATATTTCCTTTATTGTGTATCACATATTATAGCTTATTGATCATGCATTTGTAAAGTATCTCATCCACTACTTTAGAGCCATCTTTATTAGATAGTTTGTAGTTGGTTACCATAGGACTACCAACTAGTTTTAAGTCTTCTAACCCAAAAGTCTTCAAGATCTCTTTCATATCCTTTGTATAGCTTATATAGATGTCATTCTTAAATTGGTATACCTATAATCCAATGAATAACTTGATATCATCACTCATGGACATTTCTAAATCCTTCTTCATCTCATCTACAAATACAACACGCATCCCATCATTTCCTCCAAAATTGATATCATCTACAAATATCTTTGCGGTTAGTACATTTTGATCACTCTCAACCTTTAGATTCACATTATTATTATCAATTATTCTCATGAATCTAATTTCGATCAAGTAGGAATGTAGTCTTTTATATCATGCCCTTAGTTCTTGCTTTAATCCATACAAGTACTTCTATAGTTTGCACACCATGTTCTTACCTTCTATGTTGGAAAAACCTTTAGGTTGTTGAATGTATACTTCTTCTTTCAAGATACCATTAAGAAATGATAACTTAACATCTAATTTTTACCATTTGAATCCTTTGTAAGAACAAAATACAAGTAATATTCTTACCCCTTAAAGTATGGATATAGGTGAAAATATCTCTCCATAATCCAAGCCTTCCTCTTGTGCATATCCTTTGCACACTAATCTTGCCTTTTTCCCAACCACTTCACTAGTCTCATTCATCTTACTTCTAAAAACCTACTTACTACCAATCACATTCTTGTTCATTGGTTTGGGCACACATGTCTAGGTCTTGTTCTTCTCAATTTGTTCTAATTCTTCTTCCATAGCTTTCATGCAATCTTAATCTTTTAGTACATCTTTCACTATTTTTGTTTCAAATTTATACAATATAGGTATCTTCTCTTGCATTTCTTCTTGTTATCATACCAATATTTTGATCAAGGAAATGATTCAACTTTACATACCTTGGAAGTATTGATTTGGCTCTAGGTGCTTCTCTAACCACTTAAGTCATATCCTTCTCATTCACTTATTCTTCCATCATTGATGTTGTAGTATTATTCTCAACCATTTGTATATATACAAACCCTTAATATTGTTTAGGGCTATTCTTGTTAAAATCATCATTTTCATTTGAGTATTCATCAATTCTCACATTTGTACTTTCCATTATCAATCAATGATGAACCTATATCTTATTTTAGGAATACCATTATGTTAAGGTGTTCTAAGAGCTAACAATTTCTTTATTATTTTTTATTCTTCATAATATGTAATAAAATCATGTGAATTAAATTCACCTCTATCTAACCTAAGACATTTTAAGATCTTACTGGTCTCCCTCTCTACATTAGCCTTAGCGATTTTGAACTTATGAAAAAGATTCAAATTTGAATTTTATAAATACAACACACATTATCTATAATAACCATCCACAAAAAACATGAAGTATTTACCACCTTAATAACTTTGAGTTCCTATTGGGGCACACAGATCTATATGAACTAGATCTAGAACTCCTTCAAAAGAATAACTTTTAATGATGAAACTATAACTAGTTAACTTTCCAAGAGGACTATGTTTTCACATTATATTGTCTAGCTTTACTAGGTTAGATAGACCTCTCACTACCTTCATATTTCTTACTTTGATCAGGTTATGAAGATTAACTTGACAAAAACCTCTTATTCCATGACCAATAATCGTATGCTCTAGCAATCAAACAACTCTTAGTAGTAGAATTCAGATGGAGCAAATTACCACTATTTTGTTCATCGATAGTAATCACATCTTGTATTTTCCCAATGATCCTTCACACACCTACATTAAACTACAATGTACACCCTTTGTTGTTCAATAGAGAAACACTTTGTTGCCCCGACTTTTCTTCTCCACATGTTAAAGAAAATGAACCTTAGATGTCAAGTTAAAAGTGGTATTCTTCTAATTATCTTATGATGAGTCTAGGTCTAGTTTTCCTTAGGCTAGGAGGTCTTTATCAGGTTCCCCTCATCTGCCTTCTCTTCTGGTGAACTGGGTGGGTTATCCTAAATTCATGTCTCATAATGGGTAAGTTTAGTACCTAACTCAATAAAGATCATATTTTACTCACTCACAACATAAAGCATTTCTTTGAAGATGAAATTCAAATTCCCAATCTTCATATTGCAACTCCTACATGAATTTCCAATCTGCCTTCTCCTCAATGGGTTTCGGCCCATGAAGGTAGATTTTTTGATCAAATACAAAGGAGGTAGTAGAAGCTTTTAGAAATGCTCAATCTTCTTAATAATGGAAAATACCATGCCCAAAGGTGGCGAGAATGAAGGTCAAAATTAAATCAATGATGTGAATACATTGGAATACCCATGTCACATGTTGAAAAGTCAATTATCCTTGGAGATGGATTCCAAACCATTAGATGAATATTACATCAAAGGTTTTCACAACATCACAACTTATATTCTATATGATAAAAGATAAGTTGCGAAGTTGCAAAAAGTGACCTGGGCAGTTAAGTATGTAGTCATCATAACATTGCATAATTAAATAGAAAGTTAAAATCTAATGTTGCAAAGTTGCACACAAAGTGACGGTCAATTTCACACAGTTAACACAACATCGTAGGTGGTAAAACAATCAAGACTTTCAAGTTGTGAGGATGTGAAGAATGAACATGACAGTTAAGATCTAAAGCTATTGCATCGTCACTGGTGATTAAAGTTGACCTAAGGTTAATGTTGCGACAGAGTGAAAGCGTGTATTCATAGCTTCATAGAGTTACATGATGGGTTAGAGTTTTAAGTTGCAAGCATATGAAAAGGTAACAGTTAAACTCAATGCAGTGTCATAGATGTTAAAGCTAATTTTCAAATTTGGGCTACAAAGTTGCGAAAGGTGATCTGACAATTATATGTGAAGATGTCACAACATTGCAGATGAAAGAAATGTTAAGTCAAAGAAGACTATGAGGGTGCAAAAAGGGTACAAGATAGTTAAGATAGCTAGAAATCACAACATCATAGATGGTAATATAGTTAAAGGATTCTTAGTTGTGAAGCTACGAATAGTAACCCAAGATAGTCATCGTATCATTGCACGATTAAGCCATAAGCAAATATTCTACATTGTGAAACTGCAAAGAGTGTATGGAAGTTAAGTCAAATAGTTATCACATGTTTGCAGGTGGTTAAAGGTAATCTAGAGTTAAGATAACAAAGTAGGGAGGGCCTATCATCGCACCATCACAAAGTTTAGTTGTGACATAAAATATTAAGTTGCGAGCTTGTGAGATGTATTTAGAATAGTTAGTTGTCACATCATCACATAGGTTAAATGTATTATATAAATGGTAGTTGCAAATAAGCGACAAGGTAAGGATGGAAGCATTGCCATGATTAAATTGTGATCATTAATAGAAGGTTGACGACTAGAATTCAAACTCATTGTGACTATTAGGATATAAAATATAAATTTTGGCACCAAGGTGGTTGGTACAGATCAAAGAGGAATATGAACCATATGGAGTGTTTCTAATCATTTCTACTTTCTTTCTCTAATGTATTGAATTGTAACCAATGATTGTCGATTCTTGAGCAATTCAAGTGCTTTGTTAATGTAACTAATGAACTTGTAACTAGCCAAGAACTCTAAGAGGGGGCCTATATATGTAATTTTATAAGTGTATAGAAAGGTCAGCTATTTTTTGGTGTGAAGTACTTCATGTTGCAGAGACAAGATTGAAGGTGTTTTGCCCAATAATTTACTATGTCATTACATGTGTGATTTTGGAATACCTCTCTAAAGTTAGATTAAGATCAATAAACAAACATGTTTTTGTTTCTTTATTTTAAGACAATAAACTGGAAGCAATTAGAGTATTGCTTGAAATTGGGGGAGATATATGTGTGTTGTTTAAGGTTAGATTCATTTGCATGTTAAATTTGATCATTTTAGTTTTCATCTCATACTTTATTGCATTACCAATGCTGGGGAGTCATAAGATGTGTGGATTTCTAGGATTGGCTAGGTTTAGGATTTGAAACTCATTGCTTGAGTTAGTTTTGTCTAGGACTAGCCTGGTTTTCTTTTTCTGTTCTCAGGTCAAGAATGTACCCAAGTAGTTTAAGAAGTAAACAAATTCATTAAATATAATTTATAAAGGAGTTGTACCTTTTAATTTAGAGGAAATCTATCAGGCTTGTGATGGATTATCCAACTACTAGTAGATGGTCATCTATTGCAAATTTGGGAATTCAAGAGCTTATAGAAGAAGGACAATCTATTTACCAACACACTTAACAAATTTTACTTAAAACCTTCAACCTAATAAACATCATCACAATTCATTTTATTTTTCAATGCAATAGATCCTTTACATTTTACTACACAAGGAGTATTGATACCAAATCTTACCAATTCTCCATCACATTCCTCCATCTTGATCAATTTTCTTTTTTCATCGGTCATGTGATGAGAGAAATCACTTTCAAATATCAAATCTCCATTTTGATTCATACTGGAAACCAATGCTTTCTCACCAACTTTAGAGAGATCTTCTTTAAGAACAATGAACATAATTTATTCTTCATGTCTTTTATCTAATCTCTCATTGATAACAACTTCTTTAGCTAGGTATCATCTTTTCTTATTGTTCTCCTTGGATCTTATGATCTTTTCCTTGTCAAGATTGCATTCTCTTGTTGATTCTACCATGATAATATTTATGTATTAATATTTCATATATATAGAGAGAGTAAGAGTTTATTTAGAAATCTATGTATAGTGCTCATGAACTGTGGGAAATCATGCTATTAATAGATAAAATTTAAATTTTTACCAAGTTTCCATAATCAATAACATGAAACTTAAGTTTGATCAGTTTTATAAAATAAATAATATTATTTTGTGTGATTTTTGACTTAAAATGTATATGTTTATTAGTATTAAATATCCAAGATCACATTCTATGATCTATCATTAAGATATTAGAGAGTTTAAGATCATAAAGTATGATCTAAAAGTTGATAAAATATACATATATAATTAAAGTTTAAAACATCATAAATACTGATTTGATTTTTTAAAGCGTTCAGTACGATCCATATATCTAGATTTTATTATGATCTAGAATTCACTGAGATTCTAATGATGGATAGCCTTTTGAGAGAGTCAAAAGGAGAAATATTGGCTTCCTACTATATTAATGTCAACCTCCATGTTCAAACTGTCTTCATGGCGAAGTTGCTTGCCCTATATCATGGGCTAATTTTGCTGATTGAGCAAAAATCTAAAAAATAGGTGATCATTGAGGGAGACGCCGATGAAAGCTTGGTGAAACCACAAGGATGTCATAAGCATGACTAGGCACTTGCTAAGAAATGTTGATGAGGTGTCATTTTGCCTAGAAGGTAATCATGTTACCAAGAGGGATTCAAAATTTGGGAAGACACATTCTCTATCTCTGCCAAGAACACTTGCATGCAAATAACCTTTATTGAAGAGAAACCAGAAAATGAAAAAGCAGAGCTTGGAAAATTTCAACAGTGTGAGAGCAAAATTGTATTCCAAGTTATGATTAAAAAAAGTACAAAAGTTTAACCTTAAAGATGAACAAAACCCTAAAGGAAAAAAAAACTAGGTTTGCACATTATAATTAATATAAAATATTAATTATATGCACCTAAGAGTAAGCTTAAGTAACTAGAGTAAAAAACAACTTAATTAATTAAATAAAACTAATTTAATTAATAAGTGTAAGAAAATAATTACTCTAACACCCCCCCTTAAGCGATCAGATAAACTCTATTCTTTTTTGTAAATGGGTTATGAATTGAGTTTTCTTCCCTGGTTCTTTCTCTGGGAGCTCTTTTGAACTAGATGAATATTAATATAAATATAAACTTTTGCCAAAAAAAAAAAACCATGTTTCTACATCACCTTAAAGAAAGTTGGTTTTCCAACTAAATATTTCCACTGACAATGCAAAAAAACCAAATTTGAAATCCATAAGGTCTAAACATAAAAATTTAAAAGAAAAACAATGTCATCCATAAAACTAGTCAGTTGACAAATCAAACCCAATTTTTCATCGTGTCTCCTATTCTTCCTGGTAGTATCACTTGAATCATTAATAACTCATGAAAATACTCACCTTAACATATGTGATCGTAGAAATACTTAGATATGTATGTTTATATGATAAATTCATAATTGCACACCTTAACTTAATCTCCATTACCAGATTCAACTAATTGTACATAGGTACTTATTATTCACCATTTGATTGGATACCTATAATTTACCAATCCAACCCTTCTACTGCATTGTTACAACTGATCTAATAAATTTTTTTTAAAAATTGTGTTTCTAGAAATGACAACACAATAATACAACCAATATGTGATCTAAACACATATCATCTGCATCAAATGCCAATATAGAGGTAGGGATGTTCCCTTTAGGGTGATCATGTTTTTTATCAAATTTAAGTTATGAAGAAAATGTTGCTAGAAAAGAAAACACAATAATATAGATATGTGATCTAAACAGAAATCATCTTCATCAAATACCAACTTAGATAGGGATCTTCTCTTTGGGAGATCATCATTCTTATCAACTTTAAGTTGTGAAAATAAAGGAGGATTACCTACTATTTGTAGAGAGAAATCATCTAGAAATTCCTAACATCTAGATTATGAATAAGGTTTTTATACGAATAGAAGATCCTAAGGTCATAAAAAAACAACAACCTTAAGATTGACACTATCTATTAAATGAGGCTGAGGAAGAGGAGATCTAGATCTCACTACCAAAGGATCACTAAGAGCTAGATCTTGAGGGAGATTAGTTGGTGCTATAGCAATAGGAATAGTATTAGGAGAAGTATGATTATCATTAGGCTCATTGACACATTCTATATACTTTACTAAAATTTTAATGATGAAATAATATAAAATTTTAAGAAAGGTCTTGAAATATACCCTATAAGGAAGAGATATATTGCATAGCCTCATAATCCCGTATGCAATAATTTCATGAAGAAATACCAAAACAACCAAATGAAAGAAAATGTGATTCACTTCATGCATTTGATAAATAGAAGTAAGAGGAAATTCGAGAACAAAGGTTATGGAAAATAAATCCAACTTAGAAATTTTTATGATGATGCAATTTGAGAAAAATACAAGGGTGTGTGCACCAAGATGGTGTTAAAAAAAGTGGACACCACAAGCAAGCTAGTTGTTGTGTCCAAATGGTCCATGTACTAGAATTAGAGCTCTAGAATGAATGCATTTTTTATGAGACTCTCACTATAGCACAATTTGATTTATCACCTATGGACCCTGCCTTTAAGTTTCTTCCCATCACCTCTGCAAAAATGATGAATAAGGAGAGAGGGGGTCCCTTGTCTAAGCCCTTGAGAGAAGGTAAACAATTTGCTAGGGCCCCATTCACTAGGACTAAGAACTGGATGGTATTAACTCTAGGCTTAATAATACTAACAAACTTCTCGATGAATCTTAACTTGGTCAGAATATCAAATAAAATGTCCATCCTTATTTGATTGTAGGATTTAGAAATGTCAATTTTCTATGTGTGTGTGTGTGTGTGTGTGTGTGTGTGTGTGTTAGCCCCAACTAATAATGTTGATAATGTTTGTAGAGGAGTCATATCTGTTGTTATGTTGTCATTAATGTCAAGACTGATTGGTAATACATAATGCTAATTTATTAGAGTGTCATATCATTTGATTGATGGAGAGGATTTGAAGAAAGTATAATGATGAAGAAAGTATTGATAAATGTATAGATTTCAATGGATACTTGATGAGTTATATATTGATAGTATAATGGTAATCCGATTGTGTTATATGATTTGATTGAGTGTTGAGAGCATGTATAAGAAAGTTACAAAGTCATGATGTGAGAAGTCAAAGTGTTGGAAATGGAAAGGAGTAACTGAAAGGGGAGGGGTGAATTAGTTACCACTAAAAAAATCCTAGATCCCTTAAGATGTCAACACAACTTTTAAAAAAATCCTTGCTGAAACCTGGTTAACACTGAATTTATTATTGTCACTCAATTAACACTAAGTATATTACTGTCACTTGGTTAGCACTAAATTGTTGGAAATGATTGAAAAGATCATGAATGAAAAGTAATGGAACTGGTAAAGAATGTTTTCAATCATTGTTTTGTCATTGATGTCAAACTTGCTACTTGCAGGAATGACAATTGCTTTAGTGATCCAAATACTACCAATTAGTTGATTGACAAGGAGGAGGCAATCAATAAGATGTAACTAGAGCACCTAGAGAAAAGTTAAAGTTATGATGTTATAATGAAGTATAAGGATTAGCTAAGCCATTGATGAAATAGTGTATTGATGTCATACTCTAAGACATAGAGAATGGGCACACTAAAACACATCAAAGATGTAAGGTTTAGCTAAGTGATTTGTAAAGCCTAACTAAGTTCATTGGAGAGAGCCGAGCAAGCTAGTTAGTGCCGAACAGATTCTCAGTTGAAGCCGAGCAAAGTTTAACTTTAGTAAGTGTCGAGTGATCTTCAAGTATTGAGCAATCTTCAAGTGTCGAGCAGTCTTCAAGTGCCGAGCAACCTTTAGGTGCCGAGTGAAGATCAGGTGTCGAGCATGATATAAGTGTCGAGTAATATAGAAGAAGTCGAGCATCAGTAAACCAATGAAGCCGAGTTGCTGCATTATTTTGAAAATTGAAGATTTTCCAAATCTGAGCCGACATGGTAGTTATCTAGAATTTTTTGAATCAGATAGAAGATAAGAATGATGAGCTGGTGGCACAGAACAATATGTAAAACATTTTTGGCAAATACAATTAGATTCTAGATGAAATTTCTAGATAAGAGAAAGATATGGGATAGATACATTGTATCCTACCTAATCCATTGAAACCCTAAAGTTGGAGAGGGAGAATCAAGCAGGAGAGGCATTCCAGATTTCTATTTAAGGAGTCATAAGTTCATGAAGCAAAGTAATGGTCAAGCATGAAAGCATGAAGTGTTGAAGAAGGTGCTAAGGAGAAAGAGAGCACAGATACTCTGTTTCGATAGATGACCATAGATATGATTGCATTGGTATGATGAGCAAGAACACTCAAGGGGAAAAAGCTTGAGATGACAAGCTGTCACAGTTGTAGTGATTAAAACCAAGCAAAGGATTGAACTGAAGTGTGATATGTAATCTACAAGATATGTTGTAAGTTGTATCAGATCAAAAGCCATTATTGTTACTCTCTATCAATTGTAACAGTTAGTATAAATCCTATGGACTTAGGTTGGTTTAATAGCCATGTTGTAAATCCTTTAACAGGGTGACATTCCAAGTGAATGTTCCAAAGTCCTCTGACCAGGCCCATTCCTAACAGTATGGTGAAATCCTCTAACAAGGTCACATTTAATAGTGTGTTGTAAGCCTTTAACAGGGCATCACTTTAGAAGAGTGAGAATTGAGTAGCATGTTATTGGTGGTTTTTCCCAAATTGGGTTTCCACGTAAATCACTATGTCATGTGTTGATCTTGCATGTTTTATACCTACATGTTGATTTATTGTAACTTGCTAAGATGGTTGATTTAAGCTTGGATGGATGAATAGTTTAATGGGCTCACTATAATTAGTGAAAAAGTATTATTATTAGGGCATTTAGACCTTGAATAACTGATTCACCACCCCTCCCCCCCTCTCAGGAATTTATTATTGTCACTCAATTAACACTAAGTATATTACTGTCACTTGGTTAGCACTGAATATGTTACTGTCACTTGATTAACACTAAATATATTGATCTTAAGATATTAAATGTGATTAGCTTTAATTAACTTAGTTATAGAAACATAAAGGAAATAACATGAACACATGAGACACCAAGATTTAACGTGGAAACACAATTTGGGAAAACCACCAATTACAATTAGTTACTATTTTTCACTCTTCTAAAGTAAGCCTTGTTAGGAGCTAACCCTATTAAAGGTTACAAAACACATTATTAGGTGTGACCTTGTTAGAGGATATAATTCACCCTGTTAGGGGTGGCCTTGTTAGAGGTCTCCAGACACTTCAATCTAGAAATGCCACCTTGTTAGAGGATTTGCTAAATAGCTATTAGGATAACTCTGTTAGGAGATTTGATTCACTACTACAATTATTAGATCTAGTAATAATGACTTGACCTGATTGTTGATGAAATTAACTTTGTTGATTAAAAACCTTTGTTCTAGCTTGATTACTTGATCCTCCTTGATTAGAATGCTCTTTATAGCTTAGTCAACTCAGATACTCTGCCGTCTTGTAGATATCCTTCTAATTCATCTTCTTCAATTACTCCTTCCAATCCTTAACTTGACCTTATATTCATATGATTCACCTTGTCAAGTCAGCTTGAATATTCTTTTAACCAAAAAATTTAAATCCCTTACGCTTGTATTAGCCAATAAGTTTAACAAAATTAATATACTAACAGCTAGCTAATACACAATTGAGTAGTCAGTTAACATAAAGGATCCCTTTGTTTACTGATCAACTTGGTTAGAATAGGATTTCTATGGTTAACCAACCCAAATTCAGTCAATACTAACTTTCCTATGATAACTAGCCGAACTTGATCAATACAGACTTAACTTCATTAACTGAATGAGCTCGGCCAATACTATCTCTGAACTTGGTTAAAATTGAATGCTCGACACATATAGAAAACTACCTTCGATGCCTGAGTGAGCTTAGCTATCACTGTCTTCTCAGTAAAGGCTTGACATTTTGTGTAACATCAAAGACAACATACAATTGAATAATTGTTTTCAATGCAAAGAATTAGCAAGTTGCACTGAGCTAGTTAGTTTCGTTGGTGAATGAAGAACTCATTAATGATCAAGCTATTATAGTTGTCACTTGGTGCATGTAAAGTGAATAAAGGAAGAGAAGTATTAACTAATAAAGAACAATGTTAACTGAGCATAGTATTGATTGAGCAAAGTGTAGTGTTAATCGAGCAAGGAAAAGAAGAAAAAGTTGGAAAATAATTGATTTGAGGTTGACATTTGATGAAAATAAATATTGTTCGAGAAGTTTTGAAGATAAGGATGAAGTTAGTTATGAGATCTATAATAGGAGAAAGTCAAAGAATATCTATTGAAGGAGATTTAATAATTTGAAACAAAGCACAAAGTTCAAGGTGAATGTGTGATACCCGAGTGTCTAGATCCAATGAATATGAGTTGGATGAAGATTGGACGATTGTGATTAAGTGGAAAAAAAAGTTAGAATCTGGTGAAGGAGAAAGAAGTTATCTTTTTAAGGGATGAATGCTATGTTCATTGGTGTTGATAAATTTATCCATGAAGAAGAAGATAGAAGGTGAAATCAAACATAGCAGTATTGTAAAATCTAGCAACTGAAGTGCGAAGTTGATGTGTATGTGAGAAGATTAGTTAGAAGGAAGAAAGAGGGTAAATAGAGGACAACGAATGAGAAAAATGGAGTTCTAAAATAACAAAGGTAGTTGAATTCTTAATCAAATCATCTTAATCTTACTCTATAATTATTAATTAAGAAAATCTCTTAATTAATTTGTATTCCATTGAATGTATGTAAATCCTTTAGAGTAGGCCACACATATTGAGGAGTGATAAGGTCTAGATGATATTTGGTGTAAATCCTCTAACAAGGTCACATTAATTATTTATATGTAACCTATAACTAGGTTAGCTCCTAATAGAGCTCACTTCAAAAGAGTGAAAATTTTGGGTTGCCAGTCTCAGGTATTTTTTCCTTTACCACGTTAAAATACTTGTGTCAAAATGTATGGATGTAGATTGTGGTGCATGTTTATTATTTATTGTTGCAACTCAGTATACATGGTATATATATGAAGTTTACTCTAATACTTGGTATATGAAGTTTACTCTGATACTTTGTATATGAAGTTTACTCTGATACTTGGTATATGAAGTTAACAGTTTACTAGATAGATTAAGTTGAATGTTATTGTGAAGTTTGATCTATTTATTGAGCTTGTGATTGAGAAGTTCAAAGTGTTAAGTTTCTGAAAAAGTGTTTAAGGACTTATAGGATAACTAGTTATAACTAATTAATCCCCTAGTTATCTAACAATTGGTATCAGAGTTGAGTGTTTTAAGGAGAAAGTTTGAAGGGACTTAAGCTAAAGATCCAAAGATGTATAAGAAAGAGGTTCCTAAGCTGAACAAAGATAACTCTTCATCATGGAAAAATAGGATGATATTGTACCTATTAGGAATTAGAGACTAAGAATTATACTAATTGGATAAACACTACACACCTCCAACCCCTCCTATGATAGTTGAGAAGTTGAGGGCAAAGCAAGAATACAATAACTTGATGATAGATTTTTTTTATTCACTAAATGATGGTGAATTTAATGATGTCAAAGACTATACTACTGCTAAAGGGATGTGGGATAAGCTAGTGCTTTTTCATGGAGGAGATTAGAATGTGTTGAGAGAAATATTTGAGAGCTTTAGACAAAAATTTGATGATATCAGAATGAAAGGAGAGAACATTGCACAATACAATAACCAAATTAAGGAAATGTGATAGGGAGGTTGGATGAATCACTCACTGATTCATGCTCTTGGTCTTCTTAAAAGGCTAGTAGCTCTAATTAGGTCTCCTCTAGAGAGAAAATAGGTTTTTTCTCCTATGCCTTGCAAAGGAACCCTATAATATTTTTTAGGTTTCTTGGTTCATTTTCCATCCCCTTTGAGATTTTTGGGGTCTTGGGGTCATACCCTTCCATACATTACCCTAACCCAAATTAGGTGAAAATGGGGCTTTTTAGGCTTCATTGGCCACTTCAACAAGCAAGACTTTTTTGGGCTTATTCTAGGATTGGAATGAATCTACCCACTTCATGAGATGATGTTAAGACTTCTTTCTCCATGTACAAAAAGTAATTTGGACTTTAGTTTTCTTCCTCTTCAAGATATGTTGGTTTCCATATGGTCTTCCCTAGTCAAGCTCACCACAGGCTCGCCTAGGGCAAGACCTTAAAAATATTTTCTTTGCATTTGAGGGCCCTAGTTTCTATACATATTATATACATGGATTCTACTCACTATTCCTAAGAGGTCATACTAATTGAACAGTGGAAAAGTGAGTTAGAGCTCCATCTTCAAGAATTGTCTGGACAAAACCAGTAATAATGTAGAACCAAAGTAATTTCACAAAAGGAAACTAAAATGATAAAAAATCATATCTACCAACACAAAAAACTAATAAATCATGTCAAACAAAGGATGCATAGGTGACAGTAAGAATCTTGAACTCCTAACTACCTGCTATTGCTCAATAAATTCTTCAAGATGTTGATTGCAAAAACACACAATCTATACAACAGACTTCCAACCCTTCTCATAGGTCTTCTCATGCCTTATATAGGGTGTTTATTCACTCTTTATAACTCCTCTTCAATTATTTTCAACTTTCTTGCCAAAAGTTTCTCAATCAACTTTTAAAAGTTGCAAAGTAGCACAATGCAACTTTTACCTTTTTTTTTCAAAATTTCTCCAATTTGGTCATGACCTTCCTATCTTCCAAATCTTAACCACAAACCTTAACTACTAAGGTAAAAACCTCACCCTTGCTCTTCCTAAATCCTATTGACCTCATGATGATGTCAGCACCATGCCTTGTGTCATTCAAAGGGCTCTACAACTTGCTAGCCCCTAATTGCACCTAGTAAAAGGCCCTAAGATCTTATGAAAAAAAAATTCATCGTACTCCTATTATGGTCAACATGATCCAACACATCCAAAATTATCTAAGGCTCACACTTACGTAACAAAAACATGAAATTTTTAGATTGCCTAGGCAATAGTTAGGTGCTCCTGCACCAAAGTGGTTAGTGCCATTAAAGTTGCTAGAGAAACCATAAGTGATAAAGATGTTATAAGTAAAGTACTGAGAACCTTATTGCCTATTTAAGCTATTAGAGTATCAACTATTCAAGAATTCAAAGATATTCCTAATAATGTGCTTACTCTTGATGTTTTGGTTGGTAGATTGACTTCTTTTGAGTTGAGTAACTTTGATAACAATTTACCCAAAGTTGAAAATTCTTTCAAGACATCACTACCTATTGAAAGTTCAAGGAAGGATAAGTGTAGCAAAGATGAAAGTGATCCAGATTTAGATGACAATGAGCAAGATGATCTTGAAGCACTATTGTCTAGGAGACTACCAAGAGACAAAGAAAATTTCAAAGGTAAATCACCCTTGATATGTTTCAAATGTAATGAAGTTAGTCATATTGGATCTAGATGTCCTAGTGAGAGAGAGAGAGAGAGAAAGTGACAAGAATGAGGGGGGGGGGGGGGGGGGAGAGAGAGAGAGAGAGAATATTAAAGGAACAAAGTTAGAGGAAAGAAGTCATGTTACATTGCTAAGGAAGAACATACTGAGTCAGGATTAGATGATGAAAGTGAAGGTGAGGAAGTTGTGTATGTTGTTGTGAAGAAGACTAAAAGGAGGAAAGGTATAAAGAAGAAGAAAAAAGGTATAAAGAAGAAGAAAACCTTTTATCTTATGTTAGAAAGAATTATGCTTGGATTATTGATAGGGCTTGTTTGCATCACATGACTAGTGATATTCATAAATTTTATAAATGAAAAGAGTATGATGGTGGGTTTATTAATCATGTAAATGATGTTCCATGTCTTGTGAAAGGTAGAGGCTCACTAATCTTTAATGATGAGATTAATATGATTCTTAAATATAACTTGTTGGGTGTTGCACAACCAAATAACAGAGCTCATCGATTGGAGTTTCTAAATAGAAAGGTGAAAATATTTTATGCTGATGGAGAATTGATTGGAACTAGTGAACAAACAAGAAGTAATTATTTTACCTAGATCCTACTATAAGTGTATTCTTGTTTGCTAAAGCTGAAGATGTATGGTTATGGCATGAGAGACTTTGTCATGTAAATTTTGATAATATGATTAAAGTGGGCAGGTTGAAGAAAGTAAGAGGCTTACCAAACTTGAATAAACTTGATAATGCTATGTGTAAATAATGTTACTTCGATAAGAAAACTAATTCAAGTTTCTCAAGAAAGTCACACTCATCTAATGACATATTGGAATTGGTTTATATTGATATTTATAGTCCCATGAAAGTTGAAAGTTACTATGGTGATAGATACTTCATTCTATTGATTGATGATTATTCAAGGATGGTGACTGTGATATTTCTAAAAGTTAAATCTGATGCATTTCAAATGTTTACGTGCTATAAGGGAAGAGCGGAGAAGGAAACTAGTTAGCGATTAGAATGTTAAGATCTGATAGAGGTGGTGAGTTTATGTATGATGAGTTTACTAAGTTTTGTATTGAGCATGGAATTAAAAGCTAAATATCTACACCTAAAACTCTACAACAAAATGGTATTGTAGAGAGAAGGAACATATCCATTGTTGATTATGTTAGAACACTATTGATTGAGAAAGGAGTCACACAAATGTTCTAGAGAGAAGCTATAAGCATTGTTGTTTACACCCTCAACCAAGCTTAGTTGAAGAAAGGTACACATAAGACACCCTGTGAACTCTGGTATGGACACACATAGAATGTAAGTTATTTCAAAATCTTTGGAAGTAGGTTTTATATACATAAGAATGCTAGAAATGGGAAGTTTGATTCAAATGGAGATGAAGGGATATTCCTAGGTTAATCTACTAGAAGTAAAGCATATAAGGGTTTGAATAAAGTTGTTGACACAATGGTTGAAAGTGAAAATATAAGAATTGATGAGTTTGTAGATAATAACAATGAGGAGAGAAAGAAATAACATGAAGATTGTGATATATTTGTCTATGTATAAGATGAAGCACCTTATACTTTACCTGAGCACCAAACCAAGTTGTTGCAATGGGCCACTAAATAACAACAAAGAGAAACTAAGTAACTTGAAGTACTCGAGCCACATATAAGCCACCCCAAGTAGAATGTTGAGCCCCAATCGAGTGTTGATAATGTTGAAGAATGAAGAACTGAGCTTGTTTTAGCAAAGTATGTCAGAAGGCACCATTTATAGAATTAGATAATTGGAGACAAAAGTTATGGATTCATGATAGGAAGTAAGTTGAGAGATATTACATGTTTGATTTGTGAATTTGAGCCTATAATTGTAAAAAATGCACTTGAAAATATAGATTGGATCAATGTTATGAATGAATAGATGGATCAAATTGAGAAGAATAACACATGAACATTAGTACTGAGACCCAAAGACAAGAATGTGATTGGAACAAAGTGGATTTTAAGGAAAAAGTTAAATGAAAAAGGAGAAGTTGTAAGAAACAAGGTTAGACTTGTATATAAAGGATATGCACAAGAAGAAGGTATTGACTATGGAGATACCTATGCACATGTTACAAGATTAGAAGGAGTAATAACACTATTGACAAATGTTGCATACAACTGATTCAATTTCTACCAAATGAACGTCAAGTCTACATTTTTAAATAGAATTGTAGAGGGAGAGGTTTTGCATTAATCAACCTAAAGGATCTGTAGAGAAAAATTAGAGGCACATGGTATGTAAACTACATAAATCTTTGTATGCATAGAAGCAAGCACCAAGAACATGGTATGAAAGATTGCACTCTTATTTAATTAGAATTGGATTTGTCAAAACTAGTGACAACAGTAATCTGTAATTGAAAAGTGAAGCTAAAAACAAGGTATTAATAACTAAAATATTTATGGATGATATAATGTTTAGGTAAAATAAATTGTTATGCAAGGCATTTGTTGATCAGATGAGTAAAGAATTGGAGATCTCTATGTTTGGGGGAATAAGTTTCTTTATTGGTTTGTAAATTCATCAAGAAAAGGGATGAATATATGTTACTTAGTCCAAATACATCAAGGAGATACAACATTTGGCATGGATCAGTGAAGGTTAGTTGGCACCCCTATGGTCACTAGATGCAAATTTTATAAGGAAGACAACTCGACAAAAGTGAATGAGACTTTGTATCGATCTATAATTGGAAAGTTATAGTATGTAGTACATAGCAGACCTAACATTGCACATGCAATTGGTATAGTAGCAAGATTTTTAGCCAATCCTAAGGTGACACATATGACAATAGTAAAGAGAATATTCATATATCTAAAAGGAACTAAAGAATATGGATCATGGTACAAGAATGGAGGAGA
The DNA here is from genome assembly GCA_028749045.1 of Cupressus sempervirens. Taxonomy (NCBI): domain Eukaryota; kingdom Viridiplantae; phylum Streptophyta; class Pinopsida; order Cupressales; family Cupressaceae; genus Cupressus; species Cupressus sempervirens. The sequence continues at coordinate 616,705,300 of CM053785.1, read as the reverse complement.
TTTTGAGCTAAGAGTCTACACTAATGTTGAATGGGCAAGAAAATTGATGATAGGAAGAGCACTAGTGGTGAAGATATCTTTTTAGGAGAAAGATTGGAAACTTGTATAAGTAAGAAACATAGTTGTATCTTACAATCCACTATTGAAGTTGAGTATGTAGCTACTACAATCAATTTTCCAAATTTTGTGTTGATCAAACAACTATTGGAAGGTATGCAAGAGGAATTCATTGAACCTATTATTATCTATTGTGACAATACTAGTGTTATTAATCTATCAAAGAATCATGTCATGTGTGCAAAAACAAAGCACATATCTATCAAGTATCACTACTTGAGAGAGAAAGTTCAAGAAAAATAAGTTAAATTGGAGTATGTGAAGTCCAAGGAGCAAATAGCAAATATATTCACAAAGTCATTGCCTAAGGATGGTTTTGAGTATCTAAGAGGTAAATTGGGGGTCCTTCCCCTATCCAAGATTCGCTAATTAAAAGATTCATGTTGCATCAATTCATGGATGATTAGAATATATTTATGGAGTTGATGCAAGAGTTCACTCTTTAGGGATAGTCCCAGAGTTGTGGAAATGAATGTAATGCAAAATATGTAATCAATATATGCAAGGTATAAGGTATAACTACAAGGTTTTACAAGTTTCTTGTTGAAGCTTATAGTTACCTTTAACATTTCTGACAAATGGGGAGGGATTGGTGATGTTTTATATGAAAAAAGGAAGCTGATATCATATGGGAGGGAATTAGTTGAGGATGGGAGAATTTGTATGAATATGATGTCCATGAAACAAGGAGTATGGTGTATGAGAATACACAGATGTTATTGAATAGAGAATTATATCCAAAGGGGAAACATATGGAGTAGTTTAGGATCGAGAAATATTATTTGATGTAACTTGGTAAAGAGCAAAGAATTAAAATTGCAAAGAACCTGATGATGTTGCTATTGGATGGGTTATTTCTTAATGTAATAATATGAAATAACGTGTTTCAATATATTCCAAAGGGGGAGATTATTAGCCCCAATTAATAATGTTCATAATATTTGTAGAAGAGTCACATCATATTTTATGTTGTCATTGATGTCAAGCCTAATTGGTAAGACATTATGCTAATTCGGTAGAGTGTCATATCATTTGATTAATGAAGATGATTTTATTATTAAAGTGGATTTTAAGAAAGTATAATGATGAAGAAAGTATTGATAAGCGTATGGATTTAAACATGAACTAAATGAGTTAGAATTTGACAGTACAATGTTGATTTGATTATTTTACATGATTTGATTAACTATCGAAATCATGCATAAGCAAGTTATGAAGTCATAGAGTGAGAAGTCAAAGAAATAGAAAGTTGCACCAAGCTAATCAGTTTGGTCAGTGAATGAAGAACTCAATGGTCACTGATTATAGTTGTCATCAAGCAAATGTAAAGTAAATAAAGGAAGATAAGTATTAATCAAGCTTGAACAATGTTAACTAAGCATACTATTGGTTGAGAAAAGTACAATGTTAATCAAGAAAGGGAAAGAAGAATAATTGGAAGAGAATTGATTTAACGCCAACATTTCACGAAAATAAAGATTGTTTGAGAAGTTTTTGAAGATAAGGATGAATTTAGTCATGAGATCCATGATTGGAGAAATTCAAAGAAGATCCAATGATTTAATGACTTGAAATGAAGTACAAAGTTCAAAGTGAAGGCATCATACCCAAGTGTCTAGATTCAATGAATCTGAGATAGATAAAGAATGGATGATTGTGATTAAGCAAAAAAAAAAGGAAGAATTTGGTGAAGCAACAATAAGTTATCTATTTTAGGGATGACTGAGATGTTCATTTTTGTTAATCAATTTATTTGTGAAGAAGAAGATAGAAGGTGAAATCAAGTAGAGCAACATTGTGAAATATAGCAAGTGAAGTGTGAAGTTGATGTGTATGTGAGAAGATCAGTCAGAAGGAAGAAAGAGGATGAACAAAGGACAAAGAATGAGAAAAATGGAGATCTGAAATAAAAAAGGTAGTTGTATTCTTAATCAAATCATCTTATTATTACTATCTAATCATTGTAGCAAAAATATCTTAACCAAATGGACTTAACAGTCTTATTTGTAAATCTATTCGTATGGTGAGATTCCTTTAAATGTTTGTAAGTCATTCGGAGTAGATCACTCATATTGATAAGTGATAAGGTCTAGATGATATTTGGTGTAAATCCTCTAACAAGGTCACATTAACAATGTATATATAACCTTTAACAAGGTTGTATCCTAACAAAGCTCACTTTCGAAGAGTGAAAATTTTGGGTTCTTGGTCCTAGGTGATTTTTCCCTTTACCATGTTAAAATACTTGTGTCAAAATGTATGCATGTTGATTGTGTTGCATGTTTATTTTTCATGTTTATTGTTGTAACTTTGTTAACATAGTAAATATATGCACTTTACTCTAATACATGGTATATGAAGTTAACAATTTACTAGAAAGATTAAGTTTAATGTTATTGTGAAGTTCAATTTTTTTTATCGAGCATGTGATCGAGAAGTTAAAAGTATTAAGTTTCTATAAAAGTGTTTAAGGACATGCAAGATAACTAATTATAACTTATTCACCCCCCCCCCCCCCCCCACCCCACCCCACCCCGCTCCAATTATCTAATAATATAATAATATAATATTGATATGTATACTATTTTATATTGTATGTAATAGTATATCATATGTTATTAATATATTATATTCCTTTATTATTATATCAATAATCAATAATAATATATTTAATAATGTATATTGAGATTATTTAATACTATCTTTATTATTTATTAAACCTTTCTTCCAAGAGGAGGACATTATAATCATGATTCTAAGTGGGGACATGGCATCTTTGTCTCTAGTTGTTAAGCTTCACCACTCCAAAGGACTAGATCTCTAATACAAATTGTTATTCCCAAGGGATTATATTACTAGGGGGTGGGGGGTGGTGAATAAGTAATCAATTGATTAAGCAATGTTTCAACCTTTAAATATTTATCTCAAGAATGACTTAATAAAAACACATAAAAATATTCTACACATAAAGCCATCTATAAAATAAAAATATTCTACACATAAAGCCATCTATAAAATTAAGATATATATATTGGTAGCATAGAAACCCAACTTGGGTGAAAAGCATGGTGGGGATTAGTACCCATGAATTGTACACTCTTCTAAAGTATGCCCTATGAGGAGCTTAACCCTATTAGGAGTTACAAAGACACTATTATTTGCTACCCTATTAGGGGATTTACCTCCAGTCTTTTTAGGAGCTTTACCTTGTTAGGATTATCATAGTTAAACAACTTTACATAATAATTAAATTGCCACCTTGTTAAAGGATTTACAATGAAGGACCTATTAGGACCCACCTGGTTAAGGGATTTTATAGTAGTAACTATTAGGGAACAATAGAAAGAATAGTATATGGAATATAAATACCTCTTGTTAATTATATTCATTGAAGCTCAAATAAACCTCCATAACATGCTCAACTCTACCCTAGTTTGATTGCAACTTGCATCCTTCACTAATTTTGCTGACCATAATCAACAACAATAAACTATTCAACCTCTATTAGTATATATTGGACTTTTATGTCCATGGCCTTAATCAAGCCCTAGAATTTGAAACTAATATGTATTTCAAATATTCTACTTAAATCCAACATACCATAAGACAAATCATAAACCACAAAACACATTTCCAAGACCACACCAACCAATTCATAAAATAATGTTTTGAGAGGTAAAACACATTTTGACTAGATACATATTTCCTCTATAATCTTTTTCATATGCTATCATCAAAAAATGTAGTTCTAAATCATCAATTCCAAGTGTAAAGACACATCAATAAATCATTACTAAGTCAACTAAATTTATCACAACCTTAACATTGATCACTAATAATCAGTTTACTAATTGTTGCTCAAGAACTCAATATACTTTAACTCCATTAAACAACCCTATCACTGCTTTACTTATCACCTTCTCAATTTATTATTTCTTCATGAATCAAAATAATGAGTTGTGAGTATAACTGTATCATCTTACCTGTTTCTTTTACATCATCCTAATATTGCTCCACTTGACTAATTGTAGATTTGACAAACCAATCAAATCACCTATTGCTTATCAATAACAATTCTATTAGTTGCACTATCAATTCACCTGATCATACCTTTCTTCATGTCAATAGTAGAGGTTATACCATGGACCTTCAAAGATATTCCTAATTCCCTCCCAATGATCACAACCATCAAAACTTACAGCAACACCTTGCTCATCATGTTTATGTTTGGCAACAAAATAGGAATACTAGGTTAATAGTTGACATCAATGACAACACAATAAATAATCATTATGTAATCAAATATATGCCATGATATTAATGATATCTCTTACCATCACAATATCATTAATGCCAATAGATGGGGAGAAAAATTCCCATTCCTTCCAATATGATGTGGTAACCTACAAGATATAGTCATTAGTTGAAGAGAACGGAATTCAAAATAGATCAAGACTAATATGATGATGGAAGGAGAGAAATAATTCATACACACACTCAAGGAAAAATGGGGAGAAGGGTTTTCTTTATTCTTGAAGCTAAAGGATAGGGGAAGAAGGATATGTGAGAGGATATTCTAGTAGAAGTGAAGGGAATTTTAGATAAGTACAACTAAGTAGTAGCAAAAGATATTCCAGAACTACTACTCCCAATCAAAGACATTACACACTAGATAGTTTTCATCCCATGAGGTACCCTTCCAAATAAAGTTACCTACAAGATGAACACTTAATATAATGATGAGATAACTAGACAAATTTAAAAATTGTTTGAAAAAGTATTGGTAAAAAAAAGTCTTATCCCATGTGCAATACTAATTATATTAGCCCCCTTAAAAGATGGAAATTGGAGATTATGCACTAATTATAGGGATATTAATGTGATAATCATCATATATATGTTCCCTATCCCCAAAATAGAACATTTTATGGATTCTTTAGGTGGAGTTACTTATTTTTAAAAATTGATTAAAAAAACTAGATACCATCATATAAGAATAAGAGAGGGAGATGAGTGGAAAATTGATTTCAAGACAAATAAGGGGTTATATAAATGAATTTTTTTGTCATTTGGGATATCACATGCTCCTATTATATTTATTAGGTTAAATAATAAGGTGTTGCATGAATTCATAAGGAAGTTTGTAGTGGTATACTTATATGATATCTTGATATTCTGTAAAAATAAAGATGAGCACCTAAATCACTTAGAGATTGTCTTAAGGAGGTTGCATGAGAGAAAAATAATTATAAATATTGAAACATGTGAATTCAAGTAATATATTTTTTAGGGTAAAGAACTAAGCAATTAATTCAAACTAGATTATATGAGTTCATTAGTTTAACACCTTTCCCCTAAGCCATTTAATGCAAGAGAAATAGGGGCTTCAAAATATAACTCCCAATATAACCAAAGTGATATTATCATAACCCAAGTGAGACAAAGGGATTCCAATAATAAACCCAAATTAAATCAAGGAATCACAAAAGAAAGTCCTCTTTCATGCAATGTTCATCAACCTTGGATTTGTAACGTGATTGGATTGACTGATTAAGTGCTATATTGACTAACTTGCCTAGGGCTAGTTGATTTAAATGCAAGAAACATTTGTACAAACCTATTAAAACAATAAATTTGATCTAAGTCAAAAATTTAGGAGAGATAAATTGATTAACCTTGAAGATGTGTAGTAAAAGACACATTTCAACTCAGAAAAATAGCATACTAGAAATTATGGGTCAAAAACTAAAACCAAATCTGAAATTAGGATAGAAAAGCCAAAAACATTAGAAAGTTTTAGATTTAAAGGAAAAATTTGAATAGGTTAACCTATACCAGTATATATTCCACAAAGTCAACATATTCTTAGAAGGTAGAAATCCAATCAACCTTAGATCATCTGATAGTAGATTTCTAATTCCAGATTCATTATTATGACAACCTATTTCTACACACAAGAAAAATAGAATGTTTTTTGGCATGGGAGTGGCTTTCCTTGGTCAAGACCCTATGTAGGAACTAACCTTGAAAGATAAAAGTATGTAAATAAGTAAGACAAATGCAATAATTCAACTTATTTGATGAAACCCTTGTTTAGAAAAGTTTCATAATGCTAGATGTTGTTGATAGCAAGTCTTGAATGAGAAATGTAAGAAATCTCCACAAATGCAAAGGATCTAATCAATATCAAATCATGGAGCCATGTATGTATATATGTACAAAGTAAGAAGAATGAGAATGCAGAGATTTATATCTCCTCCCTTGATGGTCAACAAAATGATATATTTCAAAAAGGAAATGCTCACAATGAATCTTTAGACCTTCATAAATGCTTAAGAGCTCGATGTATGCCTTAAGTGATCTCCTTTTTTTTGTACTATATTCTTTTGATGCAAGAGCATCCTAGGTGTAAAGGCAATCTTGCATCACCCAAAAATATTTTTACTTCCAGTTTTGTGTTTTCATAAGGGTTATTCTTGTGTAGAGTTGTTGTTTGTGGAAGCTGGCTAATTTTAGTAAGTTGATCTATGTGCTCAAATTTTCTTAATCTCATATGTAGAGGTTCATCTTAGACATATCATCCTACTAGATGAGTTTCATTTCCATATCATATGTATTAGTGCAATTATTGTGGATTTTCGGTATGAATTTTGGCTATCCAAACTTCAAGCTCAGCGATGAAGTCCTAAATGGCTCCAAAACAAGGACAAATCTCAATTAACAAATGCTTCCATGATTAGCCATTGTACAACTTTAGATGTCATTTCCAAAAAGGGGTTATAATAGCCCATTGGGTCAACGATTTATTAGTTAAGGTCTCCAAACATGGGTCATTGAAAAATTTTGTAAATTGTCTTTAGTAAATTATATATAATAAAGTGTAACAAAATAATATAATATGAGGGTAAGAATTTTCCTTAGGGAAAAATCACCCAAGACCAAGGAACTCAAGCACAAGCACAAGAATAGACCAAAAGAGTATGATCAGAATGACGATATGATATTCATTTAATATGGATGTAAGTACACTAGGAGCGCTTGTATATAAAGGCCTCTGGAATGCTTCTAGAATGCATAGGAATCAACAACATGATAAGTCATACAACCAAGCACATGTCCACCAGATATGGGTTATCCTCCATTAAGCACAGGAGTAAGTGTGTTGATGAGAGGATAAGCCTACAAAGGTGTAGCATGCAAAATAATATTGTGGACACCATGTGCTAAATTAGGAGTGCAAATAATTGCGTTGTCTACATGAAAACTCAATTAATTATGTAGACTTTAGTGTTGTAGACACCATGTGTCGAATTAGAGTTGCTTACTCCAGTGTTGTCAACATGACAAGTCATAAGAGTACACAAACTCCTGAGTGTCTCACCTAAGAAATAATAAAATAATGCATTAACCTAAGTAAACTTAAGTAAAGTGTAATAAGTAAATACTTATTTACACCAACAACCCCTAGCTTAAGTGCAACTTAGGGGAATGCACTTAAGCTTACTAAAGCTAGAATGAAATTCATGATGGGTCCCGACTACTAGGCCATTTTAGGTACCCATGTACATAATGAAATGCAATCTCTCATAAAGTAGAGAAAGAGGGAAAACCTCATGGGAAAAACCCTCCCCAAAAAGATAGATGAAAAAACAAGATGCATGGATGGATGGAGTAATCAAGACCCCCCCCCCCCCCCCATTACGACATACATCAAGTCTATACAATAGAGAAATATGAGAAGAACACAATCCCAAAGAAGGAAAAGGTCCCCCCCAAAAGAGAGAAGAAGAAGAGAGACAGGGTAGTCCCCCCCCCCCCCCCCTCCCCCAAATGTAGAGTGTCGATCAGTGATAGTTTCTTTGATGTAGAAGTTGATCCATGACTACTAAATAATATTCCTCCCCTTTGGAAGAAACAATATTATAGGTACAAAAGAGATGCTTCCCCTGTGTGTGGAAAGAATCTCGATGATCAATGATGCCTCTGAAACCTACTCACCTGTCCCTGTGTCAATACTGATTGTCACCCCTTCCAATGTTGCTGAAAAGAACAATGTCAGACCTAGCAAGGATGGATGTAGAACCTATCCCAAAGAATCTACTATCTCCTCAATCGATAAAGAGACCTCCTACAACTATTGTACATAAGGATCCACAATCATATCAACCTGTGAAGATTGATCATGTAGAGAATGGACATGAGGGTCAGAGTGAGCCCTCACAACAACTGAAGAAGGATCTTCTCCATCAAAGAGAAGATGTATATCATCATTGATGTCCCCCAAATCTGCTATGTATGACTCCACGAACAAACCTGAAATATCTGCTATGTAGTCATCCTCTGATGTTAGACCTGGAAGACTAGGTGTACCCTGTTGTGTTGGACCTATCACTATGGAAATATATGCTTTTGGAATGTGTTGATGATGTGATCTCTCCCTACATCTTTCAATAGGATCTCACATATCTGAATCTATTGAAGTACTAAATATTTTAGAAAATTCTAGCCAAAAAAAATCAAAAAATTGCACTTGATATGGAGTCCGGATGACTGAGATATGGACTCCCAAAGTTAGAATGTCAAATCAAAAATTAATCTAGAGAGGGGTTGGATCAACAAAAGATGAGGTTAAATTTGATGATCAAACAGTCATCATAGCAATTCTATTTTGCCTCCTGATGATGGTAAAATGACCATTAATTTTAGGATAGTGGATTACTGTCATCAACGTACTTGGCCCCTCTGTGACATCACATTGACATAATGATGATGTCAGCACCATATAGAATAGTACAAATAGTACAAAAAATGTGTCCTATATGGCTTCATGTGTCGCAGTATGATGTGGTAGTCAATTGCACTGCTTGTTAACGTGTTGGATCTGACTATACAAGGGCGACGTGTACAGGCCACATGTTAGGTGACTGGATTTTGTGGCTAACAAGGACTAAGTGGGCATCATATGCTAAGCTAATAGGTTGTGGATTGTTCCACATGTGCATGTTTAGTGTAGTGGACATCATGGACGTAGTGGCTTAGCGACATGGCCAGTCTGGGTTGCATCCGTGTGGCGAGTGTAGCAAAGGCCGCGTGGTGTAGAAGCAGCAAGTGTTGGAAACTTGAAGCACTAGCCAGAGGTTTCGCAACCAGAAAATCACACTAGAGGCCTGTTTTGCGATGGTCGAGAAAGGAAAACAATTGATAGAATGTGATTTTAATCCCACATCAGTGAGGTAGCACTTTGCAGATTATTTATAAACAAGGTCATAGGTGTAATAACCAAAAAAGCCCACAAAATTGTGGGAGTTGGCCACTGAATTGTGGGGGTCACAATTGTATGTTCACCGAGTCAGAATGAATGCCAAAAAATTGGGTGTGCCCGTTGTGTGTTACCAGAAATGTAAGTGTGCCCGTTGATTAATAAATAAGGAATATTCTTTAGATCAAATGAAATATTCTGCATGCAGGGCCGAGGTCTCACTACCCGATGCCTATATAAAAAAAATTTCTCTGCAGAGCCAACTGGCTATTTTTTTTTGAAAAAATACAAAATTTTGAAAATAAAATTCGCAAATTGAATAAATGACCATACCCAAGTTGCAAATCAGGCTTTCGGGTGCCAGTTTGCAAAATTTTTTAACCTCAAAATTGACTTTGGCCTAGCATAGGCAAATTTATAGCCAATTTTCACCGAATTGACATTCCAAATGCAATGGTGAGGTCCATTTTGGCTCTAGACACTCTAGCAGGTTCTTCGGATCTAGGTTGAGGTACTAAAGGAAGAATGGTCTCGAACAACTATGTGAAGAGAATCTCCCTCAGCTCTGATACCATGTAAGAATTTGACTTAGGGAAAAATCACCCAAGACCAAGGAACTCAAGCACAAGCACAACAGTAGACCAAAAGAGTATGATCATAATAACAATATGATATTCATTCAATATGGATGTAAGTACACTAGGAGTGCATGTATATAACGGCCTCTGGAATGCTTCTAGAATGCATAGGAATCAACAACATGATAAGTCATAGAACTAGGCACATGTCGACTAGATATGGGTTATCCTCCATTAAGCATAGGAGTAAGTGAGTTGATGAGAGGATAGACCTACAAAGGTCTAGCACGCAAAATAATATTGTAGACACCATGTGCTAAATTAGGAGTGTGAATAATTGTGTTGTCTACGTGACAACTCAGTTAATTATGCAAACTCCAGTGTTGTAGATACCATGTGCTAAATTAGAGTTTCTTACTCCAGTATTGTCAACATGACAACTCATAAGAGTACGCAAACTCCCAAGTGTCTTACCTAAGAAATAATAAAATAATGCATTAACCTAAGTAAACTTAAGTAAAGTGTAATAAGTAAATACTTATTTACACCAACAATGAAGTTGTTCAACCTCAAGATTTAGGGCTTAGTGTCTAGAACCTTTCGAGGTGGTGAAAAATGCCTATATAAGGAAGGCTTGTAGGTTCTCTAGGGAAGTTCTTGGTGATAGTCTCAACTCTATCTTGTAGACTATTGTAAGGAAGGTGCCCATGTGGGTTTGCATATCATAATTTTAAATTTTGTAATTCCACACTTGTGGAGATAATAAGAAGCCCCTATTTCATTCTCTCAATTTGTTGTTGTTTCAATATTTATGTTGTGTGTTTGTGGTATTAAGGGGAGTACCCTTCATTAAATGGTATCAAAGTGAGAGTTACTAAATGTGTGCAATAGATCATTGATTGTGAGGTTGTTTGCACTAGGAATGTGGTTGGGATGATCATGTAGATAGATCATTGATTATGAGGTAGTTTGCACTAGGGTTTCAACGAAAGTGCAAAAATGCCTCCATGCAGAAAGCATAGAGCCAGAGGTGTTACACCTAAGGGTTTTAGAGATATCAAGAGATATAAGTAAGCATTGCAAGAAAAAAATGTGTGGAGGGATGAATCTTGTTGTAAGAGATGAGAGTGAGGATGAAGAAGGACACATTGATCAGGAAGAAGATGAATTTTTTTAACTCAAAAGAAGAAACACTTTTAAGGGTCATTTCATATATTAGAAAAAGACCTAAGTTTGAGGTTCCTACATTTTTGGGAAATCTTAATCTGTAAGAATTAATAGATTAGATCAATGAATTAGAAGAATATTTTGAGTATAACAATATTGAGGATCTTGATAGGGTCAAGTTTGTGAAGGCCAAATTGAAAGGTCATGCAAAGATCTGGTGTTAGGAGATTCAATTGGAGTAAAATAGAAGAGGGAAAGATAAGATCTTAAGATGCAGTCAAATTATAGCTAAATTAAAATGACAAGTCATTCTCGTGGATTATGAGCTTGATATGTTAAATAAAATGAAAAGGGTTGAAACAAGTGGGAAGATCTGTTGAAGAGTATATAGAAGATTTCTACCGAGTTCTCATTAAAACTTGCCATGCAGAAGATGATAAGGAGAAATTTTATTATTATGTTAATGGGTTGAGGCCAACCATTCATGAGGAGTTAAGTCTAGTTCAAATGAACAATATTGAGGAGACAAATTAGTTTTCCCTACAAGTAGAAGAGAAGTTGAACAAGAAGTTTGATAATCAGAAAATTGGAAGAGGTTGTAGTGGAAGATTTGGTGGACAATCTTATGGAGGATGAAATGACAATCAAAAGAAGAAGGATGATGATAACAATAGTATTCAAAATCAAAGGAGAAATAATCATTTCCATTATGAGAATAATAGAGATTAGAGAGGAAGAGGAAGAGGGAAAGGATTTGGCAGAGGAGGTTTTTGTTGAACATGTTTGCACTATGAAGAAGAAGGGCATAGAGTATTTGAATGTCCCCATTTCATGTAGGAAGGATGGAGAGGAGAACCAAATGTCAAGCCAATGATGCACATGTGGATGAAGATGCCAAATCATCACATTTTGAAGATGTTGAAAGAGGAGAAGTCCTAGTTGATAGAAGAGTCTTGCTAAGTAGTGAGAATGAACCTAATCAAAGAAGGAGTTTGTTTTGCACAAGGTACAAGTGGAGAGATAAGTATTGAGATGTGATCATTGATGGTGGAATCACTTACAATCTAGTGTCAAAAATTATGGTCATGAATTTAAAACCCAAGAGGCATAAACATCCTCATCCATACCATATTGCTTGGGTCCATGATGACCACAAGGACATGGTCAATGAATAATGCATAGTAAAGTTCAAGATAGGAAGCTACCAGGATGAGGTGCTTTGTAATGTTATACCTATGGACATATGTCATATGTTTCTGGGTAGACCATGGAAATTTGAAAGGCATGATCTACATGATGGTCACATGAATACCTACACTCTAACAAATGATGGATTGAAAAATACGATGAAGACATTGAAGGATAAAGAAGAAAATATATGTAGTGCTACCAGAGTATGTTTTGTTGCTACAAATAAATTCCTAGAGTATACGAGGTGCGAGCATATGTGTTTTGTTATAATTCTAAAAGATGGTAAAGAAGAAGTAGAAGAGGTTCCTGCAGAAGTTGTAGATTTGTTGGAAGAATTTCTAGATATTATAAATAACGTGCCTGATGGATTACAACCAATGCAGAAGATCAATCACCAAATGGACTTGATTCCATGAGCTAGTTTTCCAAATAAGAAAGTACATTGAACGAAATTGATAGAAAGTGAAGAGTTGAACATACAAGTGCATGAGTTTTTGCAGAAGGGGCTGATTCAAGAGAGTCTCAGTTCATGTGATGTACCAACATTATTAGCGCCAAAGAATAATGATGAATGGAGGATGTGCATAGATTCTCATGCTATCAACAAGATTACAATCAATTATAGATTTCCATTGCCACAGAAGGATGATATCATGGACTATTTGAGTGGAGTTGTGTATTTCACAAAAAGAGATTTAAAGAGTGGATACCATCAAATTAGGATCATATAAGTAGATCAATGGAATACTACCTCTAAGATGAGGGAAGGATTGTAAGAGTGGTTAGTCATACCTTTCAGGCTAGCCAATGCATAGAGCACTTTCATGTGGCTCATGAATAAGGTACTAAAGGAGATTTTGGGTAAGTTTTTCATTATCTAGCTAGATGATATTTCGATCTTTATCAAGACATTGGAGGAGCATGTAATGGACATACATATGGTGTTTGAGAAATTAAGGGAAGAAAAGTCTCTAATAAATTATCTGAAGAAGTGTAGGTTTGCCAAGGAGTTACTGTACTTGGGATTTGTAGTTTTAGCAAAAGGTTTGGAAAATGGACCCTAAGAAAGTGAAGGGTGTCCTCAAATGGCCTATCCCAAGGACTTCTATAGATGTAAGACCTTTTCATGGATTAACTAGTTTTTATAGAAAGCTTATCACAAGTTTTAGTAGTATTTGTGAACCATTTACTGAAATAATGAGAAGGGATAGGAAATAGTTTAAATGGACTATAGGAGCATGTACGAGTTTTAATTTATTGAAATAGAAAGTTAGATATCAACCTTTTTTAGCACTTCCAAATTTTAATAAGGTTTTTTAAGTAGACTGTAATGCTAGTGGTACTGTAATAGGAACTATTTTGAGTCAATAAGGTAGACCTATTGCTTATTTCAGTGAGAAGTTGAATGATGCTGAAAGAAAATATTTAATTTATGGTCAAGAATTGTATGCTATAGTTTAGGCATTAAACAAGTGGAGGCATTATCTTCTTCTTAATGATATTTTCTTGTATATTGATCATCAAGATTTTCAATATTTGAATAGTCAAGGAAATTTGGACCAAAGACATTTGAGATTGGTTGAGTTTTTGTAGAGTTATACATTTTTTTTAAACACTGGAGTGAGAAGTCTAATAGAGTTGTAGATGCTCTTAGTAGGAGATAACTTTTGCTGGCATAAATGTAGATTGAGGTGGTTGGGTTCAAGTAATTCAAGAATTTATATATAGAGGATCTTGATTTTGGTGAAGCATGGAGAGCTTGTACATAACCTATTACACTTGATAGGACAGTGGTTGGATTTCATAATCCAAGATGGTATGTTGTTCAAAGAAAGTTAGTTGTGTATTCCAAAAAGTTCTATGAGAGAGAATCTCATCAAGGAGAAGCATAGTGGAGGATTGGATGGAAATTTTGGTAGAGATAAGACATAATTACTACTTTCCATAGTTGTAGCAAGATGTCAAGAATTTTGTGCAGAGTTGTAGAGTATTTTAGATGATGAAAGGAGTGAAGCAAAATACAAGGTTGTATCAACCATTACCTATAACAAAGAAGATGTTGGAGGATGTCATCATGGATTTCATTTTTGGTTTACCAAGAACTCAGTGAGGGGATGATTCAATTTTTGTGGTGGTTGACACATTTTCAAAGATGAAACATTTCATTCCCTCCAAGAAGACTAGTGATGTTGCTCATGTGGCAAGTTTATTTTTCAAAGAAGTGGCGAGACTATATGGTCTTCCAAAGAGCATAGTTTATGATCAGGGTAACAATTTTTTTGAGTATTTCTGGCATACATTATGGAAGAACTCAAAGATAAAAATTATTTCAAGTTTGGTTCATCACATCATCCACAAACTAATGGACAAATAGAAGTTTTGAATCAAAGTTTGGGGAATTCACTGAGATTCTTGGTTGGAGACAAATGAAAAGATTGGGATATGTTTTTACCATAGGCATAATTTTCATACAATAATTATGTCAATAGGTGTACTAGTAAATCACCATTTCAGATTATATATGGGAGAACTCTTAGAAATGCTTATGAATTGAGGTATTTGGATAAATGAGAGATAAGTAGTGTTGAAGCAAAGGATTTTGTAGAATATTTGAAGAACATCTATGAGGAGGTGAGGAAGCACATTACAAGGATGAATATATAGTCAAAGGCTAAAGTAGATGAGAAAAGGAGGTATAAGGAATTTTATAGTGGAGATGAAGTCATGGTTCATTTAAGGAAAGAGAAATTTCTAGTGGGTACATATAATAAGTTAAAAATGAAGAAGTTTGGACCATGCAAGTGTAGATGCTCAAAAATGGTTCACATCTATGGTTTCATCAAAATGAAGCTCTATTTGACATATAGCTCACTTTTTGAAAGAAAAAGTCTTCACCTCATTCTAACTAGTCCTCATCTCATCTCTTCTGTCTTCTTTCATTCATATCTTCATTCACCACCATGATTATGTGTTCTGATACACCAAATCATCTTCATCTTGCTTTCCTACATTCCTACATCATCCTATACTATCTGTCAACCTCCTAGGGATTTCCACCTAGTCCAGCCCTAGTCTGACCTTTTCTTGACCAGTTTTGACCAATGTGACTATGTTTGACTAATTTTACTGATGTTATCACTTCTATCTATCATTTTGTACATGTATGCAAAGTTTCAGGTCATTTCGAGTCCAGTCGAGTTGATTTTGGCCCCTAGAGCCTTCAAGGGTGTAGTCTGCACTTTCAGAGTGCACTTGGACTTCCCAAGTGCACCATGGGCACACTTGGTACTATCATAGCACACTTGATCTTACCTAGTGTGTGCTAGGCACACTTGGGTGCCTTTTGGAAGCACATGGGGCAGTAGGATGCCCAAAACGACTCCCGAAGCCCCTAGGTTGCACTCCGGAGGCCATTATTTTGTGTTTTAACTCTAATTTATGAACTGTCAGTTGCATTGGATTTGTATCTTCATTGTGAACAAATTGAGCTATCATTTTTGTTATTTGGTCACTATCTTGATTGGTAACCCTTGAAAATACTCTCGAGCCCCTAAATCGACATCACTTTTCATACTAATTCATCCCATTTTCTCATTCCACTAACTCTGATTTTTTGGCCAACCTGATTTTATCCCAAAAGTTTCTATCATCATTCATATCCTCTATCACATAAATTTCACATCATTTTGGAACCATTTCAACATCATCAGAAATCATATCAAATGAATTGGCAATCATATCAAACCAACTCAGAATCATATAAAATCAACTCAAAATCACCCCAAATCAACTTAGAATCACCTGAAATCAAGCTTATTCAACTTGGAATGTGTCAAACATCCTAAATAAATCATCATTTTTCCAATCCTAGCTATTTTTGTTGCTTTCAGTGCCTTGGAGACCTATTAATCTATCAAATCCTATCAATCTAACCTTAGTACTATCATGGCTCTTAGTGCTAGGTCAAACTATCATTCATGTCATCCAATCTTTGACATTGTTGAGTCTCTCAGTATTGGATCATAGCATCGATGTTATTATGATCAACCTTGTCAAACAATCTCGATCCTATAGCATTTACAACGTCAGTTAAATGTTACATATATTTTAATTCATGTTATGTGTCCTTGGCATGTTGTCAATTTTGATCAATCAATCAATTTGACCATGGCTTTGGTCTATTTTTCATCATCCTAGTCAATCTCCATTATCATCACATTTTATCAAAGGATACTATTGCACTTATTTAATCAAATTGGCCAATCATCTACTAATTTTCTCTATAGGATCAAATAACCCATAATTTAATCCTATGTCATTCTTACTAATTATTCTTCCTAATTAACATCCTCAATTAATTAATTTTATTAATTAATTGATTTATCATTCACAAACCATGGAAATTCACAATTTCCTAAGTCACATTTTCCACCATTAATTCCATTTTACTAATTTCAATTTGTGTGGAATAATGGATTTTTAATTCAAATATTCCACACAATATTGACATCATCATGACACTTGGGTATGACACCTCATGGATTCTCCATTGACATTTTGCTAAGATATGTCATAATCCAATATTCTTATTCTCTTACACAAATCCATATTTTGCTTACATTGTCATAGATTCTTGGCTTTAAGTGGGTTTGAGGTGTCATATGACGCGTCATAGATTCTCTTCCATCTTTAGCCAAGTTTGACTTTCGAGCGTCATACAATCCTACACTTGGCATCTTGTGTCATATGCATCATGGATTCTCCAAGGAATCTCTTGCCATGTCCCATATCCAAGGTGACAAATCGAATGCTCTCATCTTCCGTGTTGATTATAAAATGAACATTCTTTCTCTCATTTCTGGTCCCTAATTCTTGAGTCTTTTTAGGTCCCTAGTTTTCTTAGGTTTCCACTCTTACTCTCATGCTTAAATCACATCTTCTAGTATTCTCATAGCATTATCACCATCTTAGGATTTTGCTTCAACATTATGTGCACTATAGGCAATTTGGAGCTACATCATATGGAGAATAAAGAAGGACATGGGAGCTACAAATGAAAGAGGGAGTTTTAACATTGTGTTGTTTTCCTTTATTAATTTGGATTTCATAGTAGACTAGAGGGTGTCAATATATGTTTAGTGAGTTTGTGATTTGCTCATAGTATGTTAGACAATAGCCTATTTTCTAGGTCCTATAACAAGATATTAAAAAGGCATGATTCTGGAAATGCCTATGGAGTAGAGTTGTCCACTGAACTGAATATTTTAAAAGTGTTGAACATTTCAAATTTGATAGAGTATTATAAAGGTGGTGATGGGGAAGAGGTTATAGATGTGTAGTGGAGTATTCCAACAACTACTTCAACTACAAAGGTGATTGAGGACATATAGGACAATCATGTTGGAATAAGCACAAGGAACATAACATATGAAGAGTATCTAGTCAAATGGAAAGAGAATCCAATGGAGGATTCATCATGGCTGGCAAGGGAAGAGGTTGATTGTCTTGGTTTTCCTCTAACTACGTAAGACATGACAAGGTCACTTCTCAAATGCCCCTGGGTGTCTGATGTAGGAGCACCTTGGGTGTAAGGGTAATATTGCATCACACAAACTATTTATATTTTTCAATTTTTTGTTTTTAATAAGAGTTATTCCCATATAGAGTTATTATTTATGGAATCTTGCTAATTTTAGTAAGTTAGTCTTATGTGTTGAGATTGTTCTTATGTCATGTGTGGAGGTTCATCTTACACATATCAACCTACCATATGAGTTTCATTTCCATATCATATGTATTAGTGCAGTTACTATAGATTTTTAATATGAATTTTGGTTATCCAAACTTTAGACTCAATGATGGAGGCCTCAATGACTTCAAAATGAGGTCAAACCTTGTCTGATGGATTCTTGCACAATCAAACATTTTAGAACTTTAGCTACTATTTTTTAAAAAGGGTTATAATAGCCCATTGTGTTAATAGTTTGTTAGTTATGGTCTTTAGAAGTAGGTTATCCAAAAATGTAATTTGTTCTTATGTCATGTGTGGAGGTTCATCTTACACATATCAACCTACCATATGAGTTTCATTTCCATATCATATGTATTAGTGCAGTTACTATAGATTTTCAATATGAATTTTGGTTATCCAAACTTTAGATTCAATGACAGAGGCCTCAATGACTTCAAAATGAGGTCAAACCTTGTCTGATGGATTCTTGCACAATCAAACATTTTAGAACTTTAGCTACTATTTTTTAAAAAGGGTTATAATAGCCCATTGTGTTAATAGTTTGTTAGTTATGGTCTTTAGAAGTAGGTTATCCAAAAATGTAATTTGTAAATTGTGTTGAGTCGATCTATGTAATAAAATAGTATAATATGAAGTTGGTCAGCCTCAAGAGTTAGGGCTTAGTGTCTAGAACCTTGCCAAGTGGTGAAAAATGTCTATATAAGGAAGGCTCATAGGTTTTCTAGGGTAGTTTTGGGTGATAGTCACAACTTTTTCTTGTAGATTGTTGTAAGGAAGGTGTCCATGTGGGTTTGCATATTGTAATTTTGAACTCTATAATTCTACATTTGTGGAGTTAATAAGAAGCCCCTATTTTGTTCTCTCAATTCATTGTTGTTTCAATATTTATGTTGTGTGTTTGTGGTATTAAGGGGAGTACCCTTCACCAGATTTCTTAATGTCTTCCATATGTGTGTGGTGTAAAAATGAAATTCCCAAGCAACCTTATATACTATTTTTTAGGATAAAAAACAAAGTGATATAACCAAGGCACTAAATAAAATAGTTCAAATACTTGAGGAAATCTTGGTGGTGTGACAAGGCCTAGGTATAGGTTGACCTATATTGGTATAGGTTGATTTATATCAGTATAGGTATCCAAAGTAGAGATAATCCTAGGGTCTTAGATATGGTGCAAAAAGAATTGGAAAAGAGATAAGAGAGTGGAAAAAATAGTTATTTGAGTGCAAATGCATGCATGAACCATAAAATCACTAAAGAAGCTAAATTGTCTTAAATGATGGGTTATTCTATTTTAAGATGGTATGTTTAGCTCTCACTTTAGTGAAAGAATGAGCCTACCTCATACTGGTGGTAAAGTATGTTGGTGTTTGAAAATGTTACCCATTTTCAATTACCCTGATGAGAACAAGATGCATCTAGGGGAAGCTAACTCCCATTATCAACACACCCATTCAGACACCAGGCCAACTATAAGGCTATACTCCTTCTGCACTTTAGGCTCTGCAAAACCTAGGCGGGTGAACCTATAGATTCCTTATATGGTACCAGTTGTCAAAGCATACACTGAATCTATTATGAAGCAGATAAAACCCTTATTTCTCCTAATAACTCATGAAATAACATCAATCTACAGTAGCTAAATGCAGATCTAGGAATCTCAGAAGCTGAGTGAGGGCATTCTATTATAGCTCTTCAACATGAAAGGGAAAAGCATTTGATTAATGATGTTGAGTTTCAACAAATCCTCAAACATGCAGCAATATAACAGTGATCTTAAAACTGATCAGTGCCTAATCCATTGGGCAATTCCATGAATTCAAAACATACACCCAAACATTAGATCTATCCAACCACCTTGTGATTCAGATATCAGTGTTCATTCAGGTCTCATTCTCACAAAACATCCTTCTCAAATAACCAGTAACCTTGTTTAAACATATAGAGCATTTACTTGGCCCTTTGGTCCAACAGCAAAATACATCAAACATACAACCTGAAAGGGATGCAAATGGGTCTCAAATCTTTGTTCCAAAACCACATAAGACTTACAGATTACTTAGACAGGAGACAAGAACCAGAACAAAACTAGTGAAATTGTTGCTCATATGTATTCATTTCCTTGAAACTATACATTTAGATGCATAAAATTAAAACATGAAACAACCTAATATCTCAGAACTATCTGTATTATCTCTACAACTGCTGTTCACATGAGAGTTCTACTGAAGAAAAATGGTGTCACGGTCATGGAAAAATGTCAAAATACTGGAACCAATGGTCTCACAGTGCAAAAACTGGAATCCCTATTGGTATCACAGCAATGAACTTTTTCTTCCCCGAAACTGGAACCCACTGGTTTCTCAGTAACAAAAACTGGAACCTACAAATGATAGAAAGAAAGAATGATATATAAGAGAAAAAAATTTCAGATCTGATCTTTACTTGACAAGTTTCCACTTGAAATTCAATCTTCTGGCAACTGAAAACTTCGTCCTTCCTTCTCCATCTTGATCTAATTTGATTTCATCATTGCCTTGTAACTGATTTGCAAAATATCCCCTTCTGAATGATGAAATCCCTTATTTGCTAAATATCTGATTTGCATCAAAATGCTGATAAAACTTGCTTTAACTAACTCAGAGATGCCCCCAACTGAATTCTCCTTGTCTTTTACACATATTCAAGCTATTAACTTGCCAAAAATCACAACTGAACTTCCTGGTCTGAAAACGTTTGCAATTCAGGTACTTGAAAGAAAACCTCCTATAGCTTGAAACAGACTAATACCTGTGCAAAAACTGACTCCAGAATAAAAAATTTCATCTTCTCCCGATTTCGGCGATATATAACATTGCCTATCTAGCCTCTTGGAAACCTCTTGAAAGTCATTTTGAAAATGACTACTCTGCTAGAAAGTTCAAGCTTGCACTCGAGACATTTTCAAAAATTTAAAAGTTTCTAAAGTTTAAACTTTAGAAAAGAGCCTCATTTGAGTTTTAAAAAGATGCACGTCAACTATTTTTTATAAAAATAATAATAAAATTTTATTATTTTTTATTCTTTAATATTGCCCTCTCCGGGTCAACCTTCAGTTGACCAGCCTTTCTGCCACGTGGTAGCCTCTAATTGGCCGACCGGTGCCACATTAACACCGCAGGGATCCAGTGCCACGTGTCACCGAGGCACATCCTCGCATTACTTAAATACCTACAACTCCATGTTGCAGGGATGTGCGGACCGTCGGATCTCACCACGTGGCGAAATCTTGTGCGTCCATCTGAACTGCTCGTTCTCACCACGTCACCACTCCTAGGATCCGCCATGCCATGTGGCGCCCAGGCGCAATCCCACATTTTTAAACCTTCGCGCAACTCCATTTTGCAAGCGTGCGCTAACCCTTGGATCATGACACTTGGCTCAATCTAGTGCTTCCGTCGCCACATCAGCGCACTCGTTTCTTTGTGTAAAATTTAGCACTGGCTCGAAATTTGACGTTATCTGGCCAACCACGGGCCCCACTCTCTGACCAGACGCTTCTCAAATGCCTCTGCCTTCAATTCACAATGCATTTGAAGTGAACTTGTATTTAAACTTATTTAAAATGCCGCACACGAGCAATATGGGACTAAATCCTTTTGTTTTAGCCATGGTTTTTTATGCACGGGTGGCCCTTCAGTATTTGCTTCATGCCACGTATATCTCTAGCGAGGAAGTGTGTTGAGCAGATTGAATTTGTCAAAACATAAACGCTTCAAAATGATGCATGAACTATTCCAGGGGTGATGGCACAAGGCGTCCTTCCCTTTTCTGCGTGAGGAATCCTCTTTCTATTCCACTGCCATCCACTTCTGAATCACCTTCTTTGCAATTTTCTACCTTGAGTTCCTTAACCTATATGTAGTCGGATGTCAAAGTCAATAATGCACCCTTAGCCAACTTGACACCTCCTATTTCAAACATTCTACTGTTATATCACTGGCCCTCTATATAGAGCACTCAACACTTAGAGCCAACTGCGAGTGGGGACATATCTATAGATTCTACTTCATCCACTAGTTTTGATAGCACGACTTTGGCATCTTCATACTCCAAGATGGAGCCAGTTATTTCCACATCTCTTATATTGCTTTTGCATTATGATACTTTAATAAAACAAATTCATTCCAATCGCAATTTAATCATGTTGAAAACTTTATTATGCCTTATAAATTTGATAACATTAGTCGGGCCCCAAAGTGGGTCTTGCTAAAAAAATTTCATTTCCAAATGACTGAAATGCAGAAGTAATCCATTGATCATTTTGAACTAATTAGAATCAAATTTGATCATTGACTGATCAACTGAAACCTAGTTTACCATTAATCTGGAAACTATCAAATTAGTGCTAGAAGGTCCGTTGACTGGCCTTAAAAACTGATCCAAACAACTGACAATGTTCTAAAAATTGGCATACTGAATCTCTGCTCCACATTCTTGCCTCCTGTCAATTTTCATCTCATGACAAGATCGCAGTCAAAAGATATTGACTGTCAAAGTTGCCTTCTCAGATCTACCTGCAAGCAAACACGTCAGAAAGCAATAAACTAGGTTTGGATTCGGCTCAGAAAATTGGGCAAATGAACACTTGGGAAGAGGAAAACTGGGGCACTCATTCTTTGTCATGAGGACATTATGGATCTATGATTTAGGCTCATGACGAATAACATGGAACAAATGGCGGCTGTTCAAAGTAGGCTACTCAGAATTTTGCAACTAGACATGCTGACAGAAAGCAATTTTTGTGAATGGAATTGACCTGGAAAAGCATGCATATGGATTTGTCAAGTTCTAAAAACTGGCACACTTGTACTATTTTCAGTGGACAATACAAGGGAACAAACTGTTTGATCTTGCCAATCACAGATTTCAAGTTATAACGTCATGAACAGGGGTACTGATAAATCTGTAAATGCTAACACTAGTAAAACTTTAGAAATTTTGTTTGGAATCGCGTTTGAAAACATATCAAATGGATTCGTCACAAATTGAAACTTGAAACTTAATAAGTCTCTGATGTGTACAATGCAACACAAAAAGAAATTTGAGATTTTGGTGAACTGGGTCAAAGTTATAGCATGTCAAACAGGGCCTCCCAGAATTAGGTGCAAAGTGCATCAATCATAAAAACAGTAACTGACCAACTTTGAGGGATTCAAAACCTAGTTAAACGAACTCGAAATTACTCAAAATCTGAAATATAGGTTCTTGAGTATGGACACTAGACACTCCCAAAGTGGTGAATCACAAAACACTTTTGGGTGCGAGATATTCAGATGCAAACAAGGCCTCCTGTCGCTGTTTGACA
The DNA here is from genome assembly GCA_028749045.1 of Cupressus sempervirens. NCBI lineage: Eukaryota > Viridiplantae > Streptophyta > Pinopsida > Cupressales > Cupressaceae > Cupressus > Cupressus sempervirens. The sequence continues at coordinate 616,681,889 of CM053785.1, read as the reverse complement.
CTTAGGTGAAAATGCAGATTTGACACTAGCTCAAAACAGGACTTCGCCAAATGACTCGGATTGATGATTTAACTTCACAGAATAGGTAGATGGGTTGAATGGAAGGTGTTAGAAACATTGAACACCTTTTAGGCCTCATACTAACAACCTGGTACATACGCATCAAAAAGCATTTATAGGGCTCAAATTTCTCAATGGTGCTCAAAATTTGCCATACAATTTTTAGCGCCAACAAAGTAGATCAAAAGGAAGAGATGATCTCGTCATGATTAAGAAGACAATGGAACCACCAGGTCCTCAATATACTTGAGCCTTCGTCATACCCAAAACCATAACAAGAGATATGTCACTAGAGAGAAGGGGGGGAGAGAGGAGAGAGAGAGAGAGAGAGAGAGAGAGAGAGAGAGAGAGAGAGAGAGAGAGAGAGAGAGAGAGAGAGAGAGAGAGAGAGAGAGAGAGAGAGAGAGAGAGAGATCATCTTATTGAATAAGGTTTGTGTTACTTATTGTGAACTACATAAAAAAAAGGCACGCTACAAAAAGAGATATAGTTGAACAGTCTAGAAAGTGTGTCATGCTAGTCAACCCATCATATATGAAACTAAATAATAAGAAAGGGTGTATAATGCTAGTTAATCCATCAAGTATTAATCCTCAAGGAACCATGTGTCCCAAAAGGGAATCGACAAAATAAAAATTAAAAAAATCCCAAACATAAGGATGCGTGTGTCCTTAAAGTATTGGAAAAAGTGAAAAGATCTAAGATCAAGATGATGTGATTTTTTGGTAATGTAAGGAAGGACCATAAAGAAAAGATTAGGCCTCCCAATTTTTCTAGTAATCTAGAGAAGGATAAAAAGGCTACAGGGATCATGCTTCCTAGGTTGTTTGGTAATCCATGGAAGCTGGATCCAAAAATATTTTAAAAATAGACCATCACAGTGCATGTGGGCACAAGTGAGTAGAGTGTATTCCCCCATATTAAATAAATAAGAAATGCCTCAATGAGAGAAATGGATTTAACAGAAGCATACAAGCATCCACTAGAGACATTTCTACTATGAAATATCCCAAGGAGGGAACACTTAAATGGAAGTAAATACATTACAAAAGAGATAGCACGAGAGGGATTTACTAAATCTAGGGTTAGTGTGATCCTATCATAATATATGAAATATTATCTCAAATATGAAATTCATCGTTCCCTAAAGGTGTTGGAAACTTACAATTGAAATAATTTTTTTTTTGTCATTGATGTCAAATCTACTAATGAGACATGTTGCTATATGAGCTAAATGTAATATCCATTTGATTGATGAAGAGGATTTGAGAAGTTACACACAACAATAAAACCTAAGAGGAAAGGTTGAGTTATCAAAAGGAAGTTGCAATGGACATTTGATTAGCTAGACTTTGATAAGATAAAGTGATTGTTTATATCAGGAATATAAAGCTCAACTAAGCAATAGAGTAAAAGATTAAGGTATGTCAAGTGATGCTAGTGTCAACTAAGCCACAGTAAGTGCCGAGAAAATCTAGTGTTGACCAAGCATCAATATCAATTGAGCAAGTTAGTTGATGCTGAGCTAGAAGTTCTATAGTGACTGAGTGTCAGAACTTAGTGATTGCCGAGTAATAATATTTTGAATGAGTTTAAAGAATTCTAATTTTCAACTGACATAGTTCATTTCTTGGGATATGAAAGTTGTGTTAAAGATAATATTGATGAGGTGGATCATTTAATTCAAGGTGAGGATTATGTATAATACCTATGATTGAATTCAAAGGATGAGAAGTTTCTAGAAAAGAAGGAAGGTGAATAGATGCAATGAACATAATGAACCAGATCATAAACCCTAAGATTTACAGTGATTATGGAATATGAAAAAGAAAGAATTACCCATTTAAGGAGGCATATAGTTAAAAGAAATATAGTGAGTGTGAAGCAAGAGAAAGGAAATGCTTTCACAAATGCTACTGAAGTTGATAAGTGAATCTGAGTAGAAGGTTTAAGTTTATTCAAAGGAGAAGATTGACTGCTTGAAAGGTTGCCAAGAAAATCAAGAACAAAAATGACAATGGGGAACTTATTAGTGAATTAACACATGAATTGAATAGTGATCTAAAACTACAAATGTGAGTTGTAATCATATAGATCAAAAATCTACTATTTTATTTCTAATAATTGTAAATAGATTGTATTGAAATCCTTTTAATCAAAGGTTAACCTAACAGTCATTTGAAGGACTTAACAGTCTATGTAAATCCTTTAGCAAGGTGACATTCTGAATGGAATGATCAAAGTCATCTAACAAGGCCACTCCTAATAGGTTGATTAAATCATCTAACCAAATCACATTTAACAATGTGTATTGTAAGCTTTAACAGGGTTGGCTCTATTGGAAATGTAGTATAGATTGGGTGACTTTGGGGAGGGTGGATTAAACCTTCACAATATAATCTGATCTAATTGTATGTATGAAACACTGAAAGAAATAAATTTTCATAAAGAAATAAAACATTCATAACACTTGACACAATATTTAGTAACCTAAAAACTTCCAAATAGAAAGTAAAATTGAGGTGGGGATGATACCCACAAGCTTTATTACTGCAGTATAAAATTAGCCTGTTAAAGCTTACAATTGATAATTTTTGATGATCTGCTCTATTAGGAGTAATAAGGATTATTAGGTCCACCTTATGAAATGATTTACAACATACAATGAAGTATGCACTTTGTTAGGAGATTTAGAAAAGACTGTTAAGTCCACCTTGTAAGAGGATTTGACTAATTCACATGTTAGGATGAATCAGTGGTTGATCTCTGATCTGTAACTCTGTTTGCTAAATAAGATTCCTTTGAAATACAATGATCGCCTAATTGTGATAGATAAGACTCTACTTTTCCTTATACTTCTTGTAGCCTTCTTAATTTGCACTCATAATTCTTCTTACTTAACTCTCATCAATGATACATTGGATATGATAAGATGTATTACATATATACCAATCCAATAAATTACCTTATTGAGTCGACTATAATACGTAATTCAAATAATCTTCACTAAGTCAACTTACTTTTGTAACTCAAGTTCTGAAGACAACTCAGGTGATATTCTGACACTCAACAACAATATCAACTGGACAAACTCTGGCATTCATTTGACACCGATGCTCAGTCCACATTGATCACTCTGGAGTAGCATGAACTTGGTTAGCATTGGGTGAATCAACGAATACTGAAGAACTTGGTAGACTCGGTTGACACTGAAGCTCAATCAAAACTACCTTCATTATGCTTTGTTAACACACTGTAGCTTGGTAGTCATTGATAGACTTGGTAGACACACCAGAGCTCGGTTAATACTAAAACCTTTATCGATTACACTAATGAACTTAGTAGCAACTGATATATGGTATTGGAGTTTGGAGAACTATGATTCAGAAGGAGATAACTCACATTAGTTCTAGTTAGCAAGCAAAAGATCCATATCAGCATTTAACTGAGTTGGAATAGTAGTTCAAGTTATGTCTTAAGATCTTACCGAGCATGGTTGAGTTGCAAGACCTAACTAAGCTTGGATGCAAATGGAAAGATCAAAATTCTTACTGAGTTGAAGACTCTACCGAGTTTGAAGTTCTTACCATCTTGAAGTTCCTTCCAAGTTTAGAGACCATACTGAGTTAAGGTATCCTCAGAGTATTGAAGATTTAGTAAAGTTGGATAGCCTATCACCAAGCTAACTATTGTACGATGCATTAATGATGACTTAAAGACAAAATTTTGTTAAAAAGAATAAATCGAAGGTTATTATTTCACCACAATTTTTTAGAGCTAAGAGTGAAGAGTATTCCAGAGCCCCCAAGCGATTCAAAACAATTTCATCGCAGTTTATTCCTACATTTGAAGCATCATCGAGCAGTATGGCATCTTCCAGAAGCAAAGTAAAGAAAGATTCAAAAATATTAGTTTGAGGAGTCTATTGTAAAGCCCCAACAATCAAATTGAGTTTGGTGATTGCGAAAGAACTTGACCCAATTGGAGCTCAATCGCAGATTCCTCCTAAGGTACTTTGAATTCATGATATTTGGTCATATTATCACTATTCTATCCAAGAATTAGGAACCCTAGAAATGGACTAGATGTATAATGAGTTGTGTGTGGATGGGAATTTGAAACTCGAGCACAAGCATTTGGAAACAGAAGGTTTAATGCATATCCTGCATATGCCGAGAGATTTTCAAGTAAAGTGGATTAGGTTTATTCTAAGCTGAGTTCATGACATGCATTTATGGTTGGATCAACCAATTTAGATCACAAAGAAGATGATCCATAGAAACACAAGATTTCCTATGCTTAACAAGGAAAAAAGCCACTAAAACCCTAGGTTGGGTCAAACTGGCTAAAAGGAATCTTACCAAGTGGGATGACAGAGGGATGAAATTAAATGGTGTAACTAACATGGAGAGAAAATTCGACATCCATGTTATTTCCCACAAGATATATAGCTCGAGTTATCTGAACAATGTTCTGTGTGAAGCTGTTGACCTGGCATACAAAATGGTGAGGAACAACTTGTCTTTCGACCTTGCTGAGTTGTTATTAAACCAACTGAGCAAAAACATGGAGAGCATCCAAGTTTTGAAGAATAATCCATGCAAGTTTGCATGTCTTTTGACTTGCTTATTCTTTTATATACAAAAGTTTTCTCTTTCCAAAGGAACTATGGCATGGAAGAAGGATACACGAGTTATGTATCAAATTAATGAGTTCATAGCATAAATGGGTGATAATTTTGAAAGAATTATGGATGCATATTTTGGGACTTTTAAGGAGAAAATGAAAAGTAGATAAAAATTCCCAAGAAGCTAGTGGAAGACTATGAGCAAGATATCTATTTTTTTATGGATTGTGAAAAAGTAGATATCTATGCAATAAGGCCAAGATTGGAATGGGTTAAGCCTCTAGAATATGAGGTTAACATTGATGATACAAGGGATATAATTAAGGCTCTTGCTAATGAGCTAGTGGACCCCAAGGCACCATATCTTGGTACTTATGAAGAAGCCAAGGTTAGGATTTCTTTGGAAATCAAGCTCCTTCAAGCATTGAAGAGAGGAAGAAAGAAAGTGGGGAAAATCCTAAAAGATAACAAATCATCCAACTCCCCTCTTTTGTTGACAGAAGGCAAAGGAGATGACATTTAGGAAGAGAATCATATAAAGGAAGGAGAACCTAAAGAGGAGGAGCCTCCCAAGAAAAAGGGGAAGGCCATCATAACCAAACCTATCAAAACCTCTCCTATAGTCTTCATAAGGAGATCTGCAAAATCTAGGAAGAAATTGAAATTACAGGATGAAGATGTAGAAGAGGAAGTAGTCTTGAAGACATCTTCCCCTACCTTCAAAGAAAGATTGAAAAATGGAGGAGGCATGGCATATTTCAAATTCCTCAAGTATGAAAAAAGAACTAAGGAAGAGTAGAAGCTAGTTAAAGAAGCCTTAGTGGCTAAGATGGCTAAGTGGAAGCTCTCTCTAGAAGAACTAACCAAGAAAGTTCCTGATGTCTTACTGAAGGAAATGATATATCATTGGGATAATGTAGTAAACATTGCCAAGGACATCAGAGAACAAACCCTGAGACAACTTATGTCGAGACTATTTGATAAGGAAGTGAAGGAATCATTGAAGAAGAATGAACAACAGCTGACCCCTGAGTTCAATGCATTCTTGATCCTATCAAAAGACATTGAATCTGTTGTGAAGTCTAACACAATTGCATGGAAGAACATCTATGGTTTACACAAGCCTACTGAGGAGGTTGTGCAAATAGATGATGTTAAGAAAGATGATGAGGAGATACATGATGATGAAATTGATAATGTGGATGGAGAGGTCAATAATGAAGATGATGAAGAGGATTAGACAACAAGTGAAGATATTCTTGAAAGTTGGAGTATTGAAGACTTAGATCCTGAGAAGATAGTAACAAAGGTAATGACCTTCCTTCCACTCTCTCTGAACAAAGCCTGGTGTAGGCCACCTCCCCTTTTTGATACTTTTGTGCTTTTTAGAGTTGGATTAGGAATTTTTGTGTGTGTGTCTGTTGGAATAAGATCCAATGGATTGGATTTAAGGTTAGTCAACTTCATGTTTGTAAGAGCCCATAGTGCTCACTACGTGAAAAGTTGCTACTTTGGCTTTAAATAATGGAAAATTGTTGTTTTAGTGTAGTATGGTTCTGAGGGGTGTTTTAGGACCGTTCATATCCTATCTAGGGTCAAGGAAGTCAAACTCAACCATTAAGTTGACAAAATGAGCCAAGCTACTCATAATGCAAAAAGTTACTAGCAAAGTTTAATTGCAAGAATGGAGCAAGATGTAGTTAGACCAGTTGTAACTGCCCATGCTTGGGATATAAGCATGGATTTGATGTTTGGAGGAGGTTGATGAAGTTTTGGATTGCAACTAATATTTTTGGTACTCCTATATAGATGATCGTGACAACATTTGTGTAAATTTGGTTGTTTTCTTTTCCTATACGACCTTATGTTGATTGACACAAGTGATCAAGTCCCATGAGGATGTAGGGTGTTCAAATAGCTTTCATTTTCATTAATTAATATTCTCTCAAGTTATTAGTATACAAAATGATAAGGTTTTGAAGGTCATTGGTTTGTAAGTGACGATCCTAGTGTTGTTTGGCTAGAAATGGCTCTAACCTAAGAACCCACTAGTGGAATTGGTTGAAACCATGGGGGAAGTAGGGTTAGAGTCTATAAATAGTGTTTTTATTTTTATTTTTGTTGTTGCAATGGATTTCTTAAACCAAGTTGGAATCCCTGTGGTTGATTGTTGAATACAGGTGAGCCATAACAGTGCTTTGACATGGGCACCCATGACTTTGTGCAAAGGATTTGATGATTTCTACATATTCCCTAGATAATCCCCTGATAGAATTTAGAGGTGGAAGGTGTTCAATCCAGGGTTCGAGAAAAAATTAACAAGTGTTTATGTTCACTAGTCCTGTCATGCCCTAAATCTATGAAGCAAACACAACCAACAATTTTTTTTTGTGACATTTAGATTATACATTAGAGATATCAAACGATGTATTGATCGATTAGGAGATTAAGTTATCTTTAGGGAAAACTATTACGACTTAGAGAGTGAGTAACAAAATTTTCTAATTTCCCCTACAACTAATACTTGATAACTTTAGATTAGTCATTTATTTTCCAATGCTCATCAATAAAGTTCGTATCCATAATCAATTATGATTGTACATTATAGTTCTAGTTGTGGAACAGTGTAGATGACTTAAATCCTATGTCCTAAGAACATGATATCTCTAGTTTCATATTAAAATCTCTACCAAGTATTTTAATTACAATGTTACATGCAATGGTGCAATCGTGTCTTCATTGGCATATATACCTTTTGTATGAATATACATATATATACATATGTATATGTATATACATATACATATACATATGTATATACATATACATATACATATGTATATACATATACATATGTATATACATATACAAATGTATATACATATACATATGTATATATATACATATGTATATGTATATATGTATATATGTATATATGTATATATATATGTATGTATATGTATATACATACATATATATATACATATATACATATATACATATGTATATACATATATATATATATACATACATATATATATATACATACATATATATATATATATATATTGTGAAGAACCTCCTTATAGCAATATCGTGAGAATGCTCGAAATAACAGAATACAAAGTGATAGCAGAACTCAGAATGAATCTACTGATCGCAGGCCACTTCGAGGGGGTAACCTCCTTTGAGCAAGCTCAATACAATAAATTCGTCCGTGCCCATCAAGGGCCTCAACCTATTCTTATATACTGGGTACGATCTAGAAAAGTAATACTACCTATGCATGTGGGATAATAAAATATACTCACGGGACGACTTACAAAGCATATGCGTCCAACAACACTACTCTAACAAAATAAACAGAAGGAACACACAGGTTCCTAACATCCCCTCTCCCTTAGAAAAAAGCTTTGTCCTCAAAGCTTAAGGTGTGGAAATTGTTGTTGAATCTGAAGAAGGGGTTCCCAGGTAGCATCCTCTGGTTGCATGCCATGCCACTGAATCAAGACCTCAGAGATGGAGCGAGAGCGAAGCTGGCGAGTGCGCTGGTCAATGATTGCCACCGGCTCCAGGATAATGGATCCTTCCGTATCCATTTCAGGGAGAGTAGTTTGTGCTCTGACAGTGGTACCCAGAACTTTCTTTAGACAAGAAACATGAAAGACTGGATGAATGCGGGAAGAAGGAGGAAGTTCCAGTTTATAAGCAACTGAACCAATCTTCTGCAGAACCTTATAAGGCCCATAAAATTTTGGGGCCAGCTTATGATGCCCTTTCAGCTTTAGGGAGGATTGTTTGTATGGCTGTAGACGAAGAAAAACCCTATCCCCAACTTGAAATGAGCGCTCAGAACGGTGTTGATCTGCTTGCTGTTTCATCCGATTACGGGCCATGTGAAGATTATCCTGTAAGGTACGAAGAATCTGATCCCTGCTGCGGAGAACTATGTCAACTGCCTGGACTGGTGAGCTGTTGGGAGTGTAGGGAAGGAGCACTGGAGGTGCCTGACCATAGACTGCTTCATATGGAGTCATTTTAGAGGCAGTGTGGTAAGAGGTATTGTACCACCATTCAGCTAAAGGAAGCCACTTGGCCCACTGATGTTGTTGTTCGGAAGTGAAGCAACGAAGATAAGTTTCCAAGCATTTATTGACAATTTCAGTTTGACCATCAGTTTGTGGGTGATAGCCCGAACTCATCTTCAGTTTGGTGCCAGTTTTCTAAAACAGTTCAGTCCAAAAATGACTGGTAAAAGTTGCATCACGATCAGAGACAATGGAAGAAGGGAGTCCATGAAGACGAAATATCTGGTCCATGAAGATTTGTGCAATAGAGGAGGCAGTATAGGGGTGGCTGAGGGCACAAAAATGACTATATTTCGAGAGACGATCAACCACAACCAAGATCACTGTCTTGCCACCGGATTTAGGAAGCCCTTCAATGAAATCCATAGAAATATCAGTCCAAATCCGTGTAGGGATGGGCAATGGTTCGAGCAAGCCAGGAAGGAGGGTCGTTTCACCCTTGTGGCGTTGGCAAGTATCACATTCAGCCACCATCTGTTGAATCGTCTGTTTCATCCCTTTCCAAAAGAAGTTTCTCCTTGCTCGCTCATAAGTTTTGAGGAAGCCTGAGTGCCCTGCTGAAGGAGAAGCATGGAGTTCATAAAAAATAGCCTGATGTAGAGCTGGGTTCTGAGGAAGCACTAGCCGACCCTTGTATCGAAGAGAAGCACCATCCCAAGAGTAATGTGGTATAGCAGAAGGATTATTGGCTAGCTGGTGAATGATTTGAGATAAAGAAGAGTCACTCTCATAGCCCTGCTGAACAGACGCTAACCAATTGGGAATGGGCATAGAAATAGCGGAAAGGGAAGCTTGATTATCAAATGTGCGAGAAAGAGCATCTGCCACAATATTCTCCTTACCCTTCTTGTAGGTGATCTCATAATCATACCCCATGAGTTTGCTGACCCATTTCTGTTGTGTAGGAGAGGATACCCGTTGTTCCAGGAAGTATTTCAGACTTTGGTGATCGGTTCTGATGCAAAAATGACTCCCTAAGAGGTATGGCCGCCACTTCTGTACAGCATGCAAAATAGCCATCATTTCTTTTTCATAAGTAGAGAGGGCTAGATTCTTACCAGAGAGGGCTTTGCTAGTGAACGCAATAGGATGGTCATCTTGCAGGAGAACAGCACCCAATCCATTGCCGCAAGCATCACTCTCAATAGTGAAGGGTTTGGAAAAATCTGGCATCGCGAGAACAGGTGTACTGCACATAGCCTGTTTCAGTTGTTCAAATGCAGTCTCAGCAACAGGGGTCCAGGAGAAGGCATCCTTTTTTAACAGAGCTGTCAATGGTGCTGCAATTTTCCCGTAATCTTTGACAAACTTGCGGTAGTAGCCAGTCAACCCCAAAAAACCCCGAAGGCTCTTGAGAGTTTTAGGATGCGGCCAAGTTTTCATGGCATCTATTTTTGTAGGATCCACCCGCACTCCATGGTGTGCAACAATATGCCCGAGATACTCCACTTCCTCCTGGCCAAACACACATTTAGATAGTTTTGCACAGAGTTGATGATCAGAGAGAAGTTGCAAGACAAGCTCCAGATGATGGAGATGCTCAGCCCAAGTTTTGCTATATATGAGGATATCATCAAAGAAGACCAGAATGAATTTTCGGAGGTATGGTCGAAATATGTTATTCATCACTGCCTGAAATGTTGAAGGAGCATTCGTGAGGCCAAAGGGCATGACTAAAAATTCATAGTGACCATCATGTGTGCGGAAGGCAGTTTTAGGTATATCCTCCTCATTAACCCGAATTTGATGATACCCAGAACGAAGATCTAACTTGGAGAAAAAATGAGCCCCATGAAGTTCATCAAGAAGTTCATCAACAACTGGAATGGGAAACTTATCCTTTATAGTGAGATGATTAAGTGCTCGGAAATCAATGCAGAGTCGCCATGACCCATCTTTTTTGCAAACAAGCAGAACTGGAGAAGAAAAGGAACTGGTACTAGGGCGAATAATACCTTGCTTCAGTAAGTCACGGACAAGTATCTCGATTTCGGTCTTCTGATGAAATGGGTAGCGGTAGGGCCTGATGTTGGGCGGAACACTGCCAGGAAGGAGCTGAATACGGTGGTCCTCTGGACGAGAAGGAGGTAATCCCACAGGTTCAGCAAATATACCAGAATACTTGTCCAAAATGTGTTGGAGATCGGCAGGAGTGCTAGAGACTGCTGATGGCTGCATCTGAATGGAATGGAGCTGAGCAATAACACCATGTGAATTCTTCTTAAGAAGTTTTTCCATACGGTGTGAACTGATGATGCTGAGAGACCCTGGTTGTAAGCCTTTCAAAGTGTGTTGGTGCCCCTCGGCTGAAAACTGCATCCAAAGTTCAGCAAAATCCCAGAGAATGGGGCCAAGAGTGCGTAACCATTGGGCACCCAAAACCACATCACAGCCACCTAAGGGTAAGGCAAACATATCAGAGCGCATGTTATAATCTCCAATAGAGAGACGCACATTGCGACATTTCCCTTTACAAGGTAAAGTGCCCCCATTGGCAATCATGACTTCAAAGCTAGAGCAGGGATGGATAAAGCAATCAGCCTGTTTGGCTATTCGTGGATCAATGAAGTTATGAGTGCTACCAGAATCAATGAGTATAGTAAGAGGGATCTTCTTGAAGAAACCCTGGACCCGCATGGTTTGTGGAGTAGTGACTCCTGCCAAAGCATGGACAGATATCTCTGGTGGAGCTTCTGGTGAAGGAGGTTCAGGCTGGTGAGGCTCAACCTCATCATCCACTGTTTCCTGAGCATCTACATATTCTTCCAGTTCCGGTGGAGAATCCACATCCAAGAGATAGAGCTTTTGCTGAACACATCTATGGCCCCGAGACCATTTCTCATCACAATTATAACAAAGCCCTTTGTCTCGCCTGACTCGCATCTCTGTTTCAGACAAGTGCTTGATCGGAGTAGTTTTGGGAGCTGGTATGACGGGAGGGTTGTGAGAACCTATATTTCTGAATGGAACAAAATTAGATCTAGAGCGTTGTAGAGCACTAATCTTGTCTTCCGCTAACTTAGCCAACCCAAGGGCTTCCATTATTGTAGTAGGTCGAAACATTTTGACTTCTGAGCGAAGTGCATCCTTCAGACCACTGACAAAACAACTACGGAAGAATTCATCAGACAAGCCCTCTGTGTAATTAGCTAATTTTTCAAACTCTGTCTGGTATTCTCTTACAGTGCCTGTCTGACGCAGTTTAGTGAGTGCTCCTGTGAAATCATCAAAGGAACTAGGGCCAAAGCGCTCCAAAATGAGGGTGCACAATTCGCTCCACGTTGGGCCTACATTAGCCTTGATGTACCAACGGAACCATTGAAGAGCTTCATGTTCCAAATGAAAAGATGCAAGGGAGACTTTGTGGTTATCCAAAGTATTATGCAAGCTGAAATACTGCTCTGCCCTATAGATCCATCCAGTCGGATCAGAACCATCGAAGCGTGGAAAATCAAGCTTTGGTCCACGGAAATTGCCAGAAGAGGACCCAGTATCTCCTGAATGGTTTCGGCTCATGGCTGACTGCTGAAAGTTAAGACCCAGAATTTTGTCATCCAGATCTTGAAGTTTGGTTTTGAGGGATGCAATTTCCTCTTCCATGATTTTTGCTCCTGAAGGCCACGACAGAAAAAAAAATTTGATGTAATTTCCACCCAGCGAGCCCAAGAAAGTGCTCTGATACCAGATGTGAAGAACCTCCTTATAGCAATATTGTGAGAATGCTCGAAATAACAGAATACAAAGTGATAGCAGAACTCAGAATGAATCTACTGATCGCAGGCCACTTCGAGGGGGTAACCTCCTTTGAGCAAGCTCAATACAATAAATTCGTCCGTGCCCATCAAGGGCCTCAACCTATTCTTATATACTGGGTACGATCTAGAAAAGTAATACTACCTATGCATGTGGGATAATAAAATATACTCACGGGACGACTTACAAAGCATATGCGTCCAACAACACTACTCTAACAAAATAAACAGAAGGAACACACAGGTTCCTAACATATATACATATATATATATATATATACATGTATATATATACATATATGTATATGTATATATGTATATGTATATGTGTGTGTGTGTGTGTGTGTGTGTGTGTGTGTGTGTGTGTGTCGATGTAATTAGTTTAAATTTTGCTTATGAATCCATTTTGTTAAAATAATAAGATCCCATTACTTCTCAAGACCTCTAGAATCTCACATCCAACTCCATAAATTATGTGAACATAGGAATACCACTTAATTTACTTTTAAATTTTGTTTTATACAGAGTATTACATAATGACTTATGCTTTGTTATGTTTCCCGAGGATGATAGGATGTTCCTTACTCGATCATTGAGATGGGAGGGGTAATACTAACTAACACTAAGGAATACTTCAACCATAATAGTGTCTTCTAACTAGGTGCTCCTAACTAGATATCTTACTATTACTATAGAATTAAGCATTACTCAAACTTACTAGTCTACACTCTCATCCATACTTGTTAAGCTCTAGCATCATATGTCGGTGATGACTATCAACTTTGTATTATTATTATTATTATTATTATTATTATTATTATTCTATTATTATTTGAAAACACCTATACCTTTT